>JAVJGG010000062.1:8591292-8610899 GCA_035590195.1 Aviceda cuculoides
GGCACGTGTCCTGGGCTATTGCCCCCCACCCTTCGCGGCCCCCCCCCGCCCCGCCCTCCCCGGTCCCGCCTCCGCGCCCCCCCGCGGAGCCACTCGCGGGGCTGCCCCGTCCCCTCCCTCCCTCCGCGCCCCGCGCAGCCCCGTCTTGGGGTCACGCACCCCGCGAAAAAGTCCCCTTTTTTGTTGTTTGGGGGTTGGGTTTTTTTTGTTGTTGGTGTTGGGGTTTTTTGGGTTGGGTTTTTTTTTGGAGGGGGGTCACGGTTTCTCTCCTCCCCCCCCACGCCCCCCCAGCCCCACCCGTGTGGGGCCCCGTGGGATGCTCAAGGTTGCCGAGCGCGGAGCGGTGCGGAGCGGTGCGGCCCCGCCGGTACCGCGGGCGGTGCGCGGTTGTTATGGCAATGGGAGGAGGAGGAGGAGGAAGAGGAGGAGGAGGAGGAGGCAGCCTCGCCGCTGCTCTGCTGCCTGGCGCTGCCCCTCCTGACTGAATGACTGGAGATAATTCGCATTGCACCAAAACCGCGCACGTCAAACGGGAGGGGAGGGAAAGCAAAGAGGGAAAGAAAAAAAAAAAAAAAAGGAAAGCAGAAAAAAAAAAAAAATTTAAAAAGCCACACCACACCGCCGCGCTGCCTGGTCGGGAGCTGCGCGGGGATGCGCTGGGATGCGCTGGGATGCGCTGGGGTGGTGGTGCCCACCCACCCCACGCGTGCACACACACACACACATACACACACACACACACACTCGTGGGATGCAAAAACTCACCCCTTGGCAAAGACCACCCTCACTCAGCACAGCCCTCGGTGCACCCAGCAAAGCGAGGGGCACCCAACCACCAGGGTCACCCCCTTGAGCAGCACCAAGCCCAGAGGCAGGTGGATGGGCACCCCACAGCCTGGGCGACAGGCCCAAGCCCCGGCATCGTGCCCGTCCCACCGGCACAGCGGTCCGAGCCGGGCACGGCACCGGCCTGGCACACGCGACGCGTGGCCCCGCTGAGATTATTGCTAAAACGCGGTTTTTTTCTCGGCGACGCTGAGACCTCTAGCGTCGTCGCATCGGGCCTCGGCTGAGCTCTGATGCAGGGCGATGGGCAGGATTCATCAGAGACATCAGAGAAAATTATAGTCTAGACTAGCTGAGGTACGTTTATAGTGCATATCTCTGACATTCAGTTTCAGAATACGTAAGACACTAAAAAGGTGCAGTTCTTTTGGGACACCCAAGTTAGGTGACTAAATCAGAGGCCTTGCTGCCGGCCAGTACAGGCACTCCTGTGCCTCAGGGGCAGCTCCAAATTTGATTATCAAATTGTGTGCCTGGAAATAAATCCTAATACAAGCAGCTCAGTAACATTTACTTAAAAACAGATGTGCTTGTACGCACGTAGCCATTCAACAGGCATTGTGTCCTTTAACAGATTTCTTAAAATCCTACTTTTGAGGCTGATTTTCCAGATTTCTCCTAATTTATGAGCAGAATTTACAAGGTATCAGCCTGTGAGGCTTTCCCTGGGTCTGGGCTGAGCTGTGCCTGCCAGCTCCAAGGGGATGTGGCAGAGGTGGGAGTTCAGAGGTGCATAAAGGTGTAAAACTTGGAAAAACAGGCCGGGGTGTTTGGGCAATGCTACCCTCTGCTGGGCAGAGCCACTCGGCCTTGTGTGTGCCAGCTCCTGCAATTTATTACTGCACCCCTCTAATTTGGCGCTTCGGTGGCTGTCCAGCCACGTGGGCAGCCCAAACAGCCCAAAAAGCTGGGTGCTTACGTGCTGTCACGGCACGCACTTTGAACAGCTTTCCTTCTGCTCCCGACTTATTCCCATCCTCTCGCTACCCTCAGGATCTCCTTCGTTGCATGATCCTTACGACCTGCTCCACGGTAGTGTCACCAGGAGTCTCCCAGCAGGCTCTCCGTGCCACTGCATACACGGGAAATGAAAGGTGTGACTGACCTAAAAGGACGCAGTTGACACCCAAACCCAACTTTCCCTTCGACCCGCACCACTGTGATATTTTCCCTCTTTTTCACATGTAAATCACTTGGTGTCAGAAATGCCATTGCTGTGAGTTGGATTTGCTGAACGGGGCTACTGAACGTAACCTTCTGTCTTCGGGAGAAGACTGAGAGAGTTTGAGGCCAGAAAGGGCAAGTGAGAGTGTCTGCCCTGACCTCCAGCACAACGGAGGCCAAAGAGCTTCATCCATCCAGAAGTCAAGCGCCATAACTTATCTTGGAGCTATGGCATACCAAAACCATCCACCGCTATTATTTATGAAGTCACGCTGGCCCCTGCAGCACCACGTTAAAATCTCACCGCACAGACAGCATTGCCCGCTTTTCCATTCCCGCTTTCAGCAGGCAAAAATTGTACTTAAAATTGCAAATCCTTGCCAATACTGCAATTTCTCAGCATCAAAATTGCATAAGGTAAAGGTACGTGTCAGCCTGTAAATCTAAGTTCTCTTTTCCTTATTTAACCTGCACCTTTAGCAGCACATGAATGTGCTTTTTTTTGTGATAAAATAACTCGCATTTGAAGTAACTGGTAATATAGAAATCTCTGGAGCCATTAGAGTTTTAATGAGAAGTGTATGAGATGCTCCTATTAGGCAGGGACCACTGGCACAATAGACCGTAACGGCCCCTTCAGAGTCATTACAGTCTGTCATGTCAGGCTGAATTTAGGGAGTCTGTAATCTTGCTTGACTGACAAGCTCCTGCAGAGCTATTGTAGCTATTTGAAGGACAGGTGTTTTTTAAAATGAAAATCTTACATGAAAAGTTCTCTCTGGAGTGGCTGCGTACAGCAAGGCGTGCTGCAGCTCTGTGGCTCTGTACGGCTGTATTCAATGTTTAATTACATACAACTAGATTACAAGAACATTAATAGAGTGGTAAAATGAAGCACGCAGAAATGCCAGAATTAAGACTGCTGATGAAACATCAATTCAGGCCTTTTTTGTGGCTGCACGGTGGCAATCTCTCATTACTTGGGCATGCTCCGCCACTCTGCCAAGGGTTCCTATCAGAAAATGGCTAATAAGCTGACGTGGCTGCTGTGTGTTTGAAATGGCTACATGTGCCGCACATGCACCCAATCACTCTGTGCAACAAAAACCCAAACCCTTATATCGGAGGGAGATGTACAAGTTCCAACTTTTTTATAAAGCCTCCTATGGAAATATTGGAAATTTAGGGGAGAAATTAAAAATCAACTTCTATATGAGATATTTTATTTCAGAATAAAGTGATAGGATTTGGGGAGTAACATTTAAAATGATATTTTTACCCCTTTGGTCCTTCCAAGTGACATTGGGGTTGCTTACATATGGTACGGCTGCGCTCGGCCACACTCACTGCTGGCCCTTAATGTGGGCACTGTGCAAATTACATTATAATGAGCATAAATAAAGGAGTCACGTCTGCTTTCCAAGCTCTTTCACTTGCAACCTGGTTTTCTTCTGCTTAAATACTACGATATCAGATCTCTTTCCCAACGTTGTTTCTGAGTCATACAACACAACCTTCCTTTTCAATTACAAATCAGCACTATTGATGCTTTTCTGCAAGAACTGCAGAAACGTGCCCGTTGCTCGGCTGCCCGGGTCCAAGCCTGCCAGACGAGCGCCCGCACGTCCGTGTCCGTGCTTAGGGTTAAAACCCCACGTGCAGGCTGCGGTTTGCGAGGCAGCATCCCCCAGAATCTGAGCCGGAGCAGCTTCAATGTAAAGCAAACAACACGCAAGCACACAGCTCTTCTCTGCTGCCTTTACTACCACGTAGCAACCTCAGGCGGTGGCGTTTCTGCTTGCGACAGAAAAAATCGGGGCCAATCCTAGCGAGAAGGTGGATTACTGGTTTCACACACGTAGGTACGTACACACACAAGCTACAGTACAGCAGGAGCAAGGTTATGTGGTGCTGGTCTGCTCCCGAGGATGTTGATAGCAACGCTGTCATGCACGAGTGTAGACCTTGGCAAGCAATTCAAGGCAAAATGACATCTCGGATGCTTCATAGGCTCAAGGACAAGCCTAAGATGAAATAAAATCCTGGGGCAAGGCATCTTCAAATTTTGCAGCACAGGTTACCGTCTTAATTTGTTTAGATGCCAGGTCTGACTTGCATGATAAATATTGCCTCCAAACTCACTTTTTTTCCATGCATTCACAGCACTTCTTGGCATTTTCAAGGGTGGAAATGTAGCTCCAGCCTTTGACCCAAGGTGACCTGTTTGGAAATTTGGAGGAAATACTCTTGGGTATTATGCTGAGTCGTGAGAAAATTAACTTACGACAAGAATTGTGTACTTAAAAAAGAGAAAGAAAATCGCTTATTTTAAATGAGAAACTTAAGTGTTCATTTAGATTTAAAAAATGCTTATTTAAAAAAAAAAAAAAAGAAAGGTTCACTGCTATTTCTTTCATTGGATAGTAATTAAACAGAACCACAGTTTGAAAGGTGCCCTTTGATAGGGGACCATGGGGTTTGGGTTTTCATCACAGGTGAAACTAGTGCTTATGGATGGGTTTTAATGTTTTCCAGGTTCGTTTAGACAACCACCACAAGTTCAGTACAGAAAATTATAAACTCGGCTCTGAGGATGTCCACAACAGCAGGCTGAACCTGCTGCAGCTGACGCCAACAGCAATGCTCCTTTGAGCTAATTGAAGACTTTTCAGTGACTTTAGGGGACTTTGACTTGGTCTGTACATCAAGAGGATGCATGTGAAGAAAAGAAAAAAAAAAACACACCAAACAAGAGACTTCTGCAGGTCTTAGATACACAATGTTTTGTTTTCTTTTTAGGGTTAAATATAATCAATGTCCTTACACCACCCTTAAGCACATTAAAGCCTTAGATCAGTTTAAGCTCTTTAAGATGACTTAAGGCCGTTGCTCATCTGAGATAGCTAAAACTGTCCGAAAACATACAAAAGCAAGGGAGTGGAGATGATAGATGGTTGCTGCCTGTGCTGCTCTTCTCACAGGAAGGAGGGAGTTTAAATTGCCGCAGGGCTTTTAACCATGTCCGTAAAGCGGAATAAGCAAGTGCTGATATAGACGTGAATCCTCAGTCTGCAATTAGTTGCCTGAAGACCATCTGGTGCTTGGTTAAGCTCCCAGGTGTTTGTATTACTCATGAGGTTCACAGATGCCAGCCAACCTCTTTAAGTTGTGACTTTTCTTCCCTGCTTTTATTCTCATCTGAATAAACCTAGGAAGTTAGAGGACAAAAGTCTTGACAACATGATGCAGAGGCCACTTGTTTCACTATGGAAAAATTGGGATTTAAGAGAGTAATGACCAGGCTGAACACATCACTAAAGAGTCTGCCATGCCATGTGTGCATTACAATAAATCTTTAAACTCAGGGTCATAAATCATGGTCATATAAAAGTGTAGTGGGAGAAAAAAAAAAACCATCGCTGCCAAAGCAGATGAGAGGGGAGTAACATGGTGGTGAAGATGGATGTGAGCAATGGGAGAGCCGGCAGGAGCCGGACAAGAGAGCCAGGAATAGATGAGAGATGGGCAGGACAGAGGGGTGAGGGACAGAAGATGCTCCCAGTGGCAAAAGTTACAGAAAGCAAAACCACACACACCCCCACTCCATTCCTGCTGTTGAGCTTTGGAGTCCCAAATCTCAGTGTTTGCCTGCTGTCAAGCACCTGGTGTGAAATCACTGCCCAAACACGTCTCATAACGTCAGACAGCTGCATGGCCAGCACAAACCCTGATCTTACCTCTCCTCTCAGCCCCTGAGATGGGCTGGAGGTTTGGGCTTGGGATCCAATGGGCTGAGCCTCACCAATGAGCCAAGTTTTGGTGAAAATGAGAACTGGATCTTTCAACGGTTGGTTTGGCTGCTTTGGCTTTGCATGCTTGCTTTTGGAGGGAACACTGAGTTGGGGTATTACATCTCCAGAGTTTACATTGAAAGAACATTAGGTGATGAGGTAAGAACTCAAGAGATGCAAAAATATTTAAAAAAAAAAATTGCCCAAAGACTTCCAATTCGACACCATAGAATCATAATCATTTAGGTTGGAAAAGACCCCCAAGATCATTGAGCCCAACCCTTAACCTAGCACTGCCAAGTCCACCACTAAACCATGTCCCTAAGCACCACGTCTACATGTCTTCTAAATACCTCCAGGCATGGTGACTCCACCACTTCCCTGGGCAGCCTGTTCCAATGCTTGACAACCCTGTCAGTGAAGAAATTCTTCTTAATATTGACTCTAAACATCCCCTGGCACAACTTGGGGCCATTTTCTCTCCTCCTGTCACTTGTTACGTAGGAGAAGAGACCGACCCCCACCTGGCTACAACCTTCTTCCAGGTAGTTGTAGAGAGTTATGAGGTCTCCCCTCAGCCTCCTCTTCTCCAGACTAAACAGCCCCAGCTCCCTCAGCCGCTCCTCATCAGACTTGTGCTCCAGGCCCCTCACCAGCTTGGTTGCCCTTCTCTGGACACGCTCCAGCACCTCCATGTCTGTCCTGTAGTGAGGGGCCCAAAACTGAACCCAGCACTCGAGGTGCAGCCTCACCAGTGCCCAGTACAGGGGGACGATCACTGCCCTGCTCCTGCTGGCCACACTAGTTCTGATACAAGCCAATTGTATGGGGTTGTCGTGACCCAGGTGCAGGACCCAGGACTGAGCTTTGTTGAACCTCATACAGCTGGTCTTGGCCCATCGATCCAGCCTGTCCAGATCCCTCTGTAGAGCCTCCCTACCCTCAAGCAGATCAACACTCCCACCCAACTTGGTGGCATCTGCAAACTTACTGAGCGTGTACTCGATCCCCTTGTCCAGATCCCTGATAAAGATATTAAACAGAAGGGGCCCCAGTACTGAGCCCTGGGGAACACCACTTGTGACTGGCCACCAACTAGATTTAACTCCATTCACCACCTCTCTTTGGGCTCAGCCATCCAGCCCATTTTTTTACCCAGCGAAGAGTATGCCCATCCAAGCCATGAGCAGCCAGTTTCTCCAGGAGAATGCTGTGGGAAATAGTGTCAAAAACTTTGCTAAAGCCTAGGTAGACAACATCCACAGCCTTTCCCTCATCCACTAAGTGGGTCACCTTGTCATAGAAGGAGATCAAGTTCTTGAGGCAGGACCTTCTTTTCGTAAGCCCATGCTGACTTGTCCTGATCACCTGGTTGTCCTGTACATGCTGCGTGATGGCTCTCAAGAAGATCTGCTCCATAACCTTCCCCAACACCGAGCTCAAACTGACAGGCCTGTAGTTCTCTGGATCCTCCTTCCTGCCCTTCTCATAGATGGGTGTCAGGTTTGCTAACCTCCAGTCAACTGGGACCTCCCCAGTTAGCCAGGACTCCTGATAAATGATTGAAAGTGGCTTGGCAAGCATTTCTGCCAGCTTCCTCAGTACCCTTGGGTGGATCCCATCTGGCCTCATAGACTTGTGTGTCTAAGTGGTGTAGCAGTTCGTTAACCATTTCCCCATATCTTAATAATACATCTATAGATCTGCAGCAAGGAAAATTATAGGCAATCTCCAGACAGCAAGCTTTGGCCCAAATGACACCCTTCCATAGATGACTTTCCCAACATACTTGAAAGCAGTTCTTGCAGGCAGGCTTCCCTTGAACAAAGGGAAGTGCAACGTCCTGCACTTTGGGAGGAACAATCCCAGGCACCGGTACATCTGGAAAGCAAGTTGGCAGAAAAGGTGTCCTGGTGGACACTAAGTTGAACATAAGCGAGCAATGTGTCCTTGCGGCAAAAAAGGCTAATGGTGTCCCAGGCTGCAGTAGACAAAGCATTGCGAGCAGGTCAAGGGAGAGGATCCTTCCCCTCTATTTAGCACTGGTAAGGCCACACCTGGAGCACTGTGTCCAGTCCTGGATTCCCCAGTAGAAGAGACATAAAGAGCTACTGGAAAGAGTCCAACAAACAGTCACAAAGATGATTAAGAGATGAGCATCTCTCCTATGAGGAAAGGCTGAGAGAGATGGCACTGTTTAGCTTTGGGAAGAGAAGGCTCAGGGGGGGATCTTATCAGTGTGTATAAATACCTGATGGAAGGTGCAAAGAAGATGGAGCCAGGCTCTTTTCAGTGGTGCCCAGTGACAGGACAAGAGGCATGAGGACTACCTGAAACACGGGAGGTTCCCTCTGAACATCAGGAAACACTTTTTTAATATGAGGGTGACTGAGCACTGGCAAGGCTGCCCAGAGTGGATGTGGAGTCTTCATCCTTGGAGATATTCAAAAGCCGTCTGGACAGAGTCTTGGGCAACTGGTCCTAGGTGGCCTTGCTTGAGCAGGGGGGTTGGGCAAGATGACCTCCAGAGGTCCTTTCCAACCTCAGCCAGTCTGTGATTCTTTAAGACCACACTTTTACCTTATCTCTTTATGTTAATTTCCAAAAGGACTTATCTAAAATGCCTCTAATACCTAATCAGGCATAAACTGCAAATTGTCTCTCAGTTCGTGTTTAATGTAGTTCAAATAATGTGCTTTCCTCTTATATGTTTTATCATTTACAAATTAATTATAGAAGTCACTAGAAGTAAGGTTTACCAGGAACAATACTGTTACTCATTTAAGTTATCCTCATGAAAAATGCAAAATTACACAAGGGTTTAGCCCTTAAGAAGCCATTCAGAAGTAGTGGTCTTCCATTAAGTTTATGAGAGTCACAGATAAAAGCTTGCTGTGCAGTATCTAACTGTGTACTTTCCATCAAAGACAGCAGCTGCTGTATTTTTTTTTTCTTGTATTTTAGTTTGCTATAGTAAGTTTCTCAGACATCTGCTAGCCTAGCATCTTCCCCCTGACTTGGCTATAATTGTTGCTAGTTTGAAAAAAAAGGTAATGCTTTTTTTTAAACACCTAGCTGTAGCAAAGAAAAAAATTATTTGCTTAAATGAGATGTTGTGAAAATAACAGCTTAATTATTTCCAGCTTTTCACATTTGGAAACTGTAAAAATGAACACTCATCTGTTTTAAATATATAAGCCTTAAATATTAAGCAGCAGAAGAAATTCTTACAACAACCAAACTTTTGTTACGTTCTGGCTTTTCCAAAACTCCAGACATAAAGAATCTTATTTTCTCATATTGTTGAAATGGATTTGAAGTTCCTTTTTTTTTTTTCCCTCTCTCTCCTTATATTTTCCACTTTCAGTCTGTGAACCATTTACAAATGGTTATTGTTAGCAATGCAGCAAGAGCCCTCGGCGTCAGTCCAGTATTTTTGATATACAGGAAGACAAGAGCAGTTGGCAAAGAATAGTTCTTTAAACTGAATTGTTTGAGACTATGCTGTTCAAACCTTTTCTGTATATGATGGAAATCCATCATTTTAATTGCACCTGTTTGCTTCCAGGATAGTTTTGAATGGTTTCTTATCATGAAATCCTTCTGATTTCACACTTCTTTCATTTGCAAACTAAGGAAGCAGGAAGAACATAGAAAAGCAAATTCTAGGGGTGCTATCTAAGAATAGAAGGGGATTATTTAGGCATGGTTTGTTTTGTCTTGGTTTTCTTTTTCTGCTCCTCCCACCATCAATTTATTTAATGCATCTTTTAGCTGAATCCACTGATTACCACTGGCTAATTAATATAACTATTCAATTAGCGTATTTCATTATTCCATATGTAAGAATGTACATTGTCTGCTTTTCAAAGATTGTAGCCACACTCCCCTCATTTGATTAAAAAAGCATCTTCATCCTCTAAATGGACTGAACAATGTCTTTATTTCCATGAATATAAAGTTTTGATACTGTCTTATATAAAAAGCATTAATGTTAATGCCCCATTTCTTTACAATGTTGCTTATCTTTCCATTTCAGAAAAACCATGAATCATTCATATTGCATTTATCACCAGTATGAAAGCCTGTTTTACAATCAAGGGGAAGAATAACTCTATTTTAACTTTAAAAAGAAATTTAGATCCTGGTCAGCACAAAGCAATTCCCTGAAAGACTGTAATTCCATGGTTACTGAATATGAGCTGACCTTGTTAGTGGCTTTTGCAGCAATGTTTGGAGGATTTATCTACCAATGAAATACGCTGATGCATGTGTGTTTGTCTTTTCAGTTGAGACAGTTATTATCATCACACTATTTTTCACATTTAGCTAATTGAATAAGGATTTAGAAGACTGAGAAGTGTTTACACAGTGCTGCCCTATCCTGTGGTTCTTAAAAGAGTTTCACATACCTTTCAAAGTGTGTCTGACCAACAATAGGCCAATGTTAGGTCAGAAAAACAGGAAGATGGGACTCTGACCATATATATATTGAACTGAATGAGCAGATGCTTTATCACATCACTTGGACTTAGAATTTATTGTGTTCTTGAAAGGTACTCCATTTCTTACATGGTAAGTACATAGCGGGTCTTTGCCAAGTGCAGTAGCAAAGGGGAAGAGTCAAGATTTCATGGGAATCCAATGGGACTCATGAAAATATATTCTATTGAAATCTAGAGAAGTCTCAAGTATTACACCCAGCAGCACAGCAGGTTCACTGAATAAGCACAGTGATTCATATCATCGAAGGATATGGCCTTTGGACATGAAATATTTGGAATTGGATTCAACATGAAACATTTAGTGAATTGCACAATGACCACAGACTTGCAAAAAAGCATGCAGGTTGGCACATATATTGGAGAAAAACAGAAATATTATATTTGTTCATGGAATTCAGCTTGAATATTCAATGATTCCTACAAGTGGAATCTTTGCACCACTACTTTAGTATGTAAGATGGGAAGATGAACAGATTTGTAGTCACACTTGGACTACTACAAATCACACTGTATTCTCTTATTCATGCCTGAGGTATTAAACAGAAATTGAACAGAATTTAGAAATTGAACAAATTTCTTCTTTGCTTTGGTTTTATTTGTTTATTTCATTTTGTCTCCCTGTGTATTGCATGCCAATTTCTTTTCTGTTATTTTTTATTTTTGTAAACCGTCCATGATACCTCTTTCATTCTAGAATTCTATTAAGACATTGGATTTGTCACTCTTCACAACAAAATGTGTCTGAAGTCTTCATTGAATAGCTCTCTTCTCATAAATTCAGTTGCTGTACAGTGTCAAAAGAGATGAAAACTACTAGAGACACATTTCCCTTTTCTATACAAAGGCAATGCAATGCACAGAGACATACTTCTTGTTTTCTTAATTTTCTCCTGGATTTGCTGTAGCTGGAGATTGAAGTGGTCTGTTTTTCACTTGAAGACATTTTCTCTTATAAGTGGACTGAGAAGTCTCTATTAACAACACTCTTTTCCCATTTAAATACTTACACACTATGATTAGATCTCTTCTTACTGTTAGGATAAACAGATTTAGCTCCTCAGGTCTTTCACCGTAATGTACATTTTCCAGTCTTTTAATCAATCTCATGCTTCTGCTTTGAACTCTCTGCAACCAATCAACATCTTTCTAGACCTCCAAAAAGTGGAAAAAGCTTTGCATTTGCAGTTGCATGATTGCCAAATACAAAGGTAATGTATCCTTTCTAATTGATAGTCCTCTCTTTAAACATCCAAGGATTTCCTTAGCCCTTTCGGCTATAGATCTGTAGTGAGAGCTCATGTTTGGCTCATTATCTACCATGACCTTCCTAATCCCTGCCAGAAGCCTTGCCTCCCTGGGTAGATTTCTTGCTTTACAGCTCATCATATTAAGATGGCAGTTGTATATTTGTGCCCATGTTATCAAGCTGTCTGGATTACCCTGTTGGACTTTTTTTTTTTTTTTTCTCTTTTACCCTCTTTCTTCCCCTTTTCTTGCTTCTTTTGTAATCCATTTGTCATCTACTAACTTTAGCAGCAAGAACATATCAGGTTTTCCTCCAGCAAAGGAATTAAACAACAAAGTATATAAAGGGATCACTTTAGGACCCACAGGGAGTACACCTGTTTCAGGATGATTCCCTATTAACAATTAATTTTTAAACATATGAGCCAGTTTTTAATCCATTTAATATACATAATATTGGGTTTGTATCAAATGACATAATTATGGGAAAAGCACAGGATATGAGTTATATAGGAAGGAGAACGGGAATGTATTGGTCTTTTTTTTTTTTTTTTTTTGCCACACATAGAGCATTTGTTACTCTTTATCAATTAGTGAAAGAAACACCTGAGAAAAATGACCCAAAGTCACACCATGTGTGGCAGACAGATTTCTTCTCCTAGTTCATTTGTGGCTTAAAGATTTGTGATAGCAGTTTTACGTGACCCAGAGTGAACCTCCATTAACTGATTTCCTGGAGGAGTAATTAAAAGGAAATGATTTGCTTTTCTGGTCTCTGCTTGGAGTTTACCTTAAGTCTCAAAGGTGAAATGAATAAAAGTGGAGGAAAAATTCACAAAGCTAAAAATAACACAAAATCACACATTTTCTTTAGTATTTGGTGTGTATGTAATTTTATGTGATGGAATTAGGCAGTACTATAGTTAAACTCATTCAAACCCCATTGGAATATTTGTCAAAGAGCACAAAACAGTTTCTATGCCCAGTATGTCTTTTTTTCTTTTTTTTTTCATATCTTGACCTTCCAAGTTAACACGAAGAGTGCCATTGTATCAGAGTGAAATACTACTACGACATTAAAGATTGCTTCTTTTTATGGCACCTTCACCCCAACAGAACTTATTCTTGTTTCCAGAAGCAGTTCAATTACATTGCTGTTCTGTAGACTTTTAACTAGATTTGAGGAAATTATCTTTATTTGCTTTCATTCAGCTGGTGCACCTCACTTGCTACGTCTGCTTCTATGTGAGGAGAATTGTACTCAGAGTATATGTGCATGTGCGTGTGTGTTTCCCTTCTCCCATACTCTGAGCTCTGACTGCGGTCTATTATCTGGAGGGAAACTTTAGAAGCTGTATCGTAGTTCAGGAAGCAGGAACTGGCTTTTGATAAAAGGCTTCCTTTTTCTCCTCCACAATACATCTGGGGCCTTTCAGAGTTGATTACTGTAATATCAGCTTAACACAGCACTGACATACAACTGAGAACTTTAACAACATTTAAATGCTAGAAAGAAAAATTTACTAGCAGAAGGGATATTAATTAGCAAAAGGTGGCCTGCTTTGGTTAATCGTTAGTCCAAGAGTCATCCCCTAAGCTTGTCACTCTGTAACAAATTTTTGGAGGTTTGCTTAGAAAATGGTTTAAAAGCCAGAAAAGCAGCTTGCCAGAAAGACATGCTGCTGCTGCGGACCAGTTTTTGCCTGAAACTCCAGATGGATCATATGGGCACAAATTCCACAGGATGAAGGAGAACTTTCATATTTATTTTTCCACACAAACATGAATATACTTACAAGGGAAGGTCCAAACTGCTGATTTTAATAATTTGATTTGAGAAAAAAAGTTTTTATTCACTAATAATAGATATAGTCCCTTAGAGTAAATTAAAACTGGAAAAGTATGATGTCTAGAAAAGAGAGAAAGAAAAAAGAAAAGACATTTTTTGCCTTAAATTCTCACAATGTTTTTGTATTTTCACTTTTTTGCTGAAAAGCTAGAAGTATGGGTTTTTTTTCTTTGTACATATCCCCATTTTTTTGGCAAAATTGCAGAAAATGTTCCTGTTACTATTAAAACAAATTTTCATCAGTAAAAAAATTCTTATAAAATTAAGCTAATCTGGAATTCCTGCAAACAATTTGTAGTCAATTTATCAGCCACCTTCTTGCTGTTTGAGACTATGCAATTTAAATTCTTTCTGCAACATGTGCAAAACTGTGGAGATTTCTGTGTATCACCCTCATCCAGGATTAAAAATCATATGCTAAATCGTACAAGTCAGTTGCCAGTCCCTGGAATTAGGGAACTAATATGTTTGACTTTTACCTGTAATTGGATACATAAGCATAAAGATGTTTTGGAACCTGGAAAAGAAAAATCATGCCTGAATTAATCACCAAATAACTTAAATATGTCCAGGTTGCTACATAAGAGATAAAGAGTTTGTTGATGTTAAAACTAATTTGAAGTATATAAAGTTATGGGTTAACAAAAGGAATAAGGGATTCAATGTAGGATGCAGTAGACTCAGGCTTAATATCACAAATATTACTTAATACATAGAAATGGACTGGAGAATAAGCCAAAGAAAATGGATGGAGCTTTTTTTTTTTTTTTTGTTAGAAAATATACATTGTAGAACAATATTGAATTGGCAGCAGATTTAAGAATGAGTTGTATCAACTTCAACCCCATGCCTACTTCAAAGGCACTCCACACGTATGATGTTAAGTGTGTGCTGAAGTGCTTTGTTGAATCAGGTCAGACTGTTCAGTCCATGCAGGCTTAAGTCTTGCCTCATTACAAGGGACATGAATTACTAAAGGACTACTGGATGTCAACAGGAGGAATATTTTTCTGCCATGCTTGTCCCTTTAGTATGGACAGGGAGTAGAGAAAGAGCTTTCTAACTCCCTTGAATTGCCAAAGAGTGATTAATTAACAATTATATTAACTCAGCTCTCACTGTTTAGGCGGTATTTCTGAACTGGTGAAGCTTGTTGGAAAATTGGGCTTTCTGTTTTAAGAACAAGTATGTATGCTTTAAAATTTTGTGGTTTTTATAGATTAACCCAAATATATTGAAACTCCTTGTAAACCAGAATTTCTGCCAGAGAGGAAAAAAAAAAGGACTTTGGAAACAGTGTTGGCAATATACACTGTAATAACCTAAATCCAGCCTGAAGCACACATTCCTGTTGGTTTTACTTTCCTCTCTGTTGGCAGTGGTGAATCTGACAGGAGTCTACATTGAGTTGCTTCCAGAGTTCACTGTAGGTGGATCAAGGAAGCACTGTAACACAGATTTCCTCCATTTTTCTGAGCCAGCTCTCTGCCAGGTTTACCCCCAAACCATGAACTCACAAACTCATCAGAAAAGAGGAAATGTCACTGTAAACTCCAAAGTCATGTGTGTTGCCACGTGGTGCTAAGACTCATTGCATGTGCAAAAATGTTGTATGACTAAACAGAAAGTTGTTAGGAACTTTTATAATAAACTGAGATTCTCTGTAGGCATACTGCTGATCTTTTTTTCAAAATTTTAATTTGGGACAATTAAACTGAAAAGTTCATGCCCCAAGATTACAAACATCTGCACTTTATAATGTATCTAACAATGAAAAAAGTAGACTATATCAATATTAGCTTCACAAATGAAAAGATCAGTTATATTTGTGAGCTGGAAATCACACATTTACAACATACTTTGAGCAATTAGGTGAAAGATTGCTATCAATACTGTCTTCCCTCTCTTCTTTGCTTCCTCACCCTACTCCTTGTATTAACTCTGCAAATTGAATAAACACAACAAAAGAAGTCAAAAGCATTCTGCTTGTGTTTGGATATACCAGTCTGGCAAGGTCAAATTGAAATGACATCAGAACACTTATGGTAGTTACAAAAAAGCACCCCAAAACCCCAAACCCCTGTCATCTGAGGTTATACAGCAATGGGAAGATTGCACATCTATCTATATATATATATACACACACACATATATATATGTACACTGGAATGATTCTGGATCTTTGTGTGTCCTTGTTTACTATAACTAATACGAATTGGAAGGTAAATAGCTGCACTGCTGCTTAGTCTGCTGACTGCAAACTTTGTGGGCCTGTTTTTCTTCTTCCCAAATATTGTGGATTGTTACTTCAAAGTTGACCGAAGTGAGATTGCAAAATGTTGAAATATGGTGAGGTAGAACTTTCAAACCACTTTGCAGTCATTTTATAAAACTTTTAGTGATGAGCAGTGGCAGAAGAACCATTTTATTCAGTTTAGCAGATATTTGCAAGGTTTGCTATTTAGATAGTCTTTGATAGCATTTTAACTCCTTGCTCATTTCAAAGTCTATAAGCTTCTTCCCCTTATGATTTTATTCCCCCTTGCTGTTTCCAATGTGTTTCCTGCAAAACTGATTTCTGAAAAGCTGCAATGATAACCAAAGAGTAACACAACCAAAAGACTTAGGAAAAACTGCTACATGTCTGTCCATCACCATTTTTCTTGGTTTTTTTTTTTTTTTTAAGAAATAATTGCAGATAAAAATAAACGGTTTAAAGAAATTTCAGGTCACAAAATAATTTTGTACTTTTCTTTCAAATAATCCTATTTCAAAGTCTATGTCTGAATTTCAGAACCAGTGGATATACAGACTATGCTATAAGAAATACAGCTAAATTGCACATGTGTCTGTACGCAGCAATTTCAAGTACTGTTTGAAAACAGTCTGAGATTAGGTGCAAGATTATTCTTATGTCTGTGGATACTGCCTCTATCAAGCTATGCCTGCAAGATGCTATCTGTTAAAGCAAAGCAAAAAGCACATTTTTTGTGCAAATAAATATAAAAATTTCAAAGTTAAAAACTCTACACTACATTTTTCATTGTTATTGCAGGATTATTGTATGTCTGACAAAGCATATGGAAGTAGACTGTTTTTCCTTCCCAAGATTAAATGCTACCTTAATTGGCAGTCTTATTGGATGCAGAGTTCCTATTCCTTTAAGGTCTTTCTTCTAACTTGTTTTAATCAATTTTTAGACCCATGTGAACTGGTTCTGATTTTCAGATATTTGGGAACATATGCAATAACATGCTTCATTTACTCCAGCTTCTGTTTCTCCCTTTGTAAGAACCAACAGAGAGTTATACCTGCTACATAAGGAAAGACTGGATGTGCCAGGAAAGGGGCAGTTAACCTGTTTGTTGGAACTTTCTGTGGCTGGCTAAGCAAAACAAGTATGTAACACACTAGAAGGGTCTTTCATGCCGTAAAGTTTTTAAACTGTGAATCCTGTTTCCTGGCTTCTTTTATAGTACAGTCTTCAAAGGAATAGTTTCTTTTGATTGTCATTGATGTGCCTTATGCCAAGAAACTAATTACTCAAAGAATAGGAGGTAGTAAACACAAAAGGAAATTTCACAGAAGTCACGTGAACTTTGAAAATGCAGGCAGCATTATATTTCTTCCCCTGAGTTTGGGTGCCTGTGTGCATAAAAATCCAAGGTTTTCTAATCTCAGACTTCAGTTTATGTCTCTGAGGCATAATTTGTGGTTTACACTCAGTCTCTAAAGGATTTTATTTCACATCTGCAGTCAAGAAAAAACAGAATTTAACTGAACTGCTAGTAATCCCCAGAGAAAGTGATCATTCTATATTAGGTCAAGATTATCAGAGAGGTATTCATTAAAGTCCCAGATGAGCAAAGCATTTAAGCTTATACTTAAGTGCATCACTGTTCTGCAAAGCACTCACTGTGGCATTTAGACATATGTCTAAAGTTAAAAGCTTAAGCACTTTATTGAATGTGTGGTGCCTACTAAATCGATGGCTACGTTGTCTGAAATGGGTTTTGCCTCAAATATTTGTGAAAGGTAATGCCAGCCTTTCTAGTTCATTTTCCTACCATCGTGTGGACTGCAAAATTACTAATGCAGTAATCCTTTATTCTCAGAAGGGCTCCTTCTTTCTTCATCAGCTGCAAAATAAAACTACAGCCAGGCTTTAAGACCTCTGTCTTATTATTCTCTTTCCCTGGAATGGAATTCCTATGTTATTTCTCTCTGTCTCTCAGAGTTCCTGAACTTATCTGTACTGAAATGGAATGGGCTGACTAAAACCCTTCAGAATACAGGCTACTCCTTCAAAATATCTGAATAAAGTCCAGCTCAGCAATGGTATATTTCTGACCTTTCTGTCAAAACCATAAAAATATCATTTAAAATGAACCAAATTAAAGAACCATTGTGATAACTCTCTGCTATATATTTCATTTAAATTAAATTTATACAAGCCACTGAATTTGTACAACTAGTATAATTCATGGAAACAGCTTCATCAGACCTCTGCTTCTTTTAAGTAATATATTATCAAAGCCAACAGAATGTGAAACTGTTGCAATTTGAAGTCTGTGAATTGTAAGGATTTATGTGATAAAAAATTTTGTTCAATCTTGACATAATTTTTCCTGAATTAGCATTCATACTCTTTAACCTCTATGTCCTTTCATAAATTGTTTGTGGTCATATTTTAAGGATATTGGTCCATAAAAAATTGCTATATCAAGGTTCTCTGATTTCTCTGTGAAGCTTTTATGTAGAAGTCAAAGAACGTAGGAAGCTTAGTAACCTATTTAAGATAAAGATACATCTAGTTGAAGGGTTAGATGTGGTCCATGTAGTTACACATGACATATAATATGGATAGGGTGATCAGAAATTCAATGTCAATGCAGGTTTTGCACATTATGGGAAAAATTCAATGGAGTGGCACCTTTAAGCAGTCTAAACTTGGCACAAGAACATTACTTTCAATAAGCTATTTCTGAATAAAAGCCTTAGAAGAGAAAAATATCCCAAGTCTGCCATATATCTTCCTTTAAACTGTTTCCTGCTCTTCCCACCACTGCTCAATGACTGTAACAACGACCTCCAGGCCTGCCCTTCTTCATGCTTACCAGTAGAAAGGCACTCGCACGTTTGGCATCAGCTTAAACATGAGGGAGTTTTTCTTACCAATTTCATACCAACAGCTAAAGCATTTGTAGAGCTGTAAAACATTGTACTTGCACAACATCTGCAGCATCTGAAATGATGTGATTTTATGCCAAATTCATGAAGCTGGCTGGAACTTACTTAAAAGAAACCAAATCGTTTTCTTATGACATTTTCTAAATTACAAAGTTTTATCTCTAATTGTTTTGGAGACAAACACTTTCTCTGTTTTCACATATTTACCTGTCAGCAAGACAATTTATTCTGAATTTAGGGAAACATCTCATCAGACCTGAAAAGTACACTTGGGAAAGGAGGATACTTTTTGTTCTACTGCAGAGAAACAACCCCTCAGCCTATAACCAACCTTGATACGATCAAAAAAAGGTCTTTTAAAAAATTGTTTTTCCTTAGCGATGAAACAAATCATCAGCTACTCTCTACATGCACACCTCTAATCTTATCTCCGCTGAGAGACTTGTTGGTAGTGGGCTTTGTACGAGATGAGGCTTGGGGTTTAGGTGACGTTGATCTTCCTTCTAAAGTAACATTTCTCCTGATAAGTTCCCACTGGTTTCTGCAATTTCAAAGTTTTGGAAGGGTTGGCGGGTTGAATTGGGTGTAGGTGCCCAGGTGCTGGCCGTGGGGGGCTGCAGGGGTGGCATCTGTGAGGAGCGGCGGGGGCTGCCCTGTGCTGGGTACAGCTGGCTCCAGCCACCTCCAGAGCACCCACCACAGGGTGCAGCTGAGCCCCTTGGCCAAGGTGGTGATGCCTATGGGAAAATAGATTTAAGAAACAGCAATTACACCAGAAAGCAGAGAGGAGCGAGAAAAAAAGTGTGAGAAACAGCCCTGCAAACACCAAGGTCAGAGAGGAGGAGGAGGTGCTCCAGGTGCCGGAGCGGAGATTCCCCTGCAGCCCGTGGAGGACACCATGGTGGGGAAGCTGTCCCCCAGCAGCCCGTAAAGGACCATGTTGGAGCAGATCTCCACCTGCAGCCCGTGGAGGACACCATGGTGGGGCAGGCTGTCCCCCGGCAGCCCGTAAAGGAC
>JAVJGG010000062.1:8616673-8631876 GCA_035590195.1 Aviceda cuculoides
CAAGTTGAGCCTGTCTTTTGCCTGTGACCACAGTTGGTGAGCGATCCCTCCCTGCCCTTGTCTCGACCCACCAGCGTTGCTTTCTGTTTTCTCCTCCTCATCCCACTGTGGAGGAGGAATGAGTGAGCGGCTTTGTGGTGCTTTGTTGCCGGCTGGGCTGAAACCATGACGTGAGATTACAAGCATAATAATGTTTGATTGAAATACTAATCCTGAAGAAAAAAGGTTTGAAATTAATTTGGAAAAGGTCTTTTGTTTGGTTGGGTTTTTTTGCTTTGCTTGTTGTGGGGCTTGGGGTTTTGTTTAAAGAAATACCATAATTTGGGATTCTGTTTTCTTTTTTAATTTGGAACACAATTTTGGTAAGAGATTACCAGTGAATGAATAGTGTGGGAAAAATAAAACCAAAACAAATGTTTTAGTTTGTGATGAAAAAGACATTCATCGTGTTCTGAAAAAGGCTTTCAACACTTTTTTGATACAACGTTGAGTCATGGGCTGAAGGAAGAACACTCATGTTATTATATGTTTAGGTCACCCCTTGATGCCATGTTGTGTGCAGCACTTGCTGAACTATGTGGTACGGAGTGTAGGAAGAAGCTGCGGCTAGGAAATAGGGATCCCTCCAGAGGACATAGAGATTATGGGATATGTTTGGCAACATTTTTTTCCAGGGAAGATGAGGAGCAGCTGTGTTTACAGCAATGTACTTTTAGGCACAACCAGAAAGTCTGGAACGTGGGTCAAATGATTAAGCCTAGGGTGTAGTGTGTCAGGTTTATTTCAGTGCTGTTCTGATCAGTCCTTAAGCTCCTCTGTCGCCAGCACTAGGATGTGTATCTGGAAGGGATCTGCAAAACAAAATAGGTGGCACCTTTTCACTCTCTCCGAGTTCAGAAGTGATAGGAAGTCGAAGAAACTCTCCTGGTAGTTTTTCAAAGATGAACACACAGATGTCTGTGAAACACTGATTTTGCCATCCAGAAAAAGGTTGTGGCTGTGTAAAAATAACTCTTAAATAAAAAAGGGGTAGTATTCAAATCCACTTCTCTCCCCATTTTCCTTTCCTTTCATCAAATAGGTCTGTCTCAATAAACTTTTCTTGACAATGAAATTTATGGGGGTTTTTGGGTAAAAAATCATAATTATTTAAAAATGTAAACCAAACACTTGGCTTTTACACAAGTGGAAGCAATGTTTTCTGTCATTTGATATTAGCTGTCTCACAGCTGAAGACCACATACAGAGACTGCTATGATCCAGTTCTAGGATCAGTAGAAACATCTTAATCTGAGCATCCTTTATTGTCTTTTATAAGCCTTTTTGAGGCACCTGTAGAGCTCAGATCTGTTTTGGATCTCTAGATTGAATTCATAATCTGATCTAACACATCTTCTTTTAAAAAATAACCCCCCTAAGCAAACAAAAACCCCTATTTAAGATTATTTAGGTTCCCTTTATGTGGTCCACCCTTCAAAGCTCCTTTTCCACTCGTTTTCAGTATTTAGAATGTAGAAAATTACATACTTACTATTCTTGCACCAAAAATTAATATCTACAAAAAGCTGCAAGTTTTTTTGTAAAAACAGAAGACTACATATCCCATTGCATACTTAGGTACAGGAATAGCTTATAGATCAAGGACAATAATATTATTTTGGTTTTCCTGACATAGCCTCCGTTTGTTTTCTTTTTTTTTTTTTTTTCCTGGGGGGGGGATGCAACTGTAAGGAAAGCATTTGGCCAAATCACCAACTTTTTAGCTTTAACTCACTACAGTATTATGCTAGTAAACATGAAAGAAAAAGTTCTTTCTTTAAAATAACATTTAGACTCTATTACCAAATTCATGCTGCTTTCCCCCATATATCCTTATTAACTGGTGAATGTGTTTATATCAGTGCAGCCAAATGAAACAGGTAATATATGAATGTTACATGCCCATCCTGAATTTTATTATGGTTTAAATTATTTTATTTTGAAAAGTGAGAAAAAAGGTCTTTCTTCTATATATGTTTTTCTTTCCACATTTTTTCTGTACAATCCCTGTATTGTTACCTTTTTTTTTTTTTTTTTTTTTGTTAAAACCGAGTTTTTCCTGTGTACATGTAACTCAAGGACATTGGATGCTTAGAGAAATTGTGACTTAATGTTGTGGAGATAAGTGTTAACGAAAGAAAAAAAATCTCTAAAAAGACCCCAATCTTCACTTAAAAAGCAAGAATTAGACATTCTGTCTAGCATCTGCAAGAAATCTTATTGTAAAAAAACCTGAAATGGGCACATTCGTCAGAGTCAGACTCTCAAGACCACTTAGCTGCTGTGTGCTCCTGAGACAACTGAAGAACAGTAAGAATCCTCTCCAGGGAACGAAGATACATCAAAAGCGCTACAAAATATATGCAACATGACTGACTACTGATTACATTTAAACTGTGAGGTAGGTGAGGGTACAGATATAAGGGGAAAAAAGGTATACGAATATCCAGCATAGTTACAGCTGGGGTTATAGTGCCATTTCTGCCTATTTACTGAAATGGAATGAAGTAATGGAAGAAATTAAGTTTTATTCGGGGTTTCTTTATCTTTTAGAAAATGAAAGCAATAATTTGGAAGATTAAGATTAACTGAAATTCCTTTTGTTGTATAATATATATTTCAGTCATATAGTCTATCTAAACAGATATTTCAGCATGATACTTACTGAATTGCCTTCTAGGAGAGGATCAGTTATGTCAAGCTCCTTGTTGAAGTTTAAGTTCAAATTCCACTTGGATGATAGGATATCATTTGGATCAGTTTAAAGTTTTTATAGCAGCTGAAAAGATTGAAAAAGAAATCATCAAAGAGGATGCTAATTGCAATCAAATTAAATGACTGGATGGATTAGAATTAGGATGCAGAAGTCTGGAAAATGTCTGCTCTGATGCATCCTGCTGGTGACATGTTTTATTTCTGTATATTAACGAAGCATCTCTTGAGTACTTTTTCATTCTGATTAATAGTGTGAGATTCACAGTGACCCAACCATAAACTGAAGAAAAAAAATGGTTCTTGCCAGTTGTCAGGGAGTAGTTTAACTTGAGAATGACACATTAGTTGTACAAAATCATGTGTGTGTAAATTCCAGAATATATATGAAATCACCCAGCTCACCACTACTGAAATCAATTTTTTTTTTTTTTTTTTTTTTTTTTTTGTGGCGGGGGGGGGAGTTAGTCTGATGAGGTAGCTATGAGCTTGAAGTGTAGTCTTGATATTGTCATGCAAAAAAGCACTTCAAGCAATTCTTCTCAATATATATTGCAAGCCAAAACTGTGGAATTAATTAGTCTGTTCTTCATGGTAGATTTTTCCATAAAAATTTTGAATGTTCATATAAGGAAGTTTTTCTTTCTTTAATTTACTCTTCTATTAATTTTTTTAATACATTCAAAGGAATCTTATACTAAATGAAATGAAGGGATGCAAAGGAAAGTTAACTCAAACCAAACAAGAAAACTGTTTCTAGGCAGTTCCAGAGGCAAACAGATGCACATGCACAAGGATTTCAGTAAATGTCAAAAACAACAACAAAAAGATTCTTTTCAAATGTGGACTCCAAATAACCATCTTTCTTCCTTTTAGGAGTGTTGTTCCAACACTGGGGGCAATACTTCATGTAACAAACTTCAGGTAACATTTAAATATATTTACAAGTGTAAGATGTTTATGAATATAAACACTTTATATACATTATAGAGCATATATAAACAATCTTCCTGTTAAAATCTCCAGACTATGATGGTATGGCAGGTAATATTTAGACTGGCAATATATTTGTTTCTTTTCCCAAACATAATCAAGAAGTGAGGATACTCTTAGTAATTTGAAACATCAGTCACAGGGGATGCTTCATTTCTCAGTCCAAACCTACATTTGCAAAAGGCAGCAATTTGATTTTCTTATGTCAATCTTATAAACTGAAATTCTTCTTCAATACTTCTGAAATTAGATGTACAATTTCACTGAACAATGAACCCTATGCGTTTTTCATAAATCAATCCTCTCATTAAAAAAATTTACATGAACTGTATTTGTTTACAGGGTTTTTGTAAAGTGGGTTCAAAACTGCCACTTGGGGTAAGCCTGAACACATAAGATTGCCCATGAGTCTACCTTACCTTACACAAGCTTCTGTGAGTTTTGTTGCACCTTTTTAAAAAAAATAAAAAATAAAATAATATCACACAGGTCTGATAAAGAAAAAAAAAAAATTGAAAAATTACAGATTGCTATTTATATGTAGTCCTTCAGAAAGAGAAATTGAACAGACTGCATTGCTAGTAGCTCAAAAGTAATTTTTCAAATCCCACTTTTTTACTCTGGTTTGTAACCTCACATAGGCATGAAATTGAAATACTTACTTCCTTATCAAACTTTATACATTCATGGCAAATGTTGCCTGATTTATTCTTGTAAAATTTTTCTCATAAACATTGGCCTGTAAGCATTTGTCTTTAAATAAACAAAGGGAGAGAAAAGCAAAAAAAAAGTATTAAGAATTACATAAACTTTGTTGACAGTCATGAGAAAAGATTGGGGAAACAGCTATTTGTTCTATCAACCTTGAATAACTCTTTAATTTTATAACAATCTCCTCTAAGCCTATTGTTCATGGAAAACCTTTCATCACAAATGGCTGAGAGAGGAAGAGAAGTTAAAAATAATTCTTCATATTTGAGAAAAAAGATTCCCAGAAATATCTCTGAAAGACTTAATTGCTTTTGCAAGTCTCCATAGCTGGGATGCCAGCAGACTTTTCTGATATGGTTATAGCTATCAGGACAAGAAGGTCAGAATCCGTCCAGGTACTGTCCTCTCTCCCTATCTGTATTTATCTTTTATCCTCAGCTTACAATAAGGTTATAAATAATTTGGGGACAGGTAATGAATTTTCTTCTGTGTTTGCTTAATGACTATCACAATAGTTTTCTTGCCTTCAGGTTGCCACATGCTATCAAAAAATAAACAATAAATCAGAATAATGGAAAGGGATGTATACTAATGATGTTAAATGTAGAAGGAATTATACAACACTGTCTAGGTTGCCAGATGACTACCATGGCTTCCAGCTCCTCTCCATTCTTTTTTTATTCACTGTAGACTTGCACAGAGCACTGGAGACTCAGTCACAGAATAAAGCAATCTGAAGTACTATGCTTTTGATGGTTTAAAGAAGTAGGTTGTGTTTTTGTGAGACCCCACAAAAAGATGTGATTGTTTTCATGTATTTTCCAGGTTACAATAAGATGGGTGGTTGGTTTCACCCCCACATCCTCCGAGCTCTGTTCATAGTGGGTTTTGTCCTATTTGTAATTCCACCACAGATTACCCTTTAAGCACACTACATACATATTTGTAAGAAAAGCACTTCTGCATATGCAGCTGAGATCAGCAGAAAGGATCTAGGCAGGTTTCTTTCTTTATAAATGAGGTAGCTGCTATGTCTTCCTCTGAGAAGAGGCCTGAACTCCAGCACCTTCTTCCTTCCCACCACAAAAGACTTTCCAGAGATCAAATTTTCAGGGAACACTGAACTCACTGTAAGTTCTGGGAGAGAAGACAGAATGGACTTGGGGCAGTTTTGATTAAACCTTACGTCATATATGTTTTTACTGTGTTATTGTGCGTTTTCATGCAAAGGTGAGGCACTGAAGGACTGGGATAGACAACTACTTTAAATTCATTTGAATAAATCAATATAAGACTAAATTTTCCTTTGCTTATTGATTTTCTCCTAAATCTCTTAGGGAAAATTGTTTTATCAGGAGACTAGGTGAAGTAAAGGAAAATAAACATACTATCTCAAGAAAATTTAATTTCTCATAGATTCCTTTGGAGACTACTGTGCTATAAAGATTTATGAAAAACTCTGTTCATATGTATGACACACCCTAGCTATGGTGATATAGTTAACAAATAATACGATATGCTTGATTATGGAGGCCCGCCAGCTCTCAGTGTAGGTTACAGTTATGGATCTGTTTTGACCATTACGCAGCAAATACTAACATCTGGAAACTTAAAGTTCAAAGGTTATTTTTCTCATAAAGCTGAACCAGCATGATTCATAAAAACCTGATGTCGACCTTCAGTTTAACAAAGTCCTGCTGCTAATATTGTATTGTAAAATACAGGGTGTCTCTTTCCTTGACGTGGTTTGATTTTGATTTTATTGAACTATTTAATCAACTAACATAGAAAGGGGCATTTCAAAACAACCCATCCTTGTGATTATAATGCAGAAACTTGTACTGATAGATTACTAGTGTTTAACACATCTGCATATGTTAACCATTATGGTAAAAAAGTAAAATCTTTTATGATTGCTAAGAAGCTCCTGAGTTGTTACATATTGCCTGTGAATTTTTTTCCCTTTGTTGTCATCGTCTCATTCATCATGCTCCTCATCACATTATACCATTTACAGTTCTATTCTTCCTGGGTTTATAGTGCCTGAAAGAAGACACTATAAAAAACTACATTAGCACAAATTAATCTCATGTTCTAGGTTATGCCTTCAGGCTATGGGGATGTGCAGTAGATTAAATGATTTCCTTAATGCTCCTGCACAGCTGGATTCCCTTTCTGCCCATTTTGTAGATCTGGACTGTGTCTGCATGCTCATATTACCTCTGTTCTGACAAACAGTGGTGGGCATTGCACAGGTACCTCTATTCAATTCTCCAGGCGGTCGCTAAGTTCTGTATAGTATTTTCCATCCACATACATGTGACAGGGACCGTATGCTGCCCGGGATGTGGTACAGCCTAGCAGCTATTGCTAGAACTACATATACTCTCAGGTAATCTGGGAATGCCTAGATTCAAATACTGACTGTCTCATGATAAGTTTCCTCCTTTCCCCATCCTTCTAGTATTCAGCACTAAATACTTGCCTGAAGTCTAACTGTATTTGTACCACTCCTCCCTCTCCTTTCTTCTGTTTGTGGCCTTCTTAAATTAGGAACCTGAGCAAGCAGACCTCACTATTTAACAATGGGAATAGAAAATTAAGTAAAATATCCATAATCAGAGGGCTAAGCTAGAAAACTATTCCTTACACTGTGTCTGGTTTGGGAAGCAATAATGAGCTTCGGGATGACCAGCTGGGAATGACCAATAAGCTTGGTTTCTTATTTCCACATGCTTTCTTGCCTGTAGATTGTAAATATCCAGGAAATCCTATATTCAAGTGGGAATTCTGTGGAAATGAGAACTATCATATACTCCATTTAATCCTCATTTTAATGAGGCATACATATAATTGAGTTGACATTAGAATGTTACATTTGCCGCATGGAGAAATGATTGATAGCTTGGTCATGCTAAACTTGCCTCCCTACCAAAAACAATTTAAATAAAAGGAAATAAAAACAGAGAGAGTTCACTACCTAATATCTGTATTTATTTCTTTTGAGTAGCAAGAGAGTTTCCCATAAGTACTTTCAAAGGAAAAATATTTGGGAAAGCCAAAGTGTTAAATACAAATCTACATGAGAAATAAAAACTGTTACTTTTTTAGGATCTGAACTTGAAACTCAATTCAAAGAGCTGAACAGCATTAAAAAAAAAAAAAAGGGTAAAAAGTGCTTGTTGTACTGAAAGGTAGAATGACATTCTTTAACCCATCCTTGACTTCTGTTTTACACTGTTGAATGACAAATCCCTTGGAAAGAAGAGTTTAGACCATAGTGCTGACTTAATCTTCATTACATCTCTGTTATAATAGAACGACAATCTCATTTAGTAGGTTTGACAGTATGTTTTTCAGTATGTTTTGAAACCTTTTCCTTCTGACATAAACTTTCCCTAGCTGAAAAGATGTGCTATGATTAATGAACAACTGTGTATCTTTTTTTAACATGTACTAGGTGTCTGTCACTTAACATTTGTCAGTCTTCCATCATTACCTGTGAACAAATGATCCTAATTAACAATAGCAGGGGGTGTGGGGACTACAAAGGGGTGAGCTGTATCTGGGACACCGTTGGCTTCATTTGTTATAAAGCTAAATGTCTGAGGTATTTAAGATCTGGAACTTGATATTCTGTCAAGGTATATTCTGATGGGAATGCTTTATGGCCTGACCTTAGGGACTGTCATAGCTAAACATACAGGAATACTGCAAGACATCCATAGACATGTTAATTGTCTTGAGTTTTTAGTGTTGTAAAGTTACATGGTAAAAAACAAACCTTTGTGGTTTATTGTCCTTCTTGTAAATCTAGTCTTTCCCAGGCCAGCTGTGATTACAATAGTCACTAAGTAGCCATTTTTTTGTTTGTTTTAGAAATAAACCTAGGTAGAGTCCTGTAATGCAGAGGCTTTTAAAGTACATTAAATGAGCTGCCTCTAAAAGGTATAGGTAACTAAGAAAAGCAAGCTTATTCTAAGTAGGCTTAAATTGGCAGTACTAAGGTCTGAAAGTGTACTTGAAAATTGTGTATGTGGGAGTCTGCAGATTGGAAAAGACTGAAAAAATAGCCTTTAACCTTACACTAAGGGAAGAAATACAACAAAAACTGTCTTGCGAAGAAAAAGAAGAGAGGAATGAAAATTATGGCCCAGATATTGCTTGGTTTATTTTTAACTGAACTCCTTTTTACCTCAGTTTGCAACATGTTGATATTTGATGCTGTATAAAAGTTTTGGTTCTGTGCAAGAAAAAAATGGGTCTTTAGTGCCAAAACCATATTATATGTAAACTGTTTCCATTGTTAAGCAGACCTCACTATGCGGATCTGCTGCATACATTCATACCTTGATGTAAGCATGTGTTAGTTACAGATACTGTTTTTTTCTTCATATTTTTGAAATATTTTCATTATGAATGAAGTAGAGACCACTTCATTTGTTATACCTCTGCAATCCGTATACAGTCCATACTTTCCAAGCCTGAATGTTATGATTTTAAACAACCGACTTCTCATTTACTTAATTTTCCTCAACCTTTCTCTCTCTCACTCTTTTTTTTCTCTCTTGCTATTTGGGTGAGCATGGAGGAGAAACTGGAAGATAAGTTCCTTGTTTTTTTATTTTCCTCAGGCAGAAGAATCAACTTTATGTGTGAATTGGTTGCATTGTATGACTCTCGAATCATACAACCTTTTAATTTCATTTTTTTGAGTCTTTATTTCCTGGGAGTTTATTTACTAATATAGAACATTCAACTTTTGAAGCACAAACTATAATGAATGGAAGTCAAAGAAATGAAAGCTAATGATCTGTTGTTTCCAATGGGTAAGAAAAATCTCTGCAGCAAGAAATATTTACAGACAAGGTTGGAACACACAGCCAATACAAAACAAACCTTAAAGTGTTTGATGCTGCTCGTTTCAATTCCTTAGCATCAAAAGGGAAAATCCTGTCCTCATTTATTCTGCTGAAGTTGATCTTTAGGCATGTGACTAGAAGCAGGATTTATTCTATTATTCTGATGGTAAACCAGTAACACCTGAAAACCAAGCTAAATAATTATGTTGTTTTCCTAAATAACATAGTTTTAATAGCAGTAATTAATTATAAACCTTGATTTTATATCTCATGTTATTAAGGATCACATGAGGTAGAGAATGGTTGAAGACTTGAATATTCTTTGAACATAAAATTGTATTTAACAACAAAATCTACCATAATCTTCTATAGTAAAAAGTTAAAGATATGCTGATTTCAAAAGCTAATAACTGTTTTTACATCCACCACATCTATCTTTATCACATCTAATACTCGAACCCTGGTATCAGACAGGGATAACTTGACATAACTGTGTTCCAAGTTACATCTGTTCCTTTTCATTATTGCATCTGATGAGGCAAAGAAACATGTTTTCTGAGAAACATTTTTGTATTGACTCCCATGCTTTGGAAGAGCTTCACACTACTCTTTGCAAAGTCAGTTAAATCTTGTCTTTTCAATCTTTCTATAAAACTAAACATTTATGTTCTAACCTGTGTTGCCTATGATCCTTGTGTTTCTTGATGATCATTGTCAAAGGCTGCCAGTGTGCCTACAGCGTGGGATTAGTATTGCTCTGCTGCAGTGTTGTCAATCACTTGTCCTTGGCCCAAGCCACTCATCTGCTTGGTTTCTAGAGTGTTTCCCACATTGACCTTTTAATCTATTTCAAGATCTTGAAAATACCATGATGATGTAAATGATAATGCTAATAAATAACTTCGCTATGAGCTATTGAATTTGATCTGTTCTTCAAATAAAAGCATTTAAGGTAGAAGTGTAATGAATTCTATTCCCTAACTTTAGATGTGACGTGAAAACTGTATTTTTTCCTCAATTAAAGCATGTCCCAGGATATCTGTTTTAAAAGGAAATTTACCTACACTTGTGTGTGGCTTTTTTTGGTTAAAGAATGTATCAGAATGTATCTTCACTCTCTGTCATCAGTTCTTTGATATTTACGTTATTTTTTTCTTATGGGAATATTTAAGATTTGAAAAAGTAATATATATATTTAATATAATTTAGCTTAGGTTTGTGGGTTTTTTTCTTCCTCCTCTACCCCTTCAAGGGAAAAGAATCTTCTGTGACCATGAGTTGTCTGAGTGTGCACCTGCAAGATGTTTAAGCCACTTGCCAGTTTCAAGGAAATTTGATGAAAAGCTGGAAGTATCAGACATGATTTGGTCTCTACAATCTTTTTGAAAATCAGTGCTGAGTAAAAACAAGTGAAAGGCTAAATTCAGAGGCAATCAGCAACTGAGTTTGGCCAGCGCACACATAGCTCCAAATATCTGCAGCATACAGTGTTTCCTGTCTGTAGTTAAATCCTTGGGGGGATTGTAGTAGTCACTGTAATTAGAGCTCATAAGCAAGAAAAATACACACAGATACCCCAATTTCCATTGCTCACAAAATATTGTCATTCCTTTAGGACACAGAATGTCACTGGTTCAATCTTAGGAAGCAGGATCATGAAGCATTTCCCAGAAGTGACTTTACAATGATCACCATGGTTTTTTACAGTCGTTTGTGCTACAGAAGTGATCGTAAGTGCATTAAAATGTAATATATTATCCATCTTCATTGATTTTAAATTTCAGTTACCTTCTCTGTTTTTCTACCAATAGTACACAGAAGCTTGCAAGACCCTAAAATTTTACTGTCATAAATTAGGTTTTCATGAGGAAGATTATCAACATTTTCAAATTTCCTATGTTAAACCACAGATTTTGAAGTATATTACATCATTAACAAAAGTTCAAAAAATAAATAATCTCATTGACACAGTCAACCCATTCCTGTGAAATAGAAATTAAATGATTTATTTAAAACTGTTATCCCTTTTTCATGTCTTCTATGGCCTTATTTATCTCATTCAGCTCAGAATCACAAGAAATGCTAAACTGTTCACAATGACAATTCCAAGGAACTGCTAATTAATATTCTAACTTCTGTGATTCTTTTTGCTGCCTTGCCTTCACCTGGGAAAATGTGACCCCATACATTATAAGTTATACCCAGAAAATTTCAGTAAATTTCTTATAACTATTCTCTCAATGAGCTTTTCACAACAGTGTGAATGTTTTCAAGAAAGCCTGTATAATTTGCTCCCCCAAGCTTGCAAATTCACTCAGAACCATGAAGCTTGCAATCAAGAACAAATAGAAAACGCTGCCACTAGGCCACCAAGCTATCAATCTGCTAGTAAAACCTATGAGCTCCAAGCATGACAGGAAAGTCTGGTGAAACTAGTAAGGCAAAGTTAAGAAAAGCATTGCTTCATAGATCCTGTTTTGAGGAAACTGAGGGCATGAGTAGGCAGGCAAATGAGGAATAATATGGATAAAGGAATATTATGATTAGAATGATTTTTTTAGGTACATATATACACATGCTAATTTATTCTTTTGTAGCTCAAAAATACTGTCTTGATGCTACAGTGCAAACATTTGTTTAACACCACAGAAAGTGGGAATATCAGAAACAAGAAGCTGGTTTTTCAGGGTATGAGATTAATGTACAATATTCAATATACTGCCGTTCTAGATATTGTGATGGATTGATTCAATTTGTTGAACTAGAAATATGGGAGTCATCACGTACAATGCAATATGTCTTTGAAAATCCCCTAGGATTTTGTGAACTACTACAAACCGCACTTCAGGGAACTGACTGATGATTCTGTAAGTAAAAACTGAGTTAATTGTTTTAGACCCTATGAGGAGACAACACTAGGATCCTAAACATCGCATTTTCAAGTTCAGGTTCTTTGCACATTTAGTATTTCTGCAATATTTGAGCTTATTATTAGTTTAACTTGATAGAAAAAAAGAAGCAAAAAAAAAAGCATAGCGAAGTTGTCCACAGTTGTCCAGTCATTCGTGAGTGGTAGGAGAAATGTCTATTTAGTTCTTTCCTCTTTTTTCTTATTAAAGTAAAATATATGCAAGACTGTTTATTAGAACCAATATTTCCTAAAACTTTAAATGAAGTTCAGCCTAAATTTGACAAAATCCTATAATTCCAATGAAGTTAATGAAATTATACTGGGTTTGTATGAATGACCTGACTTTGTCTGTTATTTTCTCTTTCTTTCCTTATTTTAATATTATCTTGAAATCACTGTTAAATCAATCAAATTTTGCCTATATTAAAGTTGTCTAGCTTTCTACAGTTTCAACTGAAGCTTGACTAAGGTATTAAAGCTTGAGTTTTCCTTTTAGATTAATATTTTAACAACACATTTTTTCCAGAGCATTAGCTGCTACTGGAAATCCAAGATACTTTGTCATTACTTGCAATTTATAACAAAAACCCAACCGTTTTAGAAATTTCTTAGGTAATAACATAGTGCAAAACTTTCCACCTATATTTTGCAAAGAGCTTTTAAAATCTCCCTGAACAAAACACAAAGAAGATAACACATCAGTAATAACAATGAATATTTTCTTGACAGTTGGTTTTACATAAACAATAAACCACAGAACAAGAATATAGTATTATGGAGCACTTGCATTTCACAGAAAGCACACACTGTGTGATGTTACCTGCCAATGTAATGAGATTTACAATGAAAAATATGAATAGAACTTTGTAAGCCAATTCACCAAGAGAGTACTGAATGCAAAAACTACATAAAAATGCTATTAAGAACATGTCAACAGATATAAAGAAGTCTGCCACTCTGACTTAGTTTGAGCTAGCTGGACCTAGATAGTGCTTCTTGTTTCCAAATGTGTTGCTTTGTATCAGCAGTGTAGAAGACTAACTTAAAAATTCTCAGACTGGGTTGGTCAATATTTTCCTCATTCAGACTTGGACTATATGTAAAAATAAATACATAATGTTTACAAAAAAGTGGAACCTGATGTACATAGTCCATGATTTGGTCTTATTACAATGCAGAAACCAAAGTGTATTAAGGATTGAAATGAACATTTGCCTTGCTGTGATAGCAGGCCAAACCTACCCACACCACCTCTAAATTTCAATTATCCTAATCTGTAGAAGGCAGAGAACTACAGATGTGTTTGCAAGCAAAATCCTGTAAGATAAATCATTCCTTCCATGCAGGCAAAATTTTAATAGTACTTAGTGTATGGCTCGATGACATTTGTTTGCCATTAATGAAATACTAGTATTTTAAGGCAAACATTTGAATGCTATTCCTGTGGCTCCATGGATTCTTGCTGCTTGTAATATCTCACTGTAATTATTATTGGTTCCCCTTATAGCGATGAATAATACGATTTTAATTTCTAATGGCATCTTATAATAGCTGTGTTGAATTTCCTATATTATATGTTTGCTCAGATCTTTTATTCCCTTTGAGATTTCTATACTAATGAACGGACAGTAAAAATCACATCAGTTCAAATCCTGAATGTTCCAAGTCCTTCAATACTATGAGTGTTTCGGTTTTGACCCTGTGAATGAACCACAGATTCATGCAGGACCTTTACAAGGAATCATTACAGTTACAGTACCTGTGATGCAGTATGAATTTTATGGACATTCTAGAGTGTTTTCTGTGACATTAAATGGTTTATTTTGAATTAAAGCTAAGTCATTGCCATATTTGATAGGTGCTTTCAGAACATCTTAGTAATTTGCTGGAGATTTATTATTCAGGTTTGGGGTATTTTCAATTGGATAATTTTTAAGATGGAAGAGAAAATTAATTGCTAAAACAAAAAGCGACTTGATAACCATACACATCCTACTTAACTTCTTGGAAGACTTTATTACTTTATATTACTTTGTAATTCCATTGCATCTTCAGGAATTTGCAGAGAGAAATAGAAATGCCCCAAATTAGTTCCAGTCCTAATCCCTTCCTTCCTTGGATTAAATGAGTCAGCATAACCAACAACTTTCAAAAGAATTCTTGTTTTACTGTTCAACAAAATCCATTTCTACTTTTGACCATTATTCAACAACTTTTGAAATTCACTGAGAAAAGAACAGAAACATGTTCCGAGCTACCCAGATGGCAGATCTCTTTTTAATGAGTCACAGATACATCACCTGTAACTGCTCACTGCAGATCAATACCCAAATACAGAGGGCCTGATCACGGCTAGAATTCACAGGAATAAGGTCCTGGTAAGAAATGAAGAACACAACCTCACCTTTATATTACTCATTATTGAAAGAGCGTGCCATTGAATCTAAGTGGTGCATTCTCCTAGATCCTTTTCACTCTTTCATGGATACTTTATGTTAAATGAATGCAGCAGTTTCCATGGAAGTGTGGAATTCCCTCGCACTATAATTAAAGGAACGCACTTAACTTGATTTTGTAGAGCAACATGTCTTTTTCAATTACTGTTTGTATACCTGTAGTATAGACAAGGCACCAAATATAGATGATGGTCTCTTTGGTGAGGCATTTAGTACTTACATATGTATAATCACTTGCGTCATTTTTAAAGAATCTCCATCGTGAAGATGCAATACAAGAAGAATCCTTTTTCTAAAAAGTACCTCAAACACTGAAAGCAAAAGCTATTCCAAAGAGCAATTCAACACCTAGTTTTGCTTTGCCTTGGTTTAAGCCCAGGTGGCCACTCGCCCACGCCTCCCCCCCACCCTGGGTGGGATGAGGAGGAGAAAACAGAAAGCGACGCTGGTGGGTCGAGACAAGGGCAGGGAGGGATCGCTCACCAACTGTGGTCACAGGCAAAAGACAGGCTCAACTTG
>JAVJGG010000062.1:8642208-8658797 GCA_035590195.1 Aviceda cuculoides
TTCTTTTTTTTTTTTTTTTTTTTTTTTTTGCATGAGGGTTCTCCACAGACTTTTTTTTTTTTTTTCTCTGTTATGAAAGCTTGGATTCTCTTATGTTCAATATCTCTCGTGATTTCTCGTGGTCTTGATCTCAAGTCTTAACTAACCTATAAAATTTTGTAAGATTTGCAGTAAAATAATGAGATTTAGCAACTCTGAAGCTCATCTAGTTCACCCTCCCATTTGAAGTGGGATTGTTACCAACATTAGGTCAGGTCAGCAATGACTGTGTCCAGCCGAGCATTGAAAATCTCCAAGGACAGAGGTCCCTTGACCTCCCTAGGCAACAAGTTCCAATGCTGTGTTACGCTGGTAACTGCACTACCCTATTACTGCATTTTTCCACTTTTTCAGAGGCATAACTCATGTCAACTTCATCTTTTATGTTGTTTGGTGCTACTGCAAAGAGTATAGTTCTGTTGGTTTTGTAGCTACCCTTCAGATGGCCATAGGCGTTTGTTAGATTTTGCCTCAGTCCTCTCTTTGCTGGATTGAACAACCCCTGTTCCCTCTTCCTCCCTTCACAGCACGTGTGCTCTGGGTCCCTGGTCATAATGGCAGCCCTCTGCTGAACTTCTCCAGTTTCTTCATATCCCTCTGGAACTGGGTAGAAGGCAAAATTGTATGCAATATTCTGGGTGTAACAACCTCATCAACGCCAAATACAGAGTGACAGGAGCTTTCCTTTATCTTTTAGCCATATTCCTCTTAACATAGACCAATACATTGGCTTCCATGCAATGACAGTGTACTCTTCCACCTGGAGTCCACTATAATCTTTAAGCTCTTACCAGCAGTGCTACTATTTGACTGTCAGTTCCTAGCCTGTACAAATGCGAGGATTTTCCATCATAGTTTCTGACTTTGAACTTTGTCTTACCAAAGATCAGGAGGTTTCTGTTGGCCCCAGTCCTCAAATTTTTCAAACTCCCTCTGGACTGAAACTCTGTACCAACTCCCCTTAGTTTAGAGTCATCTACACATTTTTTCTGTGGGTACACTCTGTGCCATCACCCAAGTGGCTGATGAAGATGTTGAATACATGTGGGGCACAGAACTGGCTTCTGGGACTCACTGATTTTCAATCCATCTAGTAGTTCATTTTTCCAAAGTGAGGTCTGTGTTTTCTCAATTTCCAAATGGGAGTGCTGCTAAAGACGATGTCAAAAGCTTTATTAACAACAAGGTAGAGTATATCCACCAGTCTCTCCTCATCTATATAATCGCTTGTTTTATGGCAGAAAGTTTTTGTGTTGGTCGAGCCCTTTGTAAACTTGTGCCAAGTACTCCAGATACACTTAACCTTCACATGCTTGGAACACAACCTAAGAGTAAATGTTTTGTGATTCTTCTAGGGGCTGAGGTGATGCTGATCAGTTTGTTCCTTGGACCCACATGGGCTGCTTAGGCCTTTCTAAAGACAAGATGGGAATAGCGTTAATTTTTTTCCAGTTTTTACTACTTGGGCACCTCCCCTCATTACTGTATTTCATTGCAGATGACAGTTGAATTAAAAAATCACAGCAGCTAACACTTTCAGCTCTCCTGTGTGAATCCCATCTTGTTCCAGGGGTTTGAATGTATCCAGCTTGTCTGAGTCTGTTGTGTCCCTGCTGTTTATTGCCCCATGCCTTCCTATCTCTTCCCAGGTCACTCTTCTGTAAAAACAGATTGTTAATAATCTCAGAGTCCTGAATAGCTACTACTTTCCTATTTCCCTCTGTGAACCCCTCATGGCTTTTGAGACTCTTGAATCAGAAAATGTCAGGCAAATGTCTCTAAAGAGAGTACTTAATTGGAACCAAATATATCAGACCTGCTACCACCTGCTACTGTCACATTTTCTGCTAGTCTCACTCAAAAAGGGAAACTGTAGATCTCCAGTGTGGTATAGGCAAGTGATAGAGGCAGAGGAAGGTGCCAAAATGCCTTTCCTTAGAATAACAGCAGTTTTTCATCCAAGGAATTTGCTAGTGGTGCACAGGGGAATGGTATATCTGAATATACAACAAAAGTAGGTCAGCAGTTGTTTTGATATGAGGGACCTCTCTTGTCTTCAGAAAGTATGTACATTTGGACTAGATTTGGTTTAAAATAAATACATTTATTTCAAGCTTGGTATCTATGAAATTTGACAGAGGGAAGAAAAAAACCCTGCACAGGCTTGAACCTGCATCAGTTATTAGAAAGACATGGGTAGTAAAGAGAAATAGGATTGGTCTTTTTCAAAGATGTGACTGTTGTCTTTAGCAAAATTTCTAATAGGCATGACACATTTAAATAACGTCATATATTTACTGTAAACATACAGTCAATGAGTGTTCTGGTTTTCTACTATAGATATGTGTATTAGCACATGGAAGGCACTTTCTATTACATATTTCAAGAGAGAAAAATATTTGCTGAATCAATGCACTGAATTGTATGGAACGGTGTGTTTAGTGATGGTTTTGCATAAATATTGAAAATCAGAAAATAACATTTCCATTTCTTGTAATATTTAAAATTACCATTAGAGCTGTTAATTTCAATTCAGAAAATACATCAGGCGATACAGTTTTCAAGAAAAAAAAATGTTCATTACTAAGTTCTCCTTATTGTTGTGTCAGACATCTTTCTGTCTTTGGTAACTTCACTTAGCCTCATTCAAGCATGTGTCAAAGAAGAAAATTATTGTAAAATGTCAATTCAGCGAATGGGAAATACTGCCTATGGAAAAAGAAAGCAGTACAATTATAACACTGTGGCAAATTACAAGTTAACAAATCAGTAGCTGTTCTCTGATCCTCACATTAAAATTGTTTTTTTTACTAACAAATTGGATTACTCTCTCCACCCAAATCTCCTTCCCCCTCCTTGTCACTCCCCCCATGTACAGGAAACAGAGGCTAATTTAACTCTGCTGTTGGGAAGTGGAGCTCATTTATATATTAGACTGGGTGGTAATTTGGCTTCAGCCTAGAGAATATGTATCAGAAAAGTGTATTATTTGATGGATTTTGTTTTCTGTAACTCAGCATAAATACTGAGCTTTCATTTTAAACACTGAAAATTTGCTAGAAATAAGTTGAAAGGCAACGTAGAAGTTATAAATTACAGCCAGCTGAGTAATTTACATAATTACTTTAGCTACTTCTGAAAGAACATGATTTCCTCCCACTTACTGGAAGTTGATTATAAAAGAAATTTTTATTATATTTATTATTTCATTGTAAATTTTGAACATGATATTTAAAACACAGTAATTCAGTTTCAGACCACTCTGTTAGCAAATGATTGTTAAGAACATAAGAGATGTTAGCCATTCAAACTGTTCAAGTCCTGTGAAGAAAATATCACTAAATAACGTGATTTGCTAAAAAGTAGATAGATGCAGAAACACAAATACTTCCTTTAAAGTTTTTACTCACTTTCTAATTTCAAATTTCTCACTGCAGTCATAAAGTCTATGAATAACCCTATTAAGAAACAATTGAAAATCTTACAAAACTAGAGAACTCCAGGAGTCTTGTAAAGTTGGTAACTGTAGTCCTAGAGAAGTCAGTGGCAAATTTTCCATTGTCTTCAACAGGGCCATGGTTTTACCATTGTATTTTTTTACACAGTACAATATTTGCAATAATGTGAAATAGAGACAGTTGCACATTTGGCATTGTTATTGATTCCTGACCAGTTGATACTATTACTAGAAGGAGACCTTGCAGTAGTCATCGTGGCACTGAATATTTTACAGAGTGAAGAAGGTTGATGAGAGGTATCAGGTAAACAGCATCAGAAAATTTTATAAACTGCTACAGGTTTTCCTTTCTAGGTCACATAGGCCTTGCCCAAGGCAATGTTGATGGAAAAAAATAGGCTTCTGTAAGATTTATTGGCTGGGTACAGAGTTTAAATGTAATGTGTCAGAGTGCTGTGAAGTAATTTTGTGTGCATGCCTGGTTGTAGTTGTGAAGGATGCAGTCAGACTCTTGTCTGGCTCACTTAATTGCCTCTGCGTCAAGAGTCTAAGGGATTTGGGATTCTTACTACCCCAAACATTATCTCATTCTACATAAATTATAACCTTTCTGGTGTGAGCCATCAAGTGTGCAAGCTTAATATTCACTTTCTAGGAGTATCAGTGCAACTGTTTATCCAGCTCTAGAAATTATTCAGCTCAGATTTTCATGGTATGGGTTTGAGGTAAAGAGAAAATGCTTTTTGGTTTCTTGGGAAACAAGTCTATTTCAGTTCAAGGATGAATGTTAATACAATAAATTCATTACTGTGCTTCCTAGTTGAAATAATAATTTGTTAGAGGATTAAAAAGGATTTAGCATATTGCATGGCATGTAGCTGTATAAATGTAATGCCAGGAACTAAATCACAGGGTTGTGCAGTGTAAGTCTTGTGTGTTAGCAATGAAGTGAGATTAGTTTAAACATAATGGTTCAAACTGAGGACATATCTATTTTATGTCACATTCATGTACGTTGTAAGCAGTAGTTCAGTGGCATATTTGTCACAAAGGTACTTTATTATAAGTAACCTAAGATAAGGTATACATGAAATCAGATTTGGTTTACTTCAAATCAGTGCTTTCATGTGCTTTCAAAAGTGCTTTTAAAATGTCTCAGCCAGAGGTTCTTTCTGCAGTAGAAAAGTTATGCACTTTGGACTGCAGTAGGGGAATGTTGATGAAGTGATAAATTAGCAAGCATGACTTCGCAGCCAGTATAGACCAAGGAGAGTTTGCATTGACACAAAACTTATAAGAATACATCCATACTAGGTCACACCAAAGATTTATCTAGTCCAGTATTCCATCTTAGAAAAAAACCAATAGTGGATTCATTCAATGTAATCCCCTAGTGATACTTCTCCAGATAAATCCTTCCAGAAATCTGCAGTTGTAGTATTTTCTGAGCTATAGACCATATCTTTGTGTTCAACTGTACTTGATGGAATTTTCTTCCATGAATATTCCTAATCCTTTTTAAATCTCTGTTTTGGCATTTACAATATACTATGGAAAAGACTTCCATAGTTTTATCATATATTGCACTTCCTTTTGTTTATTTTAAATCTGCTATTTAATAATACTCAGCCTAATTTACATTCACAGATTATGAGCATCTAGTCATCCAATCCAAATTACTTCATAGTTAAGAACAATGAATAGCACTTGCGTGATTTTTCTTTCCAGTAACATCTGGAGATATACAATCTTGTATAGTCAGTGCTAATTTCTGACAAGATAAAATGATACTCTGTGTTGCTGAGAATTGTGACCCATGTCGCTGCCATTTTTGAACATTCCATTGAAACTCTTAGAAAAGGGGGGAAATCTGTCCTTTAAAATCTCAAACCAGCCAAAACCAAGTATTTTGACAGAAAAGAAAATGTCCATTATTTTTAATCATAACACTTTCTAAATCTGGCTTGTAAGATATTTTGCTATTGCCATTGACATCAGAAACACCTGTTCAGAGCAAGAGAATGCCTTATGACCTCTAGGAGATGATAAAGAATTTGAGGAATGCACTAATGGGACTATTTCCAGATGGTTGTAAAATAAGAATTAAGTGGGCTTTCAAGCTTATTTCTCAGCAGATACCACCTGCTGTCAAGCATTATTTAATGTTTAAGAGCCCATCAAAGGCCCCTCAATTGGAGTTCATTTCAAGGTGATAGTAGTAGTTCCACCCCCTGTTAGGACCACAGCTTAGTTATAAGGAGCATCAAAGTATTCATCAGAAAAAGAACTCAAGTTAGTCTCAGCCTGAGAGTGACTGAACACAGAAATTTCACATTCTTCTTTAGAATCCTGAACACTACTCAGTGGCACAACTATGATCGACTATACTCACCAAAAGGAGAGGCATCTTACTAAGCAGCTTTACTGTAGCTGAGAAAAACAGCTTCATAAGGCTGGAACACATTAAATAAAAGGGAATCAAACTTTGTAGTCAAGAAGATTCCAGTCAAGAAAGAATCTTTGCAGAGTGGTTGCAGGGGCAAAACCACCCAAATCCATATTACATGGAAGGACAGATGGCCTGAGGTTATTCTCAAATGACTGGATATAGATTCCCAGGATGATGGAGGCTGGACTTAAATGGAGCTTCAGAGAGAGAGAGCACATAAAGTACAAGGAAAAGTGGAAGAATGGGGTGGAACATAGGAGGCTCTCAGGGACAGGATGATGTGGGAGGCTAGCATGCTTCCCAAACAAAGCTATGTATCTGGGTGCCCATCACAAGTGCCTCTGCATGAACACATGCAGCATGGGAAACAAACAAGGAGAAATTAGAAGTCCTTGTGCACTCACAAACATATAATCACACAGACATAGGGGCACATTGGAAAGTATGGGCTTTTGGGGAATGGCAGGCCAGGAAGACAGGATGGACCTTTGCACTCTGTGCAGAGGAGTGCTTGACGGTGTGGAGTTTTGCTCTGGGATGAGTGACAAGATAGTAAAAACCTGACAGGTTAAAGAATAGAAACCAAGAGGGAAATTGGTGAGCGTCCCCTACAGAGGACCTCCACAAGAGGAGGAAAGAGATGAAGTCTTCTTTACGGACTGTAGAGGAAGAAGCCTCATGGTTGAAGGCCCTGGTACTCATCGGAAATTTTATCTTGATATCCGCTTGAATGCAAGGCACAAAAAAGGACACAGGAGTTTGGCAAGCTAGCTAGGGGACATGCTCTGCAGGACCTGCTATACATAAGCAAGGAAGAACTAGTCAGGGATGTGAAGACTGGTGGAAGCCTCATCTATGTGATGGTAGAGTTTAACATCATGAGACACAGGGGTGACGACTGGACAGAGTCCTGGGCAACTTGCCCTAGCTGGCCCTGCTTCAGCAGAAGAGGTTAGACTTGGCAATCTCAAGACATCCCTGCAAACCTCAAATAGACTGTGATTCTGTGAAGATGAATAGCAGAATTACAACCCTGGTCTTCAGGACAGCTGAACTAGGCTTTTTCATGGAAACACTTAGCAGACTCCCCTAAGAGGTAGCTCTGAAGAACAAAAGGGTCCAGCAGAGTTGGTTGATCCTCAAGAACCATCTCTTCAGGGCACAGGAAGGCAAGCAAGCATGGCAGAAGGCCAGCATGAACGAAGAGGAAACTCTGGACTGAAGCAACATAAAAATATTTTTTGGATGTACACAGTCAGTAAGACAGTGATAGGTCAATAGGACCCTAACAGGACAATAGAATGCATCCAAGGCTTCTGAAGAGGCTGGCTTATGTTACTAGAGGTGTTCTTCATGGGACAGTAATGAGCTGATGCTATTTAATGTTTTTCATTGACAGCTAGGATGACTAGATGAAAAGCACCTTCAGTAAATTTGTGGATGACACCAAACTGGGAGCAGTACTTGATATGCTGGAGGAAAAGGTGACCATCCAAAGGAACTTCAATGTGCTGGAAAAAATGGAGTAACGGGAGACTTCATGAAATTTAGCAGTAATGGGGGTGGAATAACCCCCTGCAAAAGGACGGGCCTAACTGGCTTGAAAGAAGCTTTGAGGGAAAGGCCCTGAAAGTCCTGGTGGCCAGCAAGTTGATCATGAGTCAGCAGTGCGCTCTTGCGGTTGTGATGGCTAACTGCATATTGAGCAGCATAAGTAAGAATGTAGCCAGTAAGATGACAGAAGTGATTATCCCCATCTATCTGGCACCTCAAACCACATTTTGAGTGCTGCATCAAAATTTAGGCTCCCCAGTACAAGAAAGACATTTACAAACTGGAGCAAGCCCAATGGAGGGCTACCAAGAGGGCTGGAGAATATGCCTTACAAGAAGAGTCTGAGAAAATTGGTGGATTTTTTTTTTTTGGTCTGAGGAGGAAGGGTTGGTGAAGTCTTACTGCTGTCTTCAACTACCTAGTGAGTTGTTATAAAGACGATGAAGCCATACTCCTCTCAGAAGTACACAGGGAAAATACAAGACTGGGCAAGATCCTGAGCAATCTGATCAAACATTAAACTTAGTCCTGCTTTGAGCAAGGCCTTGGATCAGATGACCTCCAGGGATGCTTTCCAATCTACTTTATTCTGTGATTTTAAGTTATAGAAAACAGTATCTGTTGAACAGATCTTAAGCTTCAATGATTCCTGTTACAGCAGTAAGGGTAGAAATGTGAACTTTTAAGAACACAAAATGTTTTAGGAACCTTTTATTTCTTTATCCATGTTTTTGCTTCTAGACTTTTCCAGCTGTGATTTTATGTGCTCATCTAGAGGTTTCAGTTCTCTTAAACCATACTATACATAAAATTCTGAGAGTTAAATTTCTCTTTCATAAAGGAAATTGTGTTCCTTGGAGGGTCAGTTCTACTGAATATCACTAAACTCACATAAAATACATTTCTCTTCTGCAAGACAGAGCATTTTAAAGCTTCAGGTCTGCATGCATTGTCTAGCAGCACTGGGCACAGCTTACACCTCATAAAGCCATAACACTGTTATTTCAGTTTTTCCTATGCAGTATGTGTGAATGTGTTCTATTCCTTGGTAAAATTCTGTTTTTCCATTCTGCTCCATGGGACATGACTCTGGAACAAATATTAGTTTAAACCTATGATGTAAAGGAGAAAACGATAAAAACAGACCAGCAATAAGCTATAATAATCATTGTAATGTGTTTTATGCTTTCACAGTGCTTTTGGTTTATCAGCCAGTGCAGTTACGGGTAGATTAGTATCTGGTGTTTTCAATGTCATACTCTAACTGAGGATACTGCTCAGATGAAGAACATATACTGAAGAATAGACAGTTAACAGAATGAGGAGCCACACATATGAGTATCCCAGAATACCTATTGCCAATTAACCAAGTAACCCTTAACAAATTAATCAATATTCAGAATTTTGGTTAAAATCAATGCTAAACTGAACTCTTTCTTTTTTTCCACTGAACATTAAAAGCGCATTAGCAATGTAGAACTAAGAGCATGCAATAAATATTCTCTGTGATGACAGCATATATAATTATGCCAATCAAGACTTCAATTCTCAGGCATGTAATTACCTAAACACTACTTTTGAGCAATCTAAACTTGTGAAAGACAGTTATAGCAGGAGAGAAATCTTCATATCTCTCAGGTTGTGCAACTGTCTCTGAGTGATGCTTCTACACACAGCCCTAGAACTTCCAGGTAATCATTGTTTGGCATGTTTGACATGGGAGAAAAGACATTTGTTTGCTTCTTTCACATTTCTTTGTCCTTACATTTACATCTTGCTTCTCCCCTTTATGTTCACTTCCCCTTCCCGCTTCTCTTTTTTCCTGGTACCAGATTATCTGGCTCAAGTAGAGGAAAGCATACAATAGAACATGTATTAATTCCATTAATCTTCAGTCTAGTGAGGGGGTAAAAAAAGTGCTTGATGTGTTAACATTCATTTAGTATCCAGGTCATTACTACTAAATGAGTTTTAAAAAGACACAACTCAAAAGATCTACTTAAGCATTTAGGAGTTAAAATGAAGAAAATATGCATAATAATATATACTGATGCTATCTAAAAAAAAAAAGAAACCTAATTTAAAATGGTTTATATAGTGTCCTCACAAAAGTGGAACCAGGATTTTACTCTATGCTTCTGCAAGCCTAACATATGCAAATGTTAATGTATTTGGGTCTTGCCAAAAAGTAATAGCTATGATTATATAATATAAATTTCACCTTGATTCAGAACATACTTTAATGAGATACATTTCACATATCACACAGTGACCATATTCTCAAATATAAATAGCATCATTGAACAGTAAAAATGAGTTTGGTACTTAGTAGACAGGAACACAGTACTCATTAGGGATTCTGCCAGATGTATCTGTGATCACTTCATTGTGCATTGTTTGGAAAAGAAATCTTCTCATAAGACTATCTGAATTTATTCATCCAGGAAATTTGATTTCAGGGCTTTTGTCAGAGCTGTTGTAATTATTGGAATGGACCCCATGCCGGTAGTTTCACAGCCTGGTTATACTTTAATTTTCATTATACTAAACTTTATAGGATTGTATTGACCAAAAATGTATTTTGCATGCATACCTCCAGTATTAGTGAATAAACAGCCCTTAGAGTCTTTCTACTTGTTGTAGCTTTCCATAAAAACAAAAACTAAGATGGGGACTTATGCTGGGGATAAGAAAAATGAAGTGACAGAGATATGATAGAGGAGTACAAAACAGTGAAAGGGAGGAAAGGTCGGGGGGGTAGGGTGGGTGAAAGCAGCATTCAGCTAAACTGAAAAGTGATATAATTCTTTATAATATATAATTAACCTCTGGAATTCATTCCTACAGGAGGAATGGCACAGCCTATTAGCGATGTTGAGAATGTAGCTGACTTTAAATGAATTAGACATTCATGTGAGCCATGGGACCTTCCACAAAATTAACCATAGGCTATTCTTTTCTTTTTATTATTATTGTGACAAAGACAGAGTTTCATCGACTCTGAGCATAAGCAGTCAACCAAGAGTGAGAGTTAAAAGATGCATTTATCCTGAGGAAAGGTTATTCTTTTTCTTCAATTTTTCTTAGACTTTCTCTCAAAGTATGTGGTAGTGGCCACTTGCAGAGAGGGGATATTGGAATTTACAGACTCGCTGAATTTCTCTGTTTTGATAGCTTTTCTACTTACATGACATATTTTCCATAAATCGCCCAGGAATGACTTATCTTTGCATGACTGTGGTGAACAATGGTCACCTCAGTCACTGTATTTGCAAAAACAGTCTTCACATCTAATAGTTAAAAAGAGCTCTGCAGAGCTAATAGTTCACATACCAATACTCTGGGGATGTGCTTAGATGCGAGTAGTTCCTTTAGGCTAAAAGTCATATTGTGCAGGGTAAAAGGGTAAGCTACGACTGGAAATAACTGTGTGAATTACTTCATGAATAGTCTCCTGGCATGACAGAACGAAAGATTCAGCGGCTTCCTGCAACATACAGGAAACCAGTTTGAATAATAGGCTACAAGTGGAACTGAACTCTGACAGGTGGATGTTTTGTTAGAGATTACCTTCTCTAGTTGTTTTATACAGCATAGTCATAACAGAAAAAGAAAAGTAAATGCCTAAGATTTAAGCATGCAGATTTTAAGTGCTGCCATTGGAATTTTTTATTTATCAGCCTGGAAGTGAGTGAAGAGAGATGGAAGCTGAGTAAGAATTTGAAGAGTCTGAAATTTAGAACAAAAGTGTGCCAGGTCAAATCTCATTTAATGACCACGGAAATTATTCAGCTAACTCCTGTTCCATGCTCCTTAGTGGCCAGAGGTGTCCCTGGCATCCTTGCAGCAATGTGCAGTGCCTCTCCAGCCCGCTGAACGACTCTAAGGAGACCACAGGGCAAGCGAACAGACTATGGCATGGAGCAGTGAAGAGGTGCTAGTCCCACCGTATCAGGCTACAGGCTCAAACAAGCTTCCAGACAGCACTCCACAGCTTCTGTCCACCGTTTGACATTCTGAGACGGTCCTCTTCCTCCTGCTCCTTCCTACCACTGCTCTCCCCAACATCTGATCCACTGAGAATGTAGGAAATACGAGATATAGGTATCTGCATAATCAGCTGCACTGTGTGACACAAGATGATGAAGACGTTTTTAAATTGAAGGTACTGTGCCAGGCAGTCAATGATGGACTTCAGCTCTGGCAAACACTATAATGGTGTACTAACTCGGGTTTTATTTCAGCAAATGAAGCCATTTCCCGAGCCCCTGCTCTGCCTTGGCAAATTGCTCTTGACTGAGCTTTCAGATAACAGTATAATAAAATTCTCATAGTTTTCTAATTGCAAGATTGTTGGGAGGTGGAAATTACTCTAAATTAGTCCCATTAGTCTAAAATGGGACTTAAAGTACAAATGTAAGGAAATAGTTGAATGGTGGAAAGGTCTGTCATCCTTTGATCGCCTATGAGCAAGAGGAAAATTGACAGAAAACAGTACTTCGCTATAGCAGGAGGCTGAATCTTGCTTATTGTGAGATATATGTAAGTACTGATTATATAATTCATATATAATGAACAAACGGTACCCTGATTAATTGTTTTCTTTCTCTTTATAAGATCTTTTATACACATTTTCAAAAATACCCAATCAAAATAAGTGGAAAAGTTTATTTTGCTGACTTATTCGGGCTTCCTGTGCCTGCTGGTCCCATCCACACCACAGCTGTATTGCCTAGAACTGTGAAAAGTCATTAATTGCAAGGAAATAAAGATCACCACATATTCCATGTAATCAGAAGCAATGTAAAAAAGTTTCAAATGTTGTCTTTTCTCCTTTACTATCCAATAAAACTATTGCGTACAACTGTAGTAGCCAGAGATTTCTTTACTGGTTTCAGTGCTTTGGCATAGGCCTGAAGCAGACATTCGTAGAAATTATTCTTCCACTTGGTTACAAAGATCTAAAAATCAGCATCAGATAATATTTTGAATAATATGGTTTGAATATATCCTGTACTCCAGTTTGCTACAGTCACTCTGATCCATATTTTTGAGCTACACATCCCAATAAGCAGTAAACATTTTGTTTGTTGGTATCCACTCCATCCTCTGACAGTTGCAGGTAGTTGTTATCTCTTTCAGGCTATAATGTCCCATCTCTTGTTGCCTTCAAGCCTTATATTTTTTCTTTCAAACCAAGTCGCTACAACAGAAGAAATTAGATTCATTCTTATTTTGAAGAGGAAACCTCAAAATTTTTCTAAGAATTAATTTAATCTTAGAAAAGATGCCCTAAATTGTATCCATTATTTATTGCTCTTTACTGTGATTTAAGAAGCTTTTACATAATTAGCAAGAAGCCAATATGAAAGCCAGATTTAATCTCACCTACCTACACCATACGTGTTTTTGTCTGAGTTAGCCATTTGACTTCTGTTATTATCAATAGAAGGAACGTTACCATTAGAGTGAAATTGATTTCATAAATCTAAACCAGGTCAGATGAGTCACAATGCAGAAAAGCCTATTTTTCTCCACTAACTATAAAAGGATTCTAGATGGCTAACTCAGATGTAAGCATTCAAAGTAAATTGAAAACACTCCCACTTTCATCTGTATTTAACTATATATTCACATACATATCCATACAGGTATTTGCAGGTTTGTTTTTACTAGTGCAATCCAGTGCTGACCAACGTTTCATGTGTCTGCACTCAGAACATTATATTTCTTCATGATATTTACACAGTGAAAAGTAAATCTATTTTTTGCACATGTTTTTGCCGGTTCTGTTCTTGAGAAATTGTGATGGTTTAGTGGTGGGTTTAGCAGTGTTAGGTTTACTGTTGGGCTCGATGATCTTACGGGTCTTTTCCAACTTAAATGATTCTCTGATTCTATGGCATTTATGATTTTAAAGGAATTGTCATGGAAAGTAAGAAAAATCATCACCTATCTCTTGTAAATAAATGACTAGGAATTTGGCAGCTGCCGAATGTAAACTCATGTGTTGAAGTTTGAGGTAATTAAGATAGGAGAAATGTAAGAGATTGCACTGGGCAAATGAGAGGGATGAAGTTTTTCTGGCTGAGAAGGTAGTCTACAAGATGCTAGACTGATTATAGTCTAAGTGTATTCTTCGTTTTGAGAATAGGTCTCCATTTATGTAGTGAACCTGGTTATTATCATCAGCATTCTACTGATGAGTGGTCCAGTGAGACAACTCCTCTTTCCATTTACACGTGAGAAGGTTTATTCTGAAAGACCTTGTCATATGAAATTATATATTCTCTCTCACTAATCTATTCCAAATTATTTATTTTCAAGTCCTATGCTAAAGCCTTGTTTTTCTTATCAATAGAAGAGGGATATCAATACGTCCTTTCTTAAAACACTTCGATAGCTATTGTGCTATATGGGAATAGGACACTATAGCATAATGTGGGGATAACAAACTTAGGGTTTAAAATTCTCAGCAGTATAATCTATCCATCTCATTCATACTGGTGCTTCTAAAGATTAAATACTCTGTAGACAGAGAACAATTAGTACAGGACATCAAATCATTATGTCTAGCTCTTGATTACACGCTTACTGTAAGTGCTTTAAATAAGCTAATTATAAAGAGGAAAAATCTCTAAAAGAGCTCAGAGGTCTAGCTTGAGGTAATGTGCCAATTAGTGCTAGCTCCCTGAAAGACACTTAAAGAACAGCACGTTCATCATATAGGCACTTCCCTTACATTACATTAGTTGATATGCAAATGAATTCAACAATAAGAATAACAATAGGAACAATGAAACTAGAAAACTTTCTCCTCTTGCAAATCATTTTGGTATTGTCTTCTCTTGTTAGTCTCCAGAAAACCTCATGACAACATCCATGAGGTATGATTATAGTCACTTTGGAAAGATATAGGGGTCTGACCCCACCAGCAGCTCATTAGCAAATGACTAACTACATTACCTACTGTCTCCTTGATGGATGCCGACAACTTGTTGGAAGCAGAATAGAAATGAACTAGTCCCATTTAGAAGCTCCTTCTTCATCACATTTCTTAATAAAAGGAACGTGATAAAACCTCATGAACCCCTCAAAAGAACTCATAAAAGACTGTCTGGTTTTGGTCAATAATCCTATGACTGCTGCAAGCTAACCTGTTTCAGATGTGAAGACGTATGACTGAAGCTAGCAGTCTTTTGGGGGATTAAAACACAGCTCTCCCCAACCATGTGCTGCTAAGGATGTTGTCTGCTCCACTAGTGGCTACTCATCTCATCCTAGCCCTGCTTCATAAACTTCTGAATTCGCACACTGCAGTGACCTCAGTTCCATCTTGAACAACTGAAATGAATTCAGACTGGGGCTTCTTAATTTCCCATACCAGCAAAAAGGCAAGGAATAAATTGTTACCCATAAGATAAGATTCCTTATTTTGTAGCTGGGGAGGTGTTAAAGAACATTAAGAATAATTAAGCACTGGAGATCACAAAGTCTCCATCACTGGAAATATTAAAAGCAGGTTATAAAACTATCTGACAGGAATAACATAGATATAACCATTTTTGCCTTTGAATGGATTTGATAACTTCACGGTCTCTTCCAATACCACTTTCTATCATTCTGTGACTGGGGAGTAGCCAGACTTTGATATCTAAGAAGGTTTGAGCCTGAAATACTTTCTAACACGGGTTCCCAGTATCTTGCACTTTAACATAATGTGTACACTGACATTGTTGCATATAGTCTTTCTTACTTTGTCAGTCCTGGGCGAATCATCTCCAAAAATGAGTGAAATTAAACCTTTTTTTTTCTTATTGCGGAAGAGATAGTATGATTATTATTACTGAGATTTGCAAATAAGGCCTCTTGGATTTATAATGTATAAAAAACTGAGGGTTTATACATGTGCTGACATGATATATGTGATTTTGCAAGAATTCATTAATGCCCATGGGAACTGATAGTTTTAACACTCATCCAGACCTAATGAAGTCTGTAACTTCTATGACCTAATATGTTGTGTGACTAACAACAGCTGTGTGACATCAATCTGTCCATTATGCTGTTACCACATCAACCTTTTCACACACAAAAACTCCTGCACTGGTATTTGACTGTGAAGCTAATAGGAATCTCTCCATTGTTGTCATTGTTCTGCATTCTCCCAGCTTTGATATAATACTAATAATCTCATTTATAAAGTTCTTTTCTTCCTTTGTCCTTTCAAAACACTGAAGACATGACTAGCATGATAAATAATAACAAAATCAAAATTCTCAAACTTCAGGAAAAAGGAGAAGTCTGTGAGATAAACAGAATGACAATGATAAACCAGAAAATAGTGGCAGGAAGGACAGAGAGATGAAAGACCATGTAAACTGAAACAGAAATGGGATAAATTAGAATCTTTTTCTTAAGATACAGTGAGAATCAGAGCAGATCTTGCTCTTCCATTATGTTGTTCGTAATGTTGACTTTGTTGTTCACTTATTCTATAATGAAATTTTATTATACTCTATTGCAATGCTTCCATGAAGAACTGCTAATATATATAGTCAATGAATCAACATTCTCATTACTTTTATGTACGTTGAGATATGACAAGAAGTCTCATTCTATAATATCTTCTGGAGTTTGGAAAACAGTAATAAAAGGTATTTTATATCTATTCACATGTAAGTAACTTTCCAAGGGACAGCGCTGACTGTAATCACAAGTTGTCACTGCTTCTCATACACAGGTATTAGACATTGTGGATCAAGATGATACACCATACTGACTGTCATGATTGCCTTCATTCCTGTCATCGCTTTGAAGAACTTTTAACAGTTTTAGTGACAACAGTGACAGGTAAATGCTTTCCCAAAGTTTTAATCTTTAAAATTTTGATCGTCAAAAAAACCCCAAACAACTGTTTTCCCCTAATGGAATGGAAAACAAAACAATGACTGAGTGGCCTCTTTTTCATTTTTTTGATCGTTAGTATTGCTATTATTTCTATTACAATACCATCTAGAAACACAGATACATCAAAGACCTTGATCTCGAGGTTCTGCACATTCTTGGGGGGGGGGGGGGGCATTTTGT
>JAVJGG010000062.1:8684629-8703526 GCA_035590195.1 Aviceda cuculoides
AGCCTTCTCTTCTCCAGGCTGAACAACCCCAACACTCTCAACCTGTCTTCACAGGAGAGGTGCTCCATCCCTCTCATCATCTTCGTGGCCCTCCTCTGGACTCGCTCCGACAGGTCCATGTCCTTCCTACACTGGGGACCCCAGATCTGGAGGCAGAACTGCAGGTGGGGGTCTCACCAGAGCGGAGAAGAGGGGCAGAATCCCCTCCCTCGACCTGCTGGTCACGCTCCTTTTGATGCAGCCCAGGATATGGTTGGCTTTCTGGGCTGTGAGCGCCCATTGTTGGTTCATGTCCAGTTTTTCATTCAACATGTCAGGACAAGGAAAGAAAATCTTGTTCTGTGTGTTCTTGAAGCTGAACAAAATGCTGTCTGGCACTGATAGCAGCAGGAGTGATGAACACGACCTGATTTGGGAATGAGGAAGGCTTATTTACTGCATTCACCCACTAAAATTTAATATTTCTCTGTGCTGGGTTTTTTGCCATCTATTACTTCCTCTTTCACTAAACACATTTCTTTCACTTACAGCTTACTACCAAGTTATCTTCAGATACATTGCATTTTATTAGGCAAGACCTTACTGCTCTTCTTATGCATAGTTACTTCCAGCCAATTCTAAATGTAGCTGAGATGGTGTCCAGCTTAGTACTTTATGATTTGCTACGTCCTTGTTCCATAACTTAACTTTCTTCTGTCATGACAGAGTCATTTCTTATTAAACATCCCTTTTCTTAAGTGCACTTGTCCTAGTTTATAAAAACCCTAGGCATTTCTACAAAATTTTATTGGATGAAACGCTCAGTGGGGAAGAGATGAATGGGGAAGCCACCGATATGTGGTTTTCTCTCTGAAGTGTTGGGTCCAACTTTAACTAAACCAGTATAAAGTTGATCCATGAACAGGAATGTTTTAAACTACCTAATTACCTACCTGAAAATTAGAATCGATATTGAAATTTCACCTTCATCTGACTGTAGTAAACAGATATTAATTTATAAGTTTTCCATGTAGTGCATTTTTAGTATTGTCATGCCTAACTAAAGCATAGATGTCTAAAGGCTGAAGCTTCAGGTCTAGCTAGAAGTTTGATGGGGTTTGGCAGCTGAGGCTTCTAAGCTTGTTTTAAAAATATTGGGGGGTGAAGCTATTTTTCTCTTGGGAGGAATCTTTTATTGAAGGGAAAATATCAAGAAATTAACTTGCATTGAATGAAATACACATTATCAACTAATAAACATTTACTGCATTTTTCATGCATTTCACTGGTCAGAAACTGGTTCATATAAGACAACATGTGCGGTACCAAGAAGCTTAGTTTATATGCATATATATTCACCTGCATTAGAGACATGGAATGGAAACAATAATTACAAGTATTTCTGACTATTTTCTCCATCACCAAGTGAAAAGTTTTATTAACTATAAAACGTATAATTATAACAAGTTTTACTACAGAAAAACATGATAAGTGCTATACTTTTGCAGGGAAAGTTTTATTATTTACTTGTTCTATGTAATGCTGTAGTGAGGCCTCATTCTAGTTTTCTGTGAAGTTCTAGGAAGTTGCATGAGTTATTTCCATGCTTACTTGGCTGCCACAACAGAAATCTTCAAAACAGAAGAGTTTTGTATAAAAACATGCAAGTAATAACTGTCTGCAGCTGTCAGCTTGTAAGACTGCTTCCTCAAAAACAATATCAAAAGTATAAGGTTTAGAAACATTCCTTTTACCAGCATGTTCTCTAGACACAAGTGCATTGGTAAATATTTATGAATGCTAGTTGTGTAGCATTTAAACAGTGTTTTGCAAAGAATTTTGAAAAAATAAAGAGTAAGCATTATTTTATTACAAAGGAGATGGATTATGAATCAGAAAATATGAAAGAGCACTGCAATGACTTAATTTGGATGTATTTAGTGTCCAGAGCTTTTCCTGCTGCAAGGTAAGAGGTTTTTGGCATAAACCTTTGGTTAAGTGGCCAATACAGAACTCTTATCCAGATGTCTGGGGGTTCTTAGGGATATATGAAGCTATTTTAACTTTACATTGCATTTTAGTAGTATTAGTATACCAGAAACCTTTAACTTTCTGCCTAATAAACTTTATGAAGTCACGCAGGTAGAAGACACAAACTACTGAAATTTAGTTGGTATTTTGATTCAATCTGTGGATTTTGCTGAGTTTTCACTCAATAATGATTTTTTTAATAAGTAGTTTTAAATCAGAATACTCTAAGTAGCTATATATCCTTCACTGTATTTCTAGGAAAATTACATTAGATAAAATTCACCAGAACACGTAAACCACAATGCTTATATCAAGAATATCATGAAATAATTCTTTCATCTTTTCTTTGACTAGAGTGACTTCAGACACATTTATTCAGCTGTTCGACAGACAGAGACTGAGAACTGGTAAAAACTTACAGCAAATATACTGTAATGAATAACTCCAGAATAGACCAGCCATGTCTCACATAAAATATGTTTATGTCTGACAGTGCTAGTCTGTCAAACTGAACCCTTACCCAGAAAGGTTTCTCATTTCTATGTTATAATACCTAGAGAGAGGATAGGGACTGTCACTTTCTAGTGACAGTCTGTGGTGGAAAATCAACTTGGAGTTTGTAGACTTGGATTACCTATTCTTAAACCACAAAGTTCAACAAAACAAGCATTTGGAGATGGACCTCATTTTGACCTCCTTGCCTCCTGTGCACAGTTGACTCTATCTGCAGTACAGAAAGAATATCTGTATCTGCAATACAGAAGAAAAAGAAAATAAGAAATAATAGGGCAAAAGTCTTGATCTCTGGAAGATGAGGGAGGATCCATTATTACAGCACTGCCTTTCAGCTTTGGGAGGTGTCTTAAACTTTTATAAATTCTCTCGCTGAAGAAAGAAACTTTACTGAAATGAATGCTCCAGAAATAATAATCCTAACTGAAAAATTTGGACTTCACTTTGCTCACAGAAGCTGCTGTAACTGATGAGAAAACACTTTTCCTGATCAGATTCCTATTGTACAATCTGGCCCTTTTAGCAAAGTGACAAAAATAAGTGGACGATTTTCAACAGCAAAAGCTAATAAGCATTTTTTATAAATCAAATGCCAGTGGAAGACCAAATAAAGGATGGGAAGCAAGCAATACTTTGAAACTAATGTGTATTTTTTTGCTAGATGTGGATGTCAGAGTTAGTACTCCAAAGTAAAAAAAAAAGAAAAAAAAAGGAGTCAATGTTCAGACTGGGCACACAAGTATGACCCATGCTCCACGAGTGATACCTCACCCTTGGCGAATGTTATCATTTTTATGTATATCTTTACTCAGATGTATTGACTTGTACTGTAATAGTGGAATTAGAAATTATTATTTTGCTTATGTGATAAATTGACTTCAGCTATCTAAATAACTTTTAGCTTAGGAAAGTACAGTTAAACTGGTTTATATACCCAACACAAAAAAACCTTACTTGTGACTTGGGGTCTGTGCAGTACAAGCAATAAATCATGGTATTTGCAGTTCAGGTAGATTGGATAGTCCCTCTCCATTGGTTTTGGTTGGGTTTTTTTCCTGAAAATTTCTTAAAGTTATGATGGATTTATTTTATTTTGTTGCATTTTTTAAGCGAGCAAGTCATCAATGAGTACGTTGTTAGGTCACTTACCTAGAAGGTCAGTATTTTAAGTTCCTCTGTAACCTGATTTGAGCTTAACTTGTTTCACTTGCCAGGTTAAGTAGTAACCAGCAGGCTGTTGGCTGTTGAAGCTAATTATGCAGCTCACTCTGTATATCGATACTGGAATTGGTCTGAAAGGGACAGGCATACAATATTTATAAACTTTTAGCGTTGCCCCTAGGCAGAGTAGAAAAAGACATTGTTTAGGCTGGATTATTAGCCAGATCTTACTACGACCTTTTCTTGCTATCATTTGCTCTTGTTAAATACTATAGTATGGCTCATTTTCCACATTCCTCTTTTTGTATAAGCTTTCATCCTTCCTGAAGGATACAATATGGTGTTTAGGTTTTGATTCACACAGCATATTTTGAGCAGTATGTCTAATAAAGACATATACTCCCCTGGTCATCTGGTCTATTTAGATAGTGGTAGTTCATTAAATTGATTCTGAGAAAATCTGTGCCATTGGGACCCTTTTCTATTCCTGAGCAGGGATTTAGTACCTGCTGACAATTTTTCTGTTAATTAAGATCAATATCTAAGCCCGAATGAACTGCTAGCAGAGAACTGCTTACTCAGTATGAGGAGGGAAAAGGGAAAGAAGAGAAAGAAAAAGAAAATAATACTGTTGCATCAAAGCAAACTGTAAACACAAGAAAAGGATTTAAACAGTTTTGTCATTGGATGTCTTTATCTAGATTAGAACTGCAGTTTTGTTGAAAATATGAAAAAAAAGGAAATAAGCAAATCAGCTTGCATTAAACATGCTCTGGCAGAAATATTTGCCTTCCAGCACCCAGATAGGTAACTCTGAATGCATAAAAGCTGACCTCCTTTCTTTTGTCACATCTATTAGAAATTTGGTACATTTGGACTCAAAAAAAAAAAAAAAAGAATGGACAAATATTTATTAACATTTCAGTGGGATAACATGAAACCAACCTGTCTGGACCTTTCATTTGTTTCAGTGTAAGAATTCTTTTAATACCTTCTTTTGAAAATTTTTGTGATTAGTTTAGATGTGGACAAGTTTGAAAAAATATAATTGGCCTTTTTGATAGAAATTCAGAAAGTGTGGAGGCTCTCAACTCCTATTGGAACTGTCTGATTTGATTCTATGAAATGAAATAACTTGTGTCTAATGGCTTCTAAAGACAGACGCTACCACCAGGGGAAGAATAGTAGGACCCATCTGCCAAAAATTGATCATTATGCCTACACTGCAGTGCAGCTGTCCTCAAATCCTGGATCAGGTCTTTTCTGTTCTGGAGCATCTGTACTCCTGTGCTTAAGTGTTACAGCTTCAAGATCCATTTGACTCCTCTTGCAGACCAGAGGTGGAGTATGATGCAACATGCAAGGAGGGAGTTTATATTCAAGTACAGGCTTGATCCTCCTAATCCAATGGTACAAATACAACACCACATTGCACCCGGGAACCAGACACGCAGTCCTCAGTGCTCAGTAGTGTTTTTGAAGAAGTGGCTCCAATCTTTCAGGTATTCTCTCTTGCAAAATAGGTAAGAGACAAAAAAAGGAATAAAAAAAAAAGCCTGCTCCGGTAATTGTTTATAAGGAGAAAAAATATCTTAAAATAGTGAATATTTTTTAATTAGCTATTAAGAAAATGAAGGAAGATTTATTTTTCTCCTACTCTCATTCATTCTTCCACAATGACCATTTTCTCTTACAAAACAGCTCTATTGGTATTATTCAGAGACTTTTACTCTTAATATTTTCATCCTTTAATGACCTTACAGTACTATTTAAGGATCTCATTATCATGAATATCATATTTTGTTTCTCTAGTTCCTGTTCTGATTATTTGTCTAAATATCCCCCTGTGTATGAAATTCTCAGATTACCTCAATTCTACACATTGTAATTTTTAAATTAGCTGATGGAAAGATTTCATTGACTACACATGAACTGTTCAGTTTTGGATTTAGTGATTGGTTGTTAGCACAGTCTCATGCTGGACATTTAGAAAATATATTTTCTCATCTGGAATAAAGCTAATGTGATTATTAACATCTGTACTGGCTCAGGTGAGTGCCATATTTTATTTATTTTTTTTTTTTTTATGAAGATAGATCTCTTTTCCAAATATCACATCAGCCCAAGTCATGTATTTGGGATCTTTTAAGCAGCTGTTAAGGTACTAATAATGAAAACCTGCTTTCTGTGCTGCCAGCTCTGCACAGATGCTGTGGACAACTACTTTGGGAGTAGAAGAAAAAAATCCTTCATACTCCTGAAACTCAAATCTATAGTGTAGCGAGGAGTTAAAACTTAATGGGATAACTGCTGAAATAGCATATGTAAGCAGTTCATGAAACACAGACAAGTAGACTATTATATTGCTCTCTTCTATTGACTTCTAAAATCTTTCTTCTGATATCCTCTTTCTGAAGTATCCCACTGACTAACAAAATAATCAGATATCTTTAGTAGACAGCAGGCTAAATTCCAAGTTGCAAATCCATGCAATCACTACATGTACTTGTTTAACTATTCTTTTTTTCCTCCCAGGTCTGTGACCTATTCTAGCAAGGAGCTGTGAATTCAAAATGTAGTTCACTGATGTGTACATCTGGCTATCACAAAACTTCATTCCAGGTAACTCATTACTGCTTGAACAAGGGCATTCCACTTTAGCAGTTGGCTAATCTCTCTGTCATCAAAGGTAACTTACTACTCCACCACGACCAAGTGTCCCATATTTGAAGAGAGCAAACGTGAACCATAGATGTGGCATTGTGTGACCAGTGTCCAACAAAATTGCTGAGTGCAATATGAAACTATTTTGTTATAGCATCCTGCATAGATGGTCCTTTGAAGTTTTGTGGTTTGGTATAGTCTTAATAGAAAACAAAATAATCTTTGTAGACAAAAAACCTGATTTACTGTGTGAAACAGATCAAGAATTCTATAAAAATTATGGAGCTATGCATGGGTCTAAACAGGTCTAAAACCTGTTTCATTCAACTGGGTTTTTTTACAGCAATGATTTACTCAAAGTGTGCTTTGAGTATAGATGTCTGGTAATCACATAAGCATTTTACTATGCAACTCTGGTACTGATATATTGTGCCTTTTATAAACTAGAATGTAAAACATACATATTGGAAGCAATTTGGCTAATGAAGTCAAAAGTGAAGAAGAATTTCTGAAGAAAACAGGGAAGTTGTCCATCAAGAGGAGGAAAATGTGAGCAAAACAATACAGAAGGGAAAAAGAGGCCAGCTCAACTTTCTAAGAATTCATATTGAATTTCACAAATATTTCAAAATTATTTTTGAGGGAAGAAAATGGATGAAAAGACAGCCAACAGAAACAGTCCTTGGGAAAGGGTATAATTTGCCTTAAACTCTATAAAGACTTGAAAGGCCATATTGGCTCTACAAACTGGCATCATCCGTCAAGAGAGGTTGTAGGCTGCCCGGGCATGGATGTAGCCTGCGGTGAACTCCTAACACCAACAGCCTTACCTCAACCCAACTTGCATTAAGGGCGACAGAAAAGGACAGCTCGGAGGTGGGATGAATCAATGGGCTGAGGTGTAGGAGCACTTTAACAGGAAAAGATCCACAGCACACTTTTTCAGAGAGTCTGAATAACAGATCATGTCCCTACTTCGTCAGTTATGGCTCAACCAGGGAACTGGTATCACAGATGTGTCTCCGATAACGGGAGCGACGTGTCATGCAGGGACCAGTACTAGTCAGCAAGGCTCCCTCTTATACAGCTGTGTATTGGAAACATGTTTGAACTGCAAGGTTCACAGGGAATGTGGTCCATTTCTTTTTCAGGCTGACTATAAAGCACACTATACATCTTCATTTTTCCACTAAAAACAGAAGGTCTTTTAAAAACATAAATCTGCTAGGATTCTATTTTTCCATTTACTAGTAAAAGAGATTATATTTGTCTACTATGTATATATTATTTTACTCAGAAATTCAATAAAAATCTAAGTTTTTTCATCAGGTCAGAATTATGGCATTCTTATACCAGTACTTCAGTTTTATATATTATCCTCCCTGGTGCTCAGTGACAAAAATTATGTTATGAAGCATTTAGAAATTGGTGACACTGCAAACCTTTGACCTTAATCCACAATTAAGCCACTGAGCCACAGACAGATCAATTACGAGGTTCACAGCACTCATGTCTCATATTAAATGCAGCTTGCCATGGAGAAAAGCAAGGAAAAGGGAGGTCAGAACTGATAGTTTGTTTTTTGGTTGGTTTTGGGTTTTTATATTTAAATGTCTGTGATGACTGTGATCGTATGAAATATTATTTCAGGTAAGTGTTCACAGAGATTAAACTCAGGTACATGGAGAATCTTTATCCTGCTGCAGAGTCCCTCACTATATTTCTGTTAGAACATCGTGATGGATAGGCTTATTGCTGGACATAATCAGCTTTAAAATGGTTTTACATTGCAAAAGAAATGTTTAAAATTTTCAGCTGGTGGCATCATTTCACGTGAGTAGAATTTGTAAGCACCTTCTGTAGTCTCCTATATAACTGTAAGCATAGAGATTTGGTATAAAGATTTCCATGACTGACAGCTACTTTTGGATTCAAAGCTCTGTATCCAAATCGAGATGGGATATAACCTCTATAATGATACCCAGTTAGTGTTTGCAGTTCTTCCACATGTTGAATCTGATGCAGACTTTTGTGCATTGCCCTGGAATGGAGTGTATTTCTAGTATGTACTGTGCTGGAACAGTTTTCTGCTTTTGGCCCTGGAGATTCTGCACTTGTTAGCACAGAAGATATACTGTATATAGGGGTCCTCCCTTTTACTTAGTTGAAAATCATTTATACATTAGCATTCTAACCAAGAGACATTCTTGATTTTACTCCAAAGCTAGAGCAGATGTATCTGAGGTATGACATTCCCTGCTCAGGACAACTCTCTTGAAACCTCATCAGGAATAATGTAGGGTACTTGAATATATTATACTTGGAGCTCCATCATCCTAAGATTATAGTAAAGAGCATGTAATACACGTCTGGGTAGCCACTGGAGATAATCTATTCCACATTTGAGAGTTTTGTTATGTTTGTAAAGGCAAAGTTTTCAGGTCAATATTGAGAAAAAAAAAAATCCTAGGAATTTTTGTCCAGCTTGAAACAATTTTATGGCCCTGATTTTTAAAAGATGCCAACTTGAAAGGTATCTCAGTATATATCCCATAAAAATGAGCACCTAAAGCCACTTGAGGAAAACCTGACATTGGTCCCTACACTGTAAACTTCTGATGAACTCAGATGACTGACTGGAACAAACATATAAAGCCTCAGGCCCTAATGACTATCTTAATACATATTTGCATGTTCAGATATTCACAACCATGCCTGAGTAATGATACTTCTATTTTGTAAAATATCTTGGAAGGTGTTGTGAAAGATGCAGTAACATTATAATCAACTTTAATACATGTAAATGCTACTTCACTATTATTCTCTTCATTTATCTCCTTATGTTCTCCTTATTTTCTTATAAAATATGCTTTCACACAGATTTTTCTCTCACTTCCACAGATTTTTGTTCATTTTCAAAGGGTAAAAGGTTGGAGAAGAGGAAAATTCTAAGGGAGAAAAAAAAAAAGCAAATATACAAACCCATTTCTGAAATATTAATAATAACTGTTAGGGACTTTTTGGAGGGACCTGGGAAAGAAGCCTTTAATCCCAACTAAATAATGACGTTATTGAAACAATATTACAGAAACTGTTTTAAATCACTTTATGGCTCCTTCCCATTTAGAATAAAAGCATGTTTAATTTAATTTAATTTCTAGGACTCAATTCTCTCCTGCTAATAGTGAAGGTCTTAGCGACAAGTAGAAGACCCTCTGTGGCTCCTATTGCAATCTGAAATGTATCAAAATAAATACATATATACTTGCAGATCTTCATTAAAAGTGAATTAAGCTAATTCCTTTTAAATGGCTTTAAAGCTGAATAAGAATATGATATAGAGAGTTAACTGTGTTTAACTAAGCCAGTCTGTAATTCATTAATTTTTGTGTTTAATTCTGTTTAAACAATCTTCAATAGTGTCAGGATGCAACTAACACTGATATTGCTTTGAATTTTAGTACTTTCAGTGATCACATAGGGAAAAACATAAATTGCTGTCAGAACAAAATTTGCAGCGGTTAGCTCTGTGGTCATAAAACACAGTACATACTGAAAAGCTGGTAAAGTGTATTTTGACTTTTAAGAATGTCACACATTCCTGATAATGTAATATTTTTTTTAAATTTGAAGAACATTAAAGAATCACTGTATCCAGCTAAGGGATACATGCACATGGTCACAGTGATTTTTTTCAAAGAATTGAGGGTGACATCAATGGTGACAACATGGTGATTCCCTAGGAATGTGATTTATGAGTCTGTGGTACATGAATTGTAAGGGCGGTTGATTCAGCTGTTTTCTGGAAAGATTTACTCCCATGGAAGGACAGGTGGCATCTGAACTCCCATCCTTTAACAGCTTGTGTTTGAAAAGGGTATTTTTCAAGTGTACCTGCATATAGGCCATAATTTAAATGGCATGCTGGTATGACTTGATAGATGCTGTTCATGTTCTCTTCTTTATCCCTTTTGACTTAAGAGCGATTTGGTGTTGCAGGTATTTGCAGATGCTTTTTTCTGATTATTTTCTTGCTTCAAGAGGAGGTGTCTTTCTACAATGACCAGCGTGGAACTTATAATCTTCACAGCAGCCCAACTGATACTATAACAACAAGTAATATACCCAGGGGAAACCACAGAAGTGACTGCATATTTTACTGAAGCTGTAGGAAAAGGAGACTTCCCACCACAATAAATCAGCACATAAACCAAATAAAGCCAAACACCATTACTCCAACCAATTCCAAAACACTTCGGCGGTGGGGTGGGGGAAGCACTTTTCCTAACCCCAGAGCTGATTGACCCTGGAGAATGTCTAATGCATGTGGTGTTGGGCTGCAAGCAATATCCCTGTGCTGTGCTCCTCTGTGACCAATTTAGTTCAGAGCTATAGGACTCATCTGTATCTGTGTGAGAGAGACATGGAAAAATGACAGTCGAATATGATGCAAGCTATTTTTCTAGCTGGAAAGCACAGGCAGCATTACAGCTATACTGCTAAGGAAGAAAACAGAAGGGAAAAGAAGAATATGGGAGACAAAATATGTAAGGCAAGATCTCCTATTTCATGCTCGCACTAATGAATTTTTTCATTTACAGATTGGCTGGGATTACTGTATGATGAACTAGATGCGAAATGTCTAATGTTATATATGCAGATTTTCTATCTGATTTCTTGCCTATCATGCAAAACAGTCAGGATAAACTCATATCTTTTTAAAATCCTTTATATTAATGCAAATGGTATTTTGGGAGGTGGGGAGGAAAGAAGAAATTCATATCATTCCTTTCTTTTTCAAAACCAACACAAAAAATCCACAAATGACCTGACAGTTTTTAAGCAGTCGGCTTTCCTTGTTGATCCCTTAAGGTCCATAAACAGAAAAAATTAGTCAGTTAGCTTGAAAGACAATGTCTTTAGCTCATTTCCTGAAAAAATAGTTGCAGTCAAATCATGTATTGAGTCCTGTAAACCTGTGAGAGACTGACTATACAGAACAGGACCAAGCTCCTGTCCAGATTTTTTGATATTTAGATATTTTCTGTGCTTTCTTTTCAGTGACTTTACAGCTTTAATAATCAATATTTCACTTTGCTTTTTAAGTAGTTGCTGTTTACAGAGGTGAAAAAAGATTATTTGAAAGAGAGAAAAGGCTTTACCAGAATTAATACCTTTAACAAGACGAGAGTCTGTGAAGAGAGCTCAGAATGTAGTGGTCAAAACCAAAATCCTTCTATCTGCCCTAAATTATTCCACGCAGTAGGCAAATTACAGTATTTAACTGGTGAAGACACATTTTGTGCACTACTGACAATAGATAAAAGGGTCAGAAAAGATGTCACCTTGGACTATGAGTCAGTGCCTATGCTAACGGGCACCAGGTGTGCCCAGGAATGCTCACGGGTGCTCAGGCCAATTGGCCTGGAATAGCTCATTGTGGTATTAATAAACTATCTTGACCTTTAAAACAGCATGAGTGCATTCAAACTGCCTGCTGGGAATGACCTCTGCAATGTTGTAGCTGGATTTGGAAACTGCTGGGAGAATAATGGCTGACACGGGCCAGAAGTCTGCTAAGGCCCATGCTATTAATTTAAAACTACAGATGATCAGATTCCAGTGCTAGATGACATTTCTGGTCACTATTTAATTTACTATTACAAATGCAGCCCCTAGGTCCCTACCCACAATCCACTACTCTTAAATAATATAGGAATCTTCCATGAGGCTAGTTATACGGGAGAGATGCTGGGTTTATAAAGCCGTTCCTATAAAACAATGTGTTTGCCTTGGAAAAGCAAAAGAACATGCAGATGTCAATCCTTCAGAATCTAGTTTTCAGTAAAGAATACATTTGGACACACCACTGTATCTGCAAGGATTATTATATTTTTGTTTTCCTAGTTTATGCTTCTTTTCTAACAATCCAGAATACTTTTTTTCCAAATATTCTTTCTACAATGAAAGGCAAGCATCTCCATAAAGCATATATACATGTGTATGTATGTGAAATATTAAATGCAGACACACACACCAACACATACACACACCCATACATATATTCTCTAAGTGAAAAATAGCTTTTATTTTTGTCAATCATGTTGAGAGGTTTTGTATTTCTCTGTATTTTTTTTTCTGAAAATGGGAACTGTGACAAAACATTCATTCTTCAGTTCCTTTCTATTCCATACACCCATGCTGCCACAATCTCAGGAGTTTACTGCACATCCCGAGGGATCTTTTTCAACAATCTTTAATTTTCTCATGCAGAGTAACCACTTAAAATATACTGCACTTTAAAAAAATTGTTTTCTATTATTTCATTAGTGGCAGATTTTAAAAGGGTAAAAAAACCCTACCCATTTCTGGTTTAGATCCAAAAAACTCAATGCTAATTGTAGGAAATAAAATTATAAAACATTTTTAAAGAATTCTAGGAAGTAACAAAATTATATCAGAAAAATAAGGAGGAATGGATCTAGTAATACTCTTTTTATGAAATTATTTTATTCTAAAGTTATTTCAATAATTTCCTTTGTTCAATCTTAAAAGCTTTTAGGTGCTTAACTACTATCACAAGTGGTATTAACATCTTCAAACCCTGAATTGTTATGATGTTACTCTAGTTCATGTGAATAGCAATGCTTATGTTTCTGTTTGTGTCATGGATTTAAGGACAACAAAACTAATCAAGTTCCAACAGCACAAAATTACAACAATGCTGTAGATCTTACTTGTGTATTTCAATTATGTGAGAACATGATTTTGGATGATTAACACAGATTTCTGGTTTTTCACCTACATAAAGACTGTAATCTAATGCTTGGTCTACATTAGTATCTGGAATGCTTTCTTAGCTATAAAATCTATTGGAGAATTTTGACTGTTATTTGTGGTGCATTGGCTAATCAAATAATTCAGAAATCAATAAACACTGTACAGAGTTTTCAACAGTCTTAAATTGGCTTGTGTGAGAACAGTATTTTTCAAATTTTAACATATGTTGCTTTTGCAAAATGTCTTAACATGCAAGCTGAACTATGACTGTATCATCCATATAAATTATATAGTATAGTGTAGTAATACTAAGGAATGAATGGAACATTATTCTGGGTGTATCTAAAATAACACTCTGTGGTTCTGACATAGACCTACATGAAGGCAGTAGATAATTGTCAGTGTGGTATTTCCAAATATTTCTGTGCTTTCTTTAACCTATATTTAATTATATACAAGAATACTTCGTATTCTTCAAACAATGCAAATGCTTTAAAACAGAAAAACAATATAACTGTTTTAGTTATTATTTACTCTTTTACTCTGTTTGTCGTTATAGTTCTATTGTTAGAATTTTACACAATGGAAATATGTCAGAATAAAGGAGCAGCGGATCAGAGCACCACATCACTATGTAAAATAAGGAACAGACCAAGCTCCAAGCTAAACATCTCTTGATAGTTAGCGTAGAAGTTCTTAACCTTTGGAGTCTGAAATTATGACAGTTAACATTTTGGGGGCTCTTCTTAATATATATTTGGCAACAGAACGGCCTATTTTCATAGCATCTCTAGTGCAAAATATACGCCTGTGGTGTTTTTGGTCTGAATCCAGACTTCAGATTTCATGACTCAATTTTCAACACCTCTCACTGTAATAAATCATAATAGGCAGCGAGGAATTTACTTACAATGCATGAAACCAAGAGCCTGAGTCATGGAGATACCACAGAAATCTGGAGTTTCCACATCTGAGGAATAAAACAAATATTTTTGATATTGCAAATTCATGTTAGCAAATGGTGGGCTAGTAACACTACAACAAAACAGCCCTGTTGTACAATGAAGTCCATTGAGCTTTTTTCACCATGGCTACATTTGGCAGGTTAATATGAAACAGTGAAGATTCAATGTGAAAAAATCTCAAAGGACACAAAATCTCAAAATTACTACAAATATGTACCACAGGACTGTTTTGGGAAATTAAAAATAGCTTTTAAAGATTAGACTTCCTGGAAGATATAATGTGGAAAAAGAATTGATTTTAACATACAAGTGTTGCATCCTACAAAGAATTCCTATTCTCACACAGCTGAAATGGGCTTTGAGGCTCTGCTATGTCTTCGGATTTGAAGGTAGATTGAATAACTGAATACAAGATATCAGAGACATCAAAAGATATCGAATTAGGCTGATGAATGTGGCAACTGTCAAAATCTTTACTTGGTTTAATAAGTCTTTTTATGCATATTTCCCACAGACTGCTATTTACTTTTAATGTTTTCTTCAGGAGGGTGGGAGGACAAGAGAAAAAATGGAAACCAAACCAAACCATACCAAAACAGACAAAGCAAATCCAAAAATAAGAAGTGGAACACAGTTCCTAAAGCAGTAAGGGAAAAAGAATAGCATTTTTGTTTGGATTAATTGAAAAAATATTAAAATGAAACATCTTATTTTGTCACCAAAAGTACCATGTTTTTTTCCCTAAAAAATTATTGGTCCAAAGAGGGGAAAAATTAAGACAAAAATCCAGATTTTTATTGCAGAAGATGAGAATCCGGATAAAGGCTGCAACGTGTACTATCTTTTTGTTCTAGTTCAGTGTGTGAAGTGCTGGAAGCCAGTGAAGGGGTAAGTCACTGTTGCAAAAGTAACTTTTACTGTTTTGACTGTGTGAATCATTTGGGTGACTGAGCGGGACAAGTCACACAGAAAATCTTGTCCTTTACCTCTCTTCACCATTACAGACTTACTCCTCAGAGGACGTTTTCAGTTGCGGTAGAGGAAGGCAAATGGCATGTAAAGCATCTCAGGAGAAGAAACACAGGCAGAATTTGAAAAATTTCTTTACTGAAGGGGTTGTCAGGCATTGGAACAGGCTGCCCAGGGAAGTGGTGGACTCACCATTCCTGGAGGTGTTCAAAAATGTGTAGACATGGCACTTCATGACATGGTTTAGTGGGCGTGGTGGTGTTGGGTTGACGGTTGGACTCGATGATCTTAAAGGTCTTTTTCAAGCTAAACGATTCTATGATTTTCTTAGCATTAGGAAAATATATGATTCTTACAATGTTAGGGACTTCAGACTGTGTAAACAAATAGTGCAAGAGACACGGGGGCACACTGTAGTGAGTCCAGCGAAGGGTCGCAAGATGGTTGCGGGACCAGAGCATCTGACACACAAGGAAAGGCTGAGAGAGTTGAGACTGTCCATCCTGGAGAAGAGAAGGCTCAAAGGGAGCCTGTGTATAAATACCTGTCGGGGTAAACTAAAGAAGATGGAGCCAGACTCTTCTCAGTGATGCCCAGGGAATGAACAAGAGACAATGGGTACAAACTTAAATACAGGAAATTCTTTTTAAACAGAAGAAACCTTTCTGGTCTGAGGGTGATCAAAGCCTGGCCCAGATTGCCCTGGTAATGACAGGCTGGGCACCTCCACCCTGGAGCCACTCATAACCCAGCTGGACACGGCCCTGAGAAGGGGCTGGACTAGCTGATCTCCAGGAGTCCCTGCCAACCTTGTCCATTCTGTGATTCTGTCTGAAATATTTCCCCTACTACTAAAAAAAGAACGACGAGAGTAAAAATACTTCACTTTTGGATAACTTCCTCTGACAATCAAAGTGTTCAAAAAAATCTAGACATCAAATAAATTTGGTTTCAAGACTGAGTGTTTTCGAAAATAATTGTTTATTTTTGTTTGCTTTTTTTACTGGTATACTTCACTAAAAGAAAGTTTTCTTCAAACCTAACACAAGTAAACAAAAGACACTGTAAAAAAAATTGACCAGCTGTATATCTACATTTGATCTACTTTATGTCCCTTTTATTTTTAAAGTAATAAAAAGGACCTTTTTCACAAACAAGATGTTAGCTCAGAGACTTCTTTTATATTTCCTCTTGAAAGCCCTTTTGCTAAATCTTCATTGCTGACTAAGTGGAGGTTCATGATCCAGGTGCAAACTATTAAATACTTTCAGTAGAAGGTCTTTTTGGGGTGACGTCTGAAAGATACAGGGAACCAGGAAGCTGTAACTTAGCATTTGGTATTTAGAGGCAAACATTTTTAGGCCATAAGGAGGTAGTTTACTGGTACTAATATGAATCTAAACAGATGGAGAATAAATTATAAATAATTATATTTTTATTGGTCTTTGATTAAGTGATACTTAGTCGTAGCAAACACAATGATGCTGTGAAAATAATTATTAAATGGAGAAGGCTGAATTAAATAAAAAGGCAACAATGTACATTATACAGCTTAGAAAGCAGAAAAGGAGAGCAAGGTCATACCTGGTTTATTTACAGTAAAAGGCAAAAAAACCCAAAAATAATTTCACAGTATTCAGCAGACAGACCTCTCCATGTAATTGTTACTTTGAAAAGACATATGAAAAGCATTTTCACAGTAACATATTGTTTAGTCTTACTCATAATTATATTTCTCATTTATGTAAGACAGTGGGCATCAGAAGGATGCCTGTGTTGGGATGACATTTACAAGGGGAAATAAATCCATTTACATTTGAAAGCTGCCCCCCAGGGATGGATATTTTCATAAGGGACATCCTTTGAGAAATAAAGCAAGGAGGTACATTTATTTCTACTGTACATTACCTTCCATGTAGCTGCAAATAGGAAAATGACAAAGCTGTCAGGTAAAAGTACCACACAGTTGCACTTCCTCTTCCAGTAAAATTCCTTCCCCAATACCCTTTCACCCCAAATAAAACCTTTTTATGTGGGATCAAAAGAAAGCTCTGCAAGGACCCAACAGACTGAAAACATTTTTGCTTATTAGAAAGTAATCTTATTCTTTTGCATAGAAAAAAAAAGCATAATAATTTTAATTAAAGTTTTAAAGAATGGAGATACTTTGAGGACGATATGAGAATGTTTATGTGTTCATTGATTTTAAGACACAATCTTGTGCCCTGTTTAAACTTACCTTAGAGTCTGTTTTTTAGTATAAGTAGAAATTAGAAAAAGGGAGAAAAACATTGGCAAGGTTGTAGTAACAGCACATAGTTAACTATAAGAAGAAATTAAAAGTATAGTTTTATTTAACTAGTCAAGGCATTGCACAACCTGATCAAAATTCAAAGCTGGACCTAGCTTTGTATTTGTCCCTGCTTTGAGCAGATGGCTGGGCTGGGTGACCCCAAAGGACCCTTGATTTGACCTATGTGACTGGGGAAAAAAAACCTAACTGAAAGGTTTTGTATTCATAGGAAGGATGTTATTCCTAGAGCTTTTGTTGTTGCTTTTGTAGTTTGCAAATAGCTGAGGATCTCCTTTATTTTACATGTTTTCTTTTTATATGCTTTTCATGAAACTATCATTTTAGTTTAATAAACAATGTGGAATGCTGGTTGAAACTGAATTTCCTGACAGCTTTTGATATGGATATCAGAAGAAGTTACAGAGTGTTTTTTTCATAGTTTCACAGAAAACAGCTATTTTTCTTATACAAACAAATTACTGATGTTTTAATAAAAGCAGGCAAGATTTTTATATAAATTTCACACAAATTATACAGACAATTTACAAGATGGGGATGAATCTCTTAGAGAGAGCACACATGCCTCTCTGACATCCTTTACTATCCTGATAATCTTTGACATATTTATTGCTTAACTAGAGTTCCGGATTTCTACAGGTATATTTTTGTCCTTCTAGAAAGTATTGCATTTGCTGACTGATGTTTGGACAAAACAATACCTAGATCTTTAAATGCATAAACAAATATATTTGTCACATATTAAAAGAATATTGCTTCGTAGATTAGGTATTTGAAGACAAAGTGAGGAAAGGATAAAATAATCCTCAAGTAACTGTCAAAATTAATTAAATCACAAACTCTTACACTTATTTGAGACTTTTATTATCTGTCTGTGATTATTTGGTCATTTGTCCATAACAAAATATAACTACAAATGGAACAAGAATATCAAGTGATTGTGAAAACTAATATTGTGACCTTGAAGGAAAAGGATTTCTCCATAACAGACTGACGAGAAGGCTGAGAATAAAAGGGAAACTGATGTTTGAAGAATCGTGACTATCCAAATTAAATTTGGTTAAAAAGCTGCTAACTTTTTAGTTCATGAAGCAGTGTTGAAAATTAGTAATGCCCAAAGCCTACATTATAAAAGTACATTTGCCAAGGAAGATGTCATTACTGCTTATATAACTCAAGCCAATAAAAATCTTGTGGTAAAAAAATGGAGCTATTATCAAGTCACTGCCATGTAACCTGAAATCTGCCAGATGACTGAAAACTGACTGTAATGGATGATCTATGTTCAGCAATGACAGATGAAAAGCTAAGTCCAACCCCACCTGTATACCCAAACTCTACATGGTTCAGGTCATTGTGGAGCAATAGTAAGGCAGTCCTAATCTAGCATCAACGTCTTTCACTCCAAATCTAATTATTTGAGAAAAATTTGGGGAATAGGAAACAGAGGTCTTTGCTGGGAGCTCATGGTGGGGTCTTCTCCCTCCTCTCTTCTGGGAGGAGTGTGGTGTAGAAGCTTCCTTC
>JAVJGG010000062.1:8703815-8717771 GCA_035590195.1 Aviceda cuculoides
TGAGAGCCTGCGCTCAGGAGCCCGCGGGTCCATACACAGCCTGTGACCGTTACCAGTAACGGCAAAGTCACATTTACTGGGGCTATGGTCAAAATAATTATCATACTTTAAAATTGCTTTATTGGAATTTAGATTGAGTCACTTTTAATGAAGATGTAGAAGTAAATATTAATACTTATTTTGATACTGTTTAAATTACAATTTGAGTCAGATGGGGGCTTCACAATTAGCAGTAGAGAACTGACACACCAGAAATAAAATTAAATTAAACATGCTTTCATTCTAAATGGGAAGGAACCATGAAAAACTTTTTAAAAGTTTCTGTAACATATTTTCATTAAAATCCTTATTTAATGGGATTAAAAGTCTTCTTTTCCATATCCCTCCAGAAATGGTCTAATAGTTAATATTAATATTCTCAAGTGAACTAGATGCTATTCAGAGGGAAGAACACCTAGGTCTTCATCTTGCCTTTCTGTGAGAGAGTTCTACCAATTGTACCATTCCAGCTAGGTCTAATGGAAGGCTACTATAATTGACTGTGATTTTGTCAAGTGGATACTGGCTCCCCAGAAGACAATAGAATTAGAAAGCTGGAGAGGAGCAGCTACCTTTCAGTGGAGTAGAAGCCAGGCTAATTAAGGGTGAAAGAATTAGAAGAGAATCAGGGTCTGAGAGAGTTTAATTGCTGCCACTGTTGTAAGACATATAATATATAAGGAAAAAAAAAAAAAACAAAACACTTCTGAAAGGAACCAAGATGCATTAATTCTAGTAAGTGATAAATTTGAAATGGCAGAATTAATAGCTCATTTGTGTCCTCCTTTAAGAACACTCATTGCATAATGGCTTCCATCCCAGGCAGCATAAATTTCAACTTTGAAATACAAGAAGGCATGTTTAGAAATTAGTATGTTACACTTCAAATGCCGAGGTGTCTCTTTCTTCCTCTTTGTTGGATCCGCCTGAGTCTCATGGAAATGAAGCCGCTACTTATTTAAATATAAATCAGTCAAATCGAATCAATGGAATGGAATGGAACGGAATGGAATCAAATAGAATAGCATATTTTCAGTTGGAAGGGACCTACAATGACCATCTAGTCCAACAGGCTGACCAAAAGTTAAAACATGTTATTAAGGGCATTGTCCAAATGCCTTTTAAACACTGACAGGCTTGGGACATCGACCACCTCTCTAGGAAACATGCTCCAGTGTTTGACCACCCCCTCGGTGAAGAAATGTTTCCTTATAAATCATGACATATCATTTGGTTTGTGAAAAAGCAAAGGGAAGGGAAGAGCAATTTTGTTATATTTGCCCACAGAATCTTTTTGTTAAATTTTCTACCTTCCCAATATAATTGATAGTGGAAGTAGTTATTCTTGCTTACATTTATTTTCATTAAACCTGGCTGTAAGCTTTCTCATGGAATGCTTTGTCCCAGAAAATCATCATGTGGGATTTTCTTGATATTTTGTTTTCTTCTTGTGTAATAAGATTTTTTTTTCCCTACTTCATGTTATCAAAATATTTTGATCAATTTAGAATGTGTTTTTTCAGTTTTTATTGAAAAAAAAAAAAAAATCCAGGGTATTTAGTGATGCAAGGATTTCAGTCTTGCCTTACAGAAGACTGAAAATGTAATCTTAGAATCTCTAGCTGATGAGAGTCAGTTTTTCAACCATATTTACAAGCCTGTGTTTTGCGTATAGGTGCAATTTCTCACTGTATTTTTGCAACATATACCAAAATACAATATTAATTATTTAGCCATTAATTTAATATGATAAATCTTTATATAGCATGTGGTAAGAACTTTCAGTGATACCAGCCTAAATTTTTATTCTTATTGCTAGTTTTTTGCCATATAAAGATTTAATCGTGACAAGTATTTCTTTTTCAGTGTGGATGTCAAGTATCCTTAATATATCCTTGTGAATAACCTTAATAGAATCTTTCTTTAAGTTTAAATAAATTAATCCAGTTGACTCTTCTCTGCCTACCACTCCGACAGTAAGGAAGGCATAGTCCTAGAAAAATATGTGCTTTTCTTTGCTCCATATATTGCATTGGTCCATGTGGTTTATAAGTTTACCTCTCCCTAGTTCTTCTGAAAAACTCCCTACCTTTACTATTTCCCTGCCTGAACACAAACCGTTTTCCTTTCATTGTCCTATGAAAAGTTTCTGGTTAGAAACATGAAGCCCTGAGTGGGATAAACACTGAAAAATATGCTACAACTCTCTCTTTGAAATCTTACACTTATTTACATTTAACTGTGTGCACTCTTCCTATATCCCTTTGCAAAGTTCCCAAAAATGAATTTTCTGTTGGTAAGACATATGATAATAATATAATAATTACGTCCTTAGGCTCCTTAGCTCAAACTACAAGTCTTGATAAGTTTTAAAAAAGATTTTTTGCATTTTTGAGAATCAGTAACTTGCTGTTTGGAGTGTGTGTCCAGTTGAAAATGTAAACAGCACAACACTAACTTTTTTGTCAAATACTTTAACACGAACCGCTGCCCAACAAACCTCCTTAATTGTATCTCTGAGGCTCAATTTATATCAGCTCTCCTGATGCAAAGGAGCCATAAATCACCTAGAGCTGGCCCCAGAGAAAGATCACTAGCAGTATGGAGCTGATGGGGCAAAACCCGCACTGAACCCCCTCCTGGATCCACCTGTGGGATGCTGGGACGTGGCCAAAAGAGAAGGTGGCAAGGAGAAGGTGTTACAGCAGTGTGCCTACGCTCCAGCTGCTCCTGGCTGCTGCAATGGTCCTCTGCAGTTGAACATAAGTTACGAAAGGGTTTTGCCTGCCCTAATTTCTACCGGGGACCAGCCTGCTTTTGAAGCAGCCTGGACATATATTTTACGACCATGTCTCCTCAATGTTGTGGCATTGTACTCCGCAGAAAAATAGCAGTACATTACAATAGATGATGAAAAGCAGAGGATTTATTTAAGCTAAGTACAACGTTTAGGATTAACAGTTTGCTGACATAGTGCGTTTCTCCAACTTGTCATTGGTAAGTTTCAGCTTCCCAAAAATATACACTTTTGATTTATAGTAAGCTCAAGTGTTTGATCTGGCAAGAAATGGAAATTTTAAAAGACAAACACAATAGTCTAATATTTAGTCTAATATAAAACACATTTTTCCTCAGCTGTCACAGAAAATTGCAATGGATTTTAGGGAAGGTGGAGTGAGTCAGAGCATTTGGCAGGGAAGAAAGAGGTTCAGCTGGGGCAAGTCTAACAAGCAGATTAATTAAGTTGTAATAGAGACCCCTAAGCACCAGGCAGTTTGAATAAATATGTTTAGAACTTATGAAGTGTTTTAAACTTTTGATCAAAACTGCAAAGTTTACTATTTTGTAAATTATACTGCTTACTGTTTTCTAATGATAAGCCTGGCTACTCTGTATTTGCAAATGGATGGACACTTCCACATGCTTCCGAGCTCTGTCCAGGCTTACATGACTTCCTTATTTTCTCTCTTAAATTTTAATAACTTGGAATATCTATGGAAAAGAGAAATTATCCCAGCCTAAACTGTTTTCTCACGTCTTTCTGCAGCTTAGATGGCACTTATACACTCCAGGCCTTTATGCATCTCTGTCCCTATCTTCTCCCACTTTGAACCTGGAAATGCAAAATTGTGATATGTAAAATATGGCTGGAGGGATGGTGACTTAGAGTGGCAATGAGTTTTTAGTTACAAAGCTCGGGGCTAGATAACTCCAGTCAGTGTTCTTGAACTTAGTGGGACCCCTGATAACAAAAATTAAAGTGTCTGGAGACTTCTGACCTGGAGGGAGAGGAGTCCAAGGTGTGAATCTAACTGCAGAAACTACTCCATGCAGCACAGAGGAAGGCATCTAAGTCTAGACAGGAGTGCAGCCTGAGACTCAGCCTCATGCTTTGCCCTTTGTGTTCTTATAGGCAATTCCTTACTGAGGATCCCCGTTGTAGCAATTCCCCTTTTGAGATCCTAAATATTTCCATGCTTGGAATCTAGGGAAACAAAATTCAGATACCTAAGCAAAGGTTTCTACAGCCATTTTAAATGCAATACAGTATCCCAGCCAGCCTTCAGCTGCTGCTGCAAAAAGACACGTTTTTTTCTGTAATGCAGCCCTGTGCAGATAACTCAGATACTCTTGAGGTGCCTAAATTGGCCCTAGAGGACTACATTTAAGTACATGAATTGTCATCAGTGTATCAGGTCAGACACATAGAATAAATTGAATGTAACGATGTCTGAAAATATTGATTTGTTTTCATGGGTTTTAAAAGGTTCCTGGGCTACTACCCTTGATGTAGAAGTGTACGCTGACCCCTACCTTTTGTACTGATGTCCTTTAGCAGATTGAGGTCCTATGTCTTGTAAATCATTCTGAAAAGATGCAATTTTTGTGACCATTCAAGAACTCCTGTAGGGTATTGCAGTGTATATCCAATTAGGATGTTATATTTGGGGGGCTATGAAAAATTCATGGTGTTTTATGTATTTGTCAAAGTGGAAGATGGTTTTCATTTCTAATGCGCAAAACCCAAAACAAACAAAACAAAAATCAACCAAAAAAAAAAACCAAAACAAAAAACCCAGAACAAAAACACAACCCCCTTCCCCCCAAAAAAAAGTATTACCACATATCCTCAGTGCTGGCAAAGATGGATGGAACTGAGTCTTAAAGAAAAAACTGATATACAGAATGTATGCAAACCTTCACTTACTGTGTAAGATTATGGGAACCCACATTTATAATTAAAATGTAGCTGGTTCAAGCGAAATGAAATCCAAAGGTTTGGGGAAATCTCATAGGCTAGCAGAAACCTTGTAAGAAAGAATGAAAAGTTGCTGCATCTTTTTCTAAAGTACCTCCATTGTTAATATATCTGAATCAAGGGTAGCTTACATCTATAATTTATTACAAGATAATTAATTAAGCCTTTGAAGTATTCATTCAAATTTAGAATACTACTGTATAAGTCAGTAGCTGATACACTGACATTTAATATAATGACTAGATTGCTCTGCGTTGAACTAACAACCAGGAAGCACATACAAGTGTTTTCCATAAAAATGAAGTCTTCGGGTCTTATTATTACTATGAGAATAAACTATTTTATAATCTAAAGTGTGTACAGAAAATACCTGAGAATTTTTTTTAAATCCTTTTTTTCTTTCTGTAAACCACTACATTTTTCACCTTAGACTGAGTCAAAGGTAAAGAGGATGCAGGAAGCTTTGTCAGGTTGTTGAGTAGCTCTTGCTGAAACAGCACAAACAGACAGAAGGAGAAAGACAGGCTTTCAGTAAGCTATCAAGATCATTAAGAAAAGAACTTGCCTGAACAACTATCTTGGGGACCCTGTAGTAACGCTTGCAGCCACAGCTTGGGTGTAAAACATTTTTCTGTGTGTTTAAATGTAAGCTCTAAGAGAAGCCAAGAATACTCTTTTATACTGGCTGCTTACGTAAATAGAAAAGAATACAGATTTGCAGAAGATAAAACTTCTAGCCACGAGAAACAGGGGCAGATATTTGTCAGGGCCTTGAGTGCACGGATGGGCCTCAATTTCTCTGAGCGCTCCCAGCCCCGCTCATGGGCCCAAGGGCCTCACTTCAGCCCGGGCCTGAGCAGCCAAACCCCCCCTGAGCTGGCAGAGGTGTGCCTGCCTCCAGCCATGGGGGGGGTCTTGGACCCACGGTGCATCTGCTACAACCCTGTCTCCCGCTCCTGCCGGTTTGGTTCCCTAGACGGACCCTGGCGGGATGGTGGACTTGACTGATCCCCTCACCCTTTCTGGGGCTGTCACTCAACGCTATCACCAGCACTCAGCTCTGCTTGCAGGGCTCAGACCCTGCGGGACCACGTTCTGAGAGGGGAGGCACAGCCTGTGCATGGGGCACACTTGTTTTCTGCCTTGTCCCCCTCTTGAAGCAGACCTGCAAATACTGAACTAGGGGAAAACTGCAGAAATAGACTGAACATCCTAAACTGTTCTTGTTTATTGCCAACACTTAGTTTTCCTGTATTTTGTTGATGTGACACATTGCTGATAATTATATATACGCAATAAAATCAGGGGTGTCACAAGATCTTTGAAAAACCCTCACACATTTTTGTTATTTTCTGCTGTGACTCCCAAGGATATCATTATGACCAGTGTAAGGGGCAGAGGGGTGACTCCTCAGAGTAGTAGAATCAGAGCCTTAAGTGTAAAAGCAATATCCCACCAGCTGAAGCACCATGTGCAAACATCAGCCATTCCGGTTTATGCACAGGATCACGACCCTAAGTTTCAAAGAAAAGCAATCCTGCTGTGTCAGTCTGAAGTAGGAACACACAACTCACTTGACAGATTCAATCAAATAAGAAAACTTGGACAATTACCGCATTTAGCTGAGACAGTGTAACTCGTGAGTTTGTCTTAGACCCGAGGAAAACTTGCCTGAATAAGTTCTTTCACTGAGATTTTAGTTAACAACAGGTTGTGGTTAGATGCCTAGAGATTGAACTAATGGAAAGTAAATTGCTAAAATTGCATAAATTAGTGATGTGAACACAAACTTGATTTCTACAGATAAGAATGTACATGAACAATTTAACACTGGACAGTGGAAACCTATTTTCTTTTGTCTTGCTCATTAAGACCTGCTTCACATATTTTAGTCATATCCAGGTTTTTTGTGCTGTAACAAAGTACAAAGGGCTCTTTCAAAATGTGGATGTTTTGCTTATCCCTTTTTGATGGGAATAAAGACCAAATGTATAATAGTGTGATCAGTGGGAAGTATTTAGAAGTTCATAAAGAATTAGATCTAGCTGACAACTGGAACTTTTTAAAAAAATAATTTTTAATTATAGAATTTGACAAATCTTATGAGCTGCAGTTAAGACTGGGAGGGTCTCTCCAGAATTTGTCACTCGACTTAGTAAGAAAGATGCTGTTGTACATATCTTTACTTATCTTTGTGACCCAATCCTGTTGCATGAAATTAATAGGGTTAGAAGCAGGACTTAGAAACATCCACTGGTAAATCCTATATATATAGATCATAAATTACAGAACACTGTAAGAAAAGGGACCTCTAAAGGCCATCTCATCTGAACATCCAATCCTTACCATGAATCTCTCAGTCTTTATCCTTTTTCTAACTACTAATTTGAAGAAACCTATCAAGGAGTGTAGTATCTGCCACAGGGTTTGCATCCAAACAGTCTTTTATGCATGCAAAATGGGGGTCCTCTATCCTAGATAAGTTCTGTACCTAATGTGAGATTCCTAGTGCTAGTTATACCTGGAGAGGTGCTGAGCTCTGAGGACCCATTTAAAGCTGTTATCTTTAGAGATTTCAAGCCTAAAACTTGGGACAAAAGAAAAAATGTTTGACGGCGCTTTTGGCCCATCTTTGATTTTGATGATTTATACATTACTTTTATTTTGGCAAGTGTTCTAAGCAGTAATGGAAAGATTGTGAATAACATGTAAATTTCAAATACCAAGGGACAGGCTTGGAATAGATGCTTTGCTTATGGTTCCTGAATAATTGCCAAAGATAATATGTTACGGGTTTCTCAAGCCAAAAAGAAAGAGGACAGCGGGAAGTGACATGTACAGAGGAAATTAGTATGAGAGATGATTTTTGCTTGAGTGCTAGTTGCAGGGATATCTTGAGTCCCTGAACTCTGGGCACAGCATGAACAAGTACAGAAGTGAAATTGTTAGAAAACATTTTATCAGAATTGTTGATTTCATGGAAAAAACCCCACATGGTTATAAAGAAAAAGAGCTGAGAATTTAACTTTTGGGCATCTTGCCTCACAGTACTTGCAATATACTAAGCCAGATAATATTTTAGGAAAGAATCTGACGTGTTATTTTGTTCTTATCTTTATTTAAAAAAAAAAAAAAAAGCAGGAAGATTTCTAGCCTCATGTATGTGCAACTGGATGCTTTTCTTTAGACATCTGTTGTATGTAAAATGATATTTTGCACTTCCTTTGTATGTGAGAAATTGTGGCCAATACTCCTTGCCACCTTCCTATATGAATGAATTAAAAGCATTGTTAGACTGATGATTCGTGAACCTCCAGAGTGGTAACAGCCATAACATCTACAGCAAGTCACATCAATGGGGTGCTTACCTGTATCAAAGGGCAAATCAGTTCAGACCTAAAGAGAGTAAATGTATACATAGTCCTTACAGCAGAAAACTAGAACAGAATACTGTGCACATGAGGAAAAGGAAAAAAAAATTTACTTGTAATTCCACTGCATGTATATCAGTGTTCCTACTTTTATCCCAGTAAGTTTGTAGTATATGTACTAAACCAATGAATGGTTATTTTTAAATGAAAACTTAATTTCTTTTTTTGAAAGTACAAATAATCCTATTTCAAGGAATTTTTCATTTTTCATTCATGGGAGTAGTTTGGGAGACTACTACAAAATTTAGTCATGTCCGTGAATGTCAGTGAAAGTCCCACCATTGATGATGACAGACTTTGGAACAGGTTTCTATCCTCTTAATCCACAAACTGCAGAATAACTATTTGAAATAAGTATCAGAATATTACTTTTTGTAGCAGTTGGACCAAAGCAAAAGTCTTAAATTTCCGTGTTTTCAGATTTGGCTCTTTTTTTTTGCTTCCCTACAGCCTCTTTTTTTTTCCCCCAGAATCAGGCTGGACCAAAACTTGGAGCTTCTGGCAACCTTGAATCCTGCAGTTCTTCATTGAAATACCTCCTCCTGGCTGTTTTAGTGGCAATGAAACTGGCAAGAATATGTTTTTCAGTGAACAGAATATGTTTTTCAGTGGAGAGAGAAGCAGATGCACAGCTGGCTTCTGGTCTTTGAGAAGACCTGCTGAAAACCCAAGCACGCTTATGATTCTTTGAATGCCATGAAAACATCTTCCCCTCACACACTGCCAAGATCTAATGACCCTCCAAACACACCCAATTGCTACATGATTTAAACAAACCATTTAGGCCCCAAACCTAATGCATTTGCCTGAAAGTGTTTTCACTAGAACATTTTCAAGCAAGCCCACTCTGAATCAATGAGACTGTATTAAGAAAATTGTCAGAAAATGGGAAGTGTATCCATGGGTAAGTACAGCTATTCTTTCTCAAAAGACATCCATAATACATAAGATTTTATATGTCTTTTCTCTCTACTGATTTTTAAAAACCTTTGGAGGCCATTTTTCAAAATGTAACTGTAATTGTATTAGTAAAGATCACAGAATCAGAGCATGCATTTGTTCTTAGGTTGCATTTGGTCTTTTCGGACAAAATAATTAGAGATTGTTGATGTTAAAAACATCCTCATCAAAGCCTAGGAAAATATGTAAATGCTACATATAACTGATAGTTCAAGATCCTTTATTAATCAACAGAAATTAAATTTTGCTTCCTGAAAAGTAAAATACACTGTATTATTTGACTTTTCTGAATCAGATTTTCTACATCAGAATTCCAACATTGAAATTTCACTAGTTAGTCTCTAGGGTGAATAATAACTGATACTGCTTTCTGTCTTCAGCCTTTATCTCACAGCCTGTCTCTCTCAAATATTGGTATGAAGAATTCCCTCTAATTGAAAGAATTGTGGAACTACTTTAATTTAAACTTTAAGTAAGTATGTCCTTTTTATTATTTATTTTCAATACATCATTCATGTACAGTTTCTAAGTATTGAACTACTGTTTTTCAAAATACTTTTAAAGATATGGAACATGCTGGAAGCATTTTAACAAAATAGTCTCTCATAGAAACAGACATGAATATGTGAAGCCTGCAAGTTTCATTTAATTCTATTTTATCAACTTTTTTTTTTTACTATCTTTAAAAGATACTTCATTTAAAGCTTTAGTAAGATTACTCTGCTAATATTGTGACTCTACAAAAATTCATTCATTTTTTCTATCCTTTCTGACATAACATAATTTACTGTGCTTCCAATATTAAGTGGAGTGTTTGTTTTAACCCTAATGTCAATTTCTACTTTGAGAAGTTTAACTGTTTTATGCAGGGAAAATAATCTCCAATGGGAGAGAAAGCAGTAGTGCAATGCAATGAAGACCTGGATTTTCATTCCAATAATTTAATTGCATCTACAGATTCAGCCAAAAGTGAACACTCGGTGGAATTAACGTATGTGTTCTTATATTAGACCTACTTACTTGGTGCTTAGGGCGGGACATATTTTCATTGGATTTTTGTTCTGAAGTCAGAAAGTACTAAAAATATTTTTAATGCCAGATATCATGATCAATCTATCATGTTATTAATGAAATATGGGAAGCACTTTAAAAAAATGGTATATATCTATTTCTGGAGTGAGGTGCCGTTAGTTATAGCAAATTGAATATCTCTTGTATAAAAGGTGATCTAAAAAGTCTGTATCAATATTAATCTGACTGACGTTTACAGAGAAAGAGAAACTTCCCAGGCTTAATAAAATACCTTCGATCCCAAATAGCTCTGTTGTACAGACTGTTGTAAACAGTAATTTTTTATTTATTTTTTTTTTAATTTTCAGGTAACAGACATTAGTGAGCAGCATGTCACAATATCAGGAGTAACTTAATGTAAATAAAAAAAGTCACAGCACAATGCCACCCAAGAGTACATAAACAGCTTGACCTTTACTTGGTCACATAACAGGCCCTCATGTAGGTGAATATCAACATATTTGCTTAATATGACTAAAAGTGAAGCATAAAGATAAAATGGTTGTCTTCACTGGTGAGAATTATTGTCCTTCATCTTTAAGTGAAATATGTTTTATTTTTCTTGATTTCTACACAAATTCAATAGGAAATTTTGAAAATTGGCACTGCAGACCCACCCATATTTAGGAAAGGAATCCTGCCTGAAGGCAGGTTTCTAAATCTCTATACATCTGATTAGTTGCCATATGTTGAAATAGCTGATTGCTTAGCAGTGGAAGAGGCTGGTTGTGAAGCAGCTCTGGAGGCCATATGGCGTCGTACATTTGGCCTCAAGGTGTATGTATGCTGCCGGAAAAAGACACTTGAGCTAGATAGAACTGAATTTGCTCAGGAACTGCAAGAAGCATAAGTGAGCAATATAGCTCAGCGCATTGCTGAGAATCAGCTAATTAGTGCTGCCTTGAGATGGAGCTAATTAGCCTGGCCACTAACTATCATGCTAATACAGTTTTACTGTGACCCACAGATGTACCCATATCCTTGACTTCCCCAGGTAAATACCAGTTCACCAGGTAATCTTTAACATAACACTATATTGTGTGGTGCAGACATGTCCAAAAGTGTGATTTTAAGAAACAAACCCTATATATGACGATTTATAGATAAAAGTTAATTAAAGAGCTAATTAAAGGTCCTGGGATTAGGGAACAGAAATATTTCCTTTTCAGGGAAAAAATTACTGGCATAAGATATCTCATGCCAATGAAGTCTCAAGAGTGGGGCAGTTCAGGAGAGTAAAATACTTAAGAAGATATAAAGCACCAGTTACTATAACAAATGCTTTGTTTCATTAAAAAGAAGTGAAAAAGCTGAGATATATTTGAGATAAGGAAGTAAATCTGTGCTGAGTTTACACTAAAATCCCTTCAGTAATCACATAAGATAAGGAAACAAGACCCATGCAGTAACCGAGCAGAAAAGATGTCCATTTAATAATAAAAGGTGGGAATTAGAAGCTTTATGAATTCATGTAACCAACGTACAACATTCAGCTGCTTTGGCCGGGTTCCAGGCCTGGCTACGTTCACTAGTGGAGAACAGGGAAGCCAAACAAGCTGTACCACCCAGACCTGGTGGGAAAATTATCTTTATGCACTTTGTGTCCAACACTGGCTATTGTGGGTACTAGTATACTTGCCTATATTGAAAAAGGCAGTTATTCTGATTCTTTATCTGTCAGATTAATACTTAGCATTTTATGCACTTAATACTAGATAAAGCTTCTGAGTCCAATGAAACTGAAAAATACACTCCACATGTTCATGGGTTTACGAAACAGGTTCCTTCCTATGTAGAAACTCTGGCCTGTAGTACATGTTTTAAGTAAGTGAAGTGCAGAGCCTATTTTTGCTGGTTTTGTTCTTAGACGTGCTGTGGGGAGGGACAAGGTACTCAGTTTGTATAGACCTTTGCAAACTATTACTTGTTAATGTTATACATAGCTATGTAACCAATTTACAATGAACTGCTGATGTTTTTATACCCACTGATACTTTACTTATGTCTGTGTAAGGTCCCTAATTTTACAGGGAAATTATTGATGGTGAAAGGGGTTTATCAGTGTATATATACATGAAATGTATGATCAGAGTTTAAAATAACAATTCAATTTTCTTTCATTTTAGAATTGAAAATTTTGTTTCATAATAATTCTAAAGTAATGCTTGTTTAAATATTTAAATGATAACATAGTTTTAGAAATGTAGACTAACATATGTTTCTATACAACTGTAATTAATGTCAATGGTAATTAATTATTTTAAATCCAGTTCTCAATGTTTATTCTATCTGGTCAAAAATTGACAAATACAGGCCAAATGGGGATGAACTGAACAGATTCAGAAAAGCATTTAAAGTAAGCTCATTAAACCACAAATTCTGTGCGATGTTTGATTTATTACTTTTCTGTTTAATTGGGAAAGGAAGGGAAGCTGTGTTAAAATAGTATTAACCAGGTTCGAAGTAGGGCCTCTTAATGCAGACTGTGACTTTGCAAAATCTGCATGGTATCCTACTGGGTCTCCTCAAGTCCAGTGTAGGCTTATCCAGAAAAAATTGAACAAGAGAATTCTTGAAGGAGGAGAGAAATTAATGTTCCCAGGGATGGGTGCAGTTACCTTTTAACATGTAGAGGGTGTTTTTCTATCCCTACTATTCTGTCACATTCTTCCAAGAATAAAATTTTGCCACCATTCTTGGATCTCCAGCATTACAGTCTAAAGCAACTGTAGTATTTTTTGTTATGTACATTTGTTGCTTCACGGAATCAACTGGCAGTCAGTAGAATATATCTTGACTTTGTGTTTGGTGAATTAAGAAAAAGCCCTATTGTGTACCTCAACCTCATCACCCTTTACTGATACAACATTTCCTGTACTCAGATAAGAACACTTTTTCTGCGAAGAAGAATAATTGGCAAACTCACCATTCTCTTTTCTGTTGGCTGCTGACATACAACAATCCGGAATAAATGATGAAAAGAATAAAAGGAACACCCAAGCAGATCTCAGCTGCTAAGGACTTCATTCAGTTTTTATAGCAGCTGTATAGAAGTGAGTGATACACAGGGTAGCTGTTATGTTCATTTTGATATAACCGTGAGAGTCTGACATGTGATCCTCACTCCATAGACAGCAGTGTCACTGTATTTTGTCTGCTTTTCCCAGTGTGAAAATCTCTGTACATGAATGAGATGTTTGGGGGTTTTTCTTTTCTTTTTTTTTTTTTTTTTTTACATGAAAAGGAGTTCACAGAATGCTTCATGTGGTTTACTAACAAAGCCACAATCTGTGAGGTTTTATTTTACAAATTTCTATTAAAAAGGCATTAATCAAGATCTAAATAATGTAATCTACATCTGCTGTTTAGTGAAGATATTTATTTATACTCTCTCAATTAACAACTAAACTCACAGTTTGAGGATTTTTCTGTATGCTAACTCGGTAAAAATAATTTTACAATAGAACAAAAATCATTATCTTACTAAGAAAAAACTCATTACTGTGCAGGTCCTGGTTGACACCACAAGCCTTGATCCACTATATATCCACTTAAACACTCGCAAATATTCAGTTCATTATTATCTTTCCAAAGGAAGAAATGTTACTCTATGTCGTGGTTTAACCCCAGCCAGCAACTAAGCACCACGCAGCCGCTCACTCGCTCCCCCCCCCCCCCGGGGGGTGGGGGCGGCAA
>JAVJGG010000062.1:8719231-8729280 GCA_035590195.1 Aviceda cuculoides
AGCCATAAACTAACATAGCTGGTGATTTCTTCCATAACACTGCAGAAGATAAAGTTCTCTTTCTTCATAGTTTTAAATGGACCTATAGAAGACCCCCACAAAACACATCCATAAACACAATATTGGTTAGGTTTTTTTTTTTTTTTCCTTTTCAGGAAACTCACTCAGTTTGGTCAGGAAGAGGACTGGAAAGAGACATGCCAAGCTAACAGAAAATATTCCCAACAACCAGCAGGCATCATATAAAGGTAGGCAATGACTGACAGAAAAATTAGCTTTTTCTACCAATAATGATATTATCTCTCTAAACAGCATAAACCTCTTTAACACATAGAATCATAATTATTTTTGAATTTTATATTCCTGTGATATTGAGTTTCTTTAGTTTATTTGCTGTGAAGTAGTATGTCTTTTATTTACACACCATTCGTGTTTTCAAATCACCTTTGTTAACAGCATAGAATCATAGAACCATGCAATATCTCAAATTGGAAGTGACCCGTAAGGATCATCGAACCCATCTCCCTGCTCCTCACAGGACTACCTAAAAGTAAATCATATGACTAAGAATGTCATCCAGCATCAGCATGGTATTTAAAAATCACAGTTCGCGGTGGACTGTTATCCCTGTTGCACGGCATTGCATTTCATTATTCCTTCCTAAGTAGTCTATTAGTGTTTAGCATTTTAAGATGTGTCTCAGAAACAGTCTACTTTTTCTGATAAATTAAATAGTCACTTAATTGTAGTGATACAGTAACAGACAAGACTTCACAATACTTATTCTTATGTAGTCTGACTATTAGTGGGTCATGACAGTGTCTGAGGAGCAATTCTGCAACCTGAGAATGAATTATGTAAAAAAAAGACTTAGGCAGAAGTGGTTTTCCACCCGAATGCGCTGTTTTGTTTTGCTAGTATAATGTAGCCACCAAACCAAAATACAGCTGGAGTTCCAGAAAAGTGATGCTCACTTGAGCATGGCTAATGACATAAACACCTCGGGTATTGCTCTAGCACAGAAATCTCTGCCTCCGGCAGCAGAGTTTAGCTGAGACATGTCCACAGGATCTGAGCACCTTTTTCTCTCGTGTTGTTCACAGTGGCCCATCAGGTAAGTGCTATTCTATGTTCTTTGTAAAGGCTCTGCTAAGACACCAAATAAGAAGTGACGACACACCTAGTCACAAAGTCTTAGCAGTAAAATGCTGCAATGCCCACTTGTTAGGCACCCTTCCTCTAAGATTAGACACTTAATTTCCCTATTGTATTGTATTGCATTGTATTGTATTGCCAATTATGTTGGAAGGAACTGAAGAAGTCACATACTTTCTAGGAAATATTTATTGCTAGATAATAGGGAAGGTGTATTTTTTATGTTCCTACCTCCTTTTGGAAGTTTCTCTTTTCTATTTATTTTAAATTTGGGTGCCTAAATTATAACTTGAGTGGAAAGCATGTTTATGTTTTCTTTTTAGGTTGAGCGCTGACCAGCTTTTACCACACAGCAATATTAAGGGAACGGAACTGGCATCTGGTAAAGGGTTTACTGGTTGCAAGACTCTATTGTAAATAAGCAAATAACCATGTGAGTAACATACACAAACATACACAAACATATACCAACAAAAACCCAACCAAACAACCAACAAAACCACTGGAAGTATTTCTTTGCTTAGGACTGAAGAATTAAAAAAAATATGACTTCCAACAGAAAAGGATATAGCTGAACTCTGTGGATTACATATGATGAGTGTTTCACCACTTTTCATGTTGCTTAACATGACTGAAAGCTGAAAACACACTATGATGAAATTAACTGTTAGGTGTTAAAACCTACAGAGGAGCAATTGGACAAAGATGGATTTTCTTTTCTTATACATGTATAGCAGCTCTCTCTATTGCACTGAGCTGACACAGAGTAAAGAGAAAGAATATTTAATACAAGAAACAGAAATAAAAGCACAGTAGTGAGAACTGTACTTTCTGTGATTTGCTTTCAGAACTTGGCATTTTTAACAAGCAGTAATGTAATTGGAAATGCTGCTTACAATGAGGTACATGCTACTATAACAACAAAATATCTCCTAAAATATGTCTTAGAGTGGAAATATTTATATTTATTTACAGTATTTTCAATTGACAACATTAATTAAATTAACAGATGAGTCAGTTATTAAACTCTTGTCCAGAAACAGTGTCTTGGCAATACATAAGAAGATGCTTTAAAGGACACAGTTTCTCTACTTATCACACTAATTGCTTCCTATTTTGGCTGGCTGTCATAGAGCTATCTCCCAAATTATGTAGTAGTGCAAGATTACTCTACTACAGTAGCAAGTCAGTGTACATGTGTAGTAGCAGCCACTTTTTTTTTTTTTTTTCTTTTTAAAACTGTGTGAAATCATGGGTCAGGCAAAGTTTAAGGACTCTTTGAAGTGCCACTAAAAATTAAAATTATCTGATTTTCCAAAGCTTGGCTGGCTGCCAGTCCTATGTATATTCTGCTCCCTGATGTAGATTTTTCCCTGTTTGTAACCTTTCTAGCTGTAAATAAACAATATATTAAACTATTCTTTTTAATGGAAGCTGTTATGGCTTTGGAACTTAAGGGAAATTAAATATATAACTTCAACTGTACGGATAATACTAGCAAATTATCTACCTTACTTAAAAAAGCGGTTACAAATTATTACCAACTCACAGCAAGTGAAGGAGCTACTTAATAACAATGTTGACTTATGCTGGTTGTAAAAGCCAACAAAACATTTCATTTTAGAAGTAAGTTTATAGGGGAGTATTATGGATCATTGTTGGTAGTATGAAATCAAGCCTTTCATTTTAAACTCTGGCACAATTCTTTCACAATCTGCAACCTAGCTTTATTTACACTGGACTGCTCCTAACAGCTGCTGACACCACCCTCAGACCCATGTAAATTAAACTAATTTCCCAAAGAGGTATTTCTGAAACTAGTCCTAGCAGAAAAAAATGGCTAAGTCACTTCTCACAGGCCTTTCCTAAAATTTTGTTAGTTTCTTTGGAACAAATCTCCCATAACCACAAAAATAGTATTTTAAAAAGAGAAAGAAATAATTTGTTTCCAACTTGACTAAGTCAGAAATAAAACTGAGACATACAAATCTTATTTCAGATATGTTCTTAGATAAACTTGCAGAATGTGTCATTTGCTAATTATTTATCCATGGTATATGCGTATTAAACCTGCCAGAATCTTTGCTGAATCACCTTAAATGTGTCCAGATTAAAAACAAAACAAAACAAAACAAAACAAAACAAAAACTCGCAAAAAACAAAACCAAAACCAGATCAATATAGATATATCAGCCCAAATCCATGCCACAAGACTAGTGTCTTCCCTGTTTCATTTCAATGTCTACATTAACAATTTTTGGCTATACCTATTTGACTCTGTAGTACACTGGAAGCAAGGACAAGTGTTCTCAAAACCGGTTAGGAGATACCAGCTAGCTGTACCACCCTTACTACACAGATGCTCCAGGAGGGTGATAAAAACCAAAAGAAAGCACCCCAATTCCACGGGATCTTTTGCATGAAGGCTCCTGCACAGAACTGAATCTCTTGAACAGGGTGGTGAGTCGCTGCTCATGTGTCCAAGGGCACTTGCAAAGTTTTCTCAAGCTGGATGGGATGAGAGTCCCTGCACCTCTGTTCTGCTGGATTCATCCAGCCAGCTGGCCAGCGGTCCCGCTCGCCCACTCCCACACACGCGCGATGCCTGCTGCTGACTGTCTCCAACTGCATACAGAACACCCGGGGGATCACTCCAGAGCCTGCAGGAACAGGTTCTACTGACTGTTTCCAAGCACCTCCTCTGTGCACATTCTGGTCCATCCTGCAGGAGGAACCACTTGGGAGAGCCTCTGGGATGGCCAGGCTCGCAGCTCTTGCCATGCTCTTCATTTTTAGTTCCAGCAGCAGGAAGACTCTGCTGTACAGTCTCAGGCCAAGGAAGGTCTTTAGATACTGCGTCAGAAACCAGACTCTAGGCCACGACTGCAAGAACAGGAAAAGCAATAGAGCACAGGCTTCAGCCTAAATATGCTGTTATCATCTCACCTGAATGAAAAATTAATTTGTTTGGTAAACAATTAGTCAGTCATAATTAATGTTGTCATAAACTGAGAAATGCAAATCTCTTTCCCGTGTTTTGCCTTTTGTTTTCTTCTGAATGCCTTATTTCTGTTCATTCAGTAACAATAATTGAAAATGAATTTAGTATCAGCATGCATTTAGATGGGAAAATCTTTATTGTCTTGTCCTAAATAAGCTTATTAAGGCATCACATGAAGCTGGCTTTGTGCCTGCTTTTTGGTGAACAGATGCATAGAACAAGGGAAACAAAATGTATAAATTAGAACATGCAGTGTCATGCTTTTTTGTAGCCTAAAATTTTATAGATAAGTGTTACGCAAGTACTGGGTTTCCAGGAGGGGAAGGGATAGATTTTTTATTTTTATTTTTTAGCCTGGAGAACTAAATTCATCTTACTTGTCAAGAAGAGAAAATAAAATATGAATTATGACTAGACCGAGTTTTAAGTAAATATTGCTGACTACATGAAGACCAGCAAATCAGAAATTTTAAGCAAATCTCTGTTCTCAGCCCCGTTACTTAACTGTTATTCATGTTGAATAGTATGGCCTTACCACATGTTACATTGATTTCAACATGTAAATGTGGTGAAATTAAACCATCATTGAAGACATGTTATATTTCGAATTATAATGTCTTTATCAAGTCTAAATTAAATGTTTTTGGCCCCCTCATAATAATGTTTGAAAGAAAATAATTTCATTCAGGATTTTCACCTGTGCTGAGCTTTATGTACTTTATTATTCCCTGGTTTGAATACAACATAACCTGCAGTTAGTATTACCCCTTCATATTTGGTTTAGAATGAATAAGGAGTTTATGGTCATTTTGACACATGTATAAACAAAAATAGAATGTCTAGGAGTTGTATTCAGAGTCAACATTTTCAAGCAGTAGGGCATGATGGACAGAATTCTTAAACATTGGTACCTTCCAAATTAGAGATCAATTGCTCTGCTAACAATCAGTTCACTCTACAAAGCAGTTGAATGCAGTCATTTTGCTATGTGTATGCATCCATGACAGCTAATAAAAATATGTAATGCCTTTAGAAAATACAGCAGGATTTAAACACAGTTACATAAAGAAAGAGTATCAAATTTAAAAACTTATAGTGCCTCTAAGACCCTTGCAAAAATTGGAATTATTTTATCCATAGAAGAAATTAACAAATGTGCCATCAAATTAATTTTGATATGTAAAGCAAAGCAAATTTCTTAGGTATTTCCTTGTGTTTGATGAAAATGAATCACACAAAAGCAAACCCAGTCTCCATATGGAACTATTTTTAGTGCATTCCCATTGACATAAATGAGGCTAGAAACAGTAGAAATAGAATGTAATTCAATAGCACAAAGGCCAGGGTCATACACTTGGGGACTAATAATAGTTTCTACTAGAACCTGAGAGCTTATCATTTGGAAACAGAGGAGGACAAAAGCCTGGGAGTATTAGTTGATCACAACTGACCATGAGCCACCTATGTGCTATGTCTGGAAAAAATGCAAATTTGATCTTAAAGTACGTCAAGCACGGGGTTTTTTTGAGCAGTAATAAGATGTTCATGTTATTGTACAAGACACTGGTGGACAGAAGTGCACTACTATTCTAACTCCTGTTTGTTGACATTCTTCCCAAGTCATCTTCTCCTATTCCCACTTGTACCAGAACAAGCCCTTAAACAGGGAGCAGTGAGACAAGTCTAGGGCCACTGACAGCAAAATTCTTAGACTGGAAAGACTTTAAACCATGTTACGGGACTGATCAGAGGGATAAAAATGGGGTAATAGAGAATGATTTTGGTATAAGGTTGCTTGGCTTTTTGCTCTCCCATGGGAAACACAAAAGAATGACAAGGCAGGATTTGAAAGTTTTTCCTGAGAACTTAGCTTCACGCATCTAAATGGAACGTGACAGTGTGATCTTGGGTGGAATGAGACGCAGGGATGCTACGTGTCTCTTACAATGATTGTCTTTGTTTCCACCCAAAACTAAGTAGAGAAGCGTTCTGAGCTGAATAGTATTCCTGTATAACTTAGATATCATAAAGATTTCTTTATTCATGACAGACTTTTATGTGGGACATATACAAGAAACAGATATAATTCTAAAGATTAGCAAGGGCCTCTGGAAACAATCACTTCATAATAACTCTTATGACAGAGCATGTACACAGACATCACTAAAGAACCCAGCAGACAATGCATACTGACTCTCCAAAACTGAGACATTATTTTCCAGGACATATATTGGTAGTAGTATCTGTCTTGCTGAAAAAAAAAATCTGCAAGGTAGAAAAAAAAATTCCCAGGATATGATCAACAGTACAAAATCTATAGGAAGACAACGACAAACAGCTGTTTTCCCACACTGAGATGATGAATAGCACTACATGTAATGACTGAGAGCAGGAATTTTCAGTGAGGAGGACATTGCTGAAACTTAGCTTCTGCTGACCTAAAGGCTGCCAGTGTACGTACTGATAGAAGACGGACTGTTATTTATTCAACCATGCTATCTGTAACTATACAACAGGAGCAATGTAGTTTGATTGCAATTCTATTTTGGAGCAATTTGCAATTTCCTCTTAGCAGTACTGATGTGAAATAATATCAGGTCTGAAACATGATGCATGATAACAAAACAACTACATGGTCAAGTGCAGGCCAGCAATAACAAATCACTCAGTCATGGAATCACACTCAGAAAAATGTAGAGTAGGCAGGAACACCACATCTACTGAGCAACAGAAAAATATTTAAGTAGAAATGTGGTATCAAACATCTTGTATCTAAAAAAGAGTTAACACCGTGGACCATAATCAGCATCCCTCCCAAAATGCAAGGAAATATTTCAGAGAAACGGACACTAAGAGAGCCAGCTACTGTTTTCATTACTTACAGAACCATCACAAAACCGGTCTCACGTGTTCCCTTCTGGAGATGCTGATGAAGTGTACAGAAGGAGCACATTCTATCATGAATAAAATGCCAAGGTAGACTGGCAGCCAGAAACAAGTGCAAAAATCTTTTTGTTAAAGGAAGGATCTGTGGTGTCTCAACGCACTGAATAGAACCCTGAACATAAATAGATAACCTGCATGTCTGAGGTTGCAATTGCTGACTGAGGAGGAGATAGCTGATTTATCAAATATTAAGGATGGCAAAAAAGGGTTATAATATACGATCTCCAGAGAACATCTTCTAGAATTTTTGGTAGGTGTCAAAACAAATACACACATATGTACATGTCCTCCAGTATAAACTGAAACAATTTCTAGGCATCAAGTCTGTAACCATTATGCTCTTATTCTTAGAAGAGGAAGGGTGAAAGCAGAATCTTTTCAGGATTGTTCATAAGAATATTGAGCAATAACATTAAAACAACTACTTGCAGGTATCTAAGGGAAAAAAAAATACATTGACTTCTGAAAGACAAAGCATGTGAAAGAGAAAAATATAATCCATCAATACAAAGGATGGTCAAAATGTATTTCAGGGTTCTGTGGTGAGAACTCAGATGTGTAACTTCTTTTGTAGATTAACAAACAGTGAAGGAAGTAAATATTTGCAACAAAAAGCAGACCTATGTAAGTGTGAGTGTTTAACATAAAATAGTCATGGGTAATTATATCCTTTAATCTTGAAGAAAGACACTACTGGAAACTAACAAGAAATACTTGCTAGGAGAGCCTCACTGGGAAAAAAATAACAATAAAAAAAAAAATCCCTTATTGCCCATTTAAGAATGTAACTGAGGTGCAGAATTTGTTCTAGGACATTTTGGAAAGTATCATGAAGCGGTCCCTGTTTGGTGCCAAGTTCCCACTGCTAGATGCGTAATAGGTACTTTGAACAAGCTGTCTTTCAGAAAATAGCACAGAAGGCTCTGTGCACTAGTAGATGGTTTAAAATTATGTTGAACATCCTACATGTATCTGATGGAAAACACAATAAAACATTGAACAAAACAATAGAACAGTGAAACAAGTCACATCTGTATGCTAATAATGTCACCAGATGTAAGGGAATGAAATATAATTAGGGATGACTCAGTTTATTCACATATAAACAAAGAGAAAGAGGAGTACAGAAAAGATGGAATGGAAACAGAATATTTTTCTTCCAACTAGGTAAAATTGCTTTTTGGTAACCTAACGTATGGGGCATTTACCCAAAATAGGGGAAACATAGTTCATTTTCTTTCAGTAAACAAAATTTTAAACTGACATTGCCCTGTTTCCAGAGTTCTCAAAAATCTCTTTAAAAAACTATCCTGTTTCCATACAATATTCATGTAACAATCTAGGGTTGTGTGTGGTTGGGGTGCTCTGGGATGTGCCCAAATGCAGAAGAGGGAACCAAGCTTTTGTTTCCTTTCCCAGTTCTAAATACACAACTTGGGTGAAACCAGCAGAACATCATTTGTTTCTTATGTGAGGGAAATAATTACAGCTCACCACATATTTTGATTTTATTGCAAATTCTCTAAAAGTAGAAATGATGTCAAATAGTGGTGTTTTGATGGGGTTTATTTTAATCACCTCTTGAAAATACTTCTTCCTTCCATTGGAAAAAAGTAACAAAACAATGGAAATGTTTCTAGTTTTGCATATTCTAGGCTGAAATGTATTTTTGACATCTTGGTTTTGATACTAATGCATAAACTTGGAAACTAAAAATGTCACAAGCTGAGGAGAGGACAGAGCAAATGAAAATAAACAGAGGAATCTACTGCCCCAGATTGAATGGCCAATATAAAACATATTCTGGAAAGAGCTACAAAGACAATAGTAGAAAAACTGTTTAGTAGTTGAAAAAATTGTACAGCCTTATAGAATCTTAATACCGTGCTGAAAAAGTATAATCTGATTCACATCTAATGCTAGAAGCTATATACAGTAGGTGACTATGTGAATTCAAGGAAGTGAGGCTACCAGGAGGCCCTACATGAAAAAGCTCTGCCCAAGACACCAAAACTGGATTTTTCAAGCTATGAAGAATGCGCTGAGGAGGACATGTTTTCAGGACCTGAAGGCTGATGGCTCTAGAAAATGTGCTTGGTGGCCACAAGACACTAAGGCTGAACAGAACTGATTCAGGATAGTTTGGGAATCTGAGCACAGCATTTGGGAATCTCTCTGGCAGCCCAAGAAGAGAAAGCCAAGTTGCCAATAAGGATGACCAAGTGACTGACTTTTTTTTGGTACTGTCAGTCCAGCCCAGTACAGCTTGTGGTCTGTTATAGATGCTGATAGGGTGGACATTGAGAGTTGCTTGCCATGAAGGATATAAGGCTGCAATGGAAAACAGAAGGGCAGATTAAATGCGTGGATAAAATAAGCAAATATCTGGGGGAATAGCAACCTCTGTGAGGAGAAGGCACGGGTTTGCTACCCACCTAATGATGGCAGGGTACTGGAGGAGAGGCCAGTTTCAGCTTCTGACATACATAAGGCACAGCCCTTCTCGCAGGAAAGTATGCCCAGTGATAGCAAAAGCTGCAGAACTGTCTCCATTCCTGTCTTTCGCATATATGTGGGAGCATCGCTCCATCCTTAGGTCCCAGGCTATACAGTAAGCAGAAGTTGGGAGAGCAGCTGAAAATTTTCTCCCTTCACTCTGCACAATGGCCTGGGTTTTGGTTTTGTTTTGTGTTGTTTTTTGTTTTTTGTTTTTTTGTTTTTTTTTATTATTATTTTTGTGTGTGTGTATTTGTTTGTTTGTTTGTTTTGTTTTTCTTTTTTTTTTTTCCTCTGGAAGGAAGGGTATATGGGTTCAAAATCCTTTACTTGAGAAAAGTGTCTTCAGGAGTGCTGTCCTGGTTTCATCTGGGAGAGTTAATTGTCTTCCTAGTAGCTGGTACAGTGCTGTGTTTTGAGTTCAGTATGGAAGAATGTTGATAACACCCTG
>JAVJGG010000062.1:8732501-8743076 GCA_035590195.1 Aviceda cuculoides
GAAGGAAGCTTCTACACCACACTCCTCCCAGAAGAGAGGAGGGAGAAGACCCCACCATGAGCTCCCAGCAAAGACCTGCTGTGACTGCTGGTAGTAACTTCCCCCTCCTGTTTGGGCAGCACTGCAAGTGTCAGACTTAGGACCAGAGAATTATTGGAAGGGTGATTTTAACACTGGAGAACAGGGTTTATTTGACATTTTTTTGACATAACTGGTAGGTTTTATTTGACATTTTTCACTTTATGGGGCTCATACATACTATATTAGATAATTTGATATGTTAATGTGCTAATAATGGCCTAATAATGATTTTTTAGCTCCTTATGTTCTCTTTTGCCCCTAACAAGATTTTGAGTGTAGCATCTAAGCATAATGGAAAAGACAAACATGCTTTAAAGAAAGACTTAATCAAATAACTATCTGTAATGATATGTGAAGAATAAATTGGGAAGTAAGTCATGCTGAGTTTTTCAAAAAACAATCCAAGTCAAACTAATTTCATTTCCTTCTATGAAAGGACAGTAGGCTTTGTAGATTGCGACTTTTGAGAAAAGGAGTCAGCTTGAAAAGACGTATGAAAGAAGCTTGGAAATTTGTGACTGTGGGACTTGCTATTGCACAACAGCACAACAATCAGACTGAGTTCAATGCTGGTAGAAGTCACCTGCCAGCATCTGCCTAGGTCTGTCCAAACACCCTTCGCTTTGAATGCCATGAGTAGCTTAAATCCAACTAGACATTGGACACTAAGGAGTGCAACAAGTAGGGACCCATAAGCCAGGTTTGTGTATGTGACCTCGCGGGGTGCTTTCTCACTGGTGTGGGAATTGGTGGGTCGTGGGGAGCAGCACAGCTGCACATAAAGTTAGAAGCCCCCCCTTCCATCTCCAACAAGAGGTGTAGGTAAGTAAAGGAAGCCATGCCTGGAAGAGTTGGGAGTTATCTGTAATCCAACTGTCCTGTAAGACAGGAGGGGGAAATGCACATAACCATGCATATTTCTGAGGGGGGAGGAGGGGGTGAGAACTTGTGAAGATTAGTTATAGAAGGGTGATGAAATCTGTAGGTTTTTACAAATGTTTTGTGGGTGCCCAGTGTGGTATCTGTTTTACTGATTCTGTATGTATAGTTCAGAGATTGTTGGTGAATTGCATTTCATTAATATTCAATGTATAAACTGCTCCAATCCTTATTTGATTTAAATCACATGAGGAATTTATTCCAGTGACTGATGCTGTAAAAAGAAACATTAATCTGCTATGGCTCAGACAAAAAGCCACAGGTTTCAATGAAGAAGAGATTCAAGCTGACTATTAAGAATATCTTTCCAAAAGTAAAAGATAATGAAACACTGGAATAGGTTTAGAGAACTGTCATCTTTGGAAGTTTTTAAGAGTATTGGAAGATCTCTAAGAACAGATTGGATAAATATGTATCACTAAACCAGAAATAAAGTTAAATTGGCTTCAGAATGGGAAGAAATTCCAAGATCCAAGACAAAAGAGTTTATATATTATGTATTCATTTAGCTTACTTTAGCTTATACATTCAGGTAAATATATTAAGTGAAAATAATCACCAGAGTTGAGAAGCAGCTAATAAAATTGTGGAAATCAGCACAAGAGGACGTAGTGAAAAAGAACAATTTAGAATATGTAAGGACTTGACAGTGTCCTTGAGCACGTATTGGGGCCATAAAAGTATAATATGGTATTTTATTTGTTTTGATGCAATCAGTGTTATGTAGGGATTCCTATCAGTTCAGTAGCTCATTTTACAATATACTATGAGAAGAGCAGACCCTGTCAACCCATCATTAATTTGATGGGGTGAATGAAAAACTACCTGTGAACAACTGTATTCGTTAAAATGTTGTTATAACGTCATGGTTTCAATTGCTGCGAAGCTGAAGAATATTTCTGGTTGCTATATTGCTGCTGTACGTATGAATGACACTAAAAGTAGCAAATATTTCTAGTACAGCCATTCATGCCACACTGATAAGATACTCTAAGACAAGGTCATGATCTGGGGTACTATCCATTTTGACTGAAGAAATCTCACTCCTGTGAGATGTTTCTAGCATCAGTTTATATCCAAACAGAATAGATATGAAGCACAGCAAGGTTACTATAATCTTTCATGTCATTCCCCATCACACATGAGAACTCTTAATCTCAAGGAATTTATTGAACTGAATTTAGCTGCTACCATTGTTACAGTTGGAACTTGTAGTAAAATAAGTACTAAACCAAAAAAGTAATAAAAATAGCTTCAAGTAACTAGAGACGATCAATACAGATTAGTAGTAATAGTAGTATATAGCAATAGTAGTACAATAGTAGTAATTAACACAGAGCAATCTACTTTATAGGAAAAATGAATACTGATCACTGTATAGAATAATTCATTCCAGTTGTGCTATACCTTAGTTCTGAATGTGTTGTTTTTTCTATTCTTTACATGGTTTCATGTTCATAATTTTCTGGTAAGGCGTATACTTAAGTTGCTTGTGATATATTAAAATGTTGAAGTTTTGTTTTGTAGAGGTTTTTTCCCCTGCCCATTGGATTTTTTTTTTTTTCTTCTGTGACCAATTTGCTCATGGTTTGGCCTGAACTAATGCTGTAATTCATGTCTCTCCATTCACTGACATGGTGAAAACCAAGGCATTGTTCAAATGCTTATTTTAATTCAACATTAGCCCTAATTTGTCTCTGAACAATATGTCCCCAAAATTTCCCTTGCCTGACCACTTCTGCCCTCTACTTATCATTGGCCCAGTGTTGACACAAGCAGTATGTATATAACTGCAAAATTAGCTGAATCAGGGAATTGATCTGATTGTGAATTATTTTTTTCACTTGTTAGATTATCTGTGAGGGAGGAGGGCTATTTTCCACTGGATAATGCCCATAGTCTGAGTTGCCCTTCATCAGCTGCCCAGATAAATGCCTCAATTTCTTTCAAATAGGCAATTCCTGCTGTATTGTATTTCAAGTACAATTGTTTAAAATGAACTAATAACTGCAAAAATATGAAATTAAAAATCAACTGCAAAAAGTTTATGAATTATGCAAGACTCAAAGCCTAGCATAATATCAAATGTATGCTAAGTCAGTTTTAGTTATGGGTTACTTTAGTTATTCTTCAAAAAGCACCTGGTGGACCAGAGTAATCCCTAATTTTACTGTGCTGCCTTATTTGAAACGTTGCAGGATTATTTTTCCTGTGTTCATGGAAGTGGAGTGGAAAAGTATTGCAGTTTGCAGAAATGTAACATTAAATACTACAAGTGTACAGGAAGCGTTGGCAGGTACAGGAAGTGGAAAGGTGAACATTTCAGCCTTGATTCTGTATTTGTCTACACGATTTTGTCTACATTGCCTGTGCTTTTTGAGTTCTTCAAGGTTAAATGTTCTTTCATCATGGTGACTACTGCAGTTAATATGAAATTCACACATAAGATAGCATCTTGTAGCAGTTTTAAACACATAATTTTAAAGTACTAGAATTGAAATATTTTCTTAAATTAAGCTGGTTTTTGATATATATAGATCTTGATAAAGCTGAGAGTTTAGTCTATATTTTCTTTTTGCTTTGGTAAATTTCCTCTGCACTGAGTTGAGAGTTTTGCTTAGCAAAGTATTGCAGAACTTTGTTTTTAAATGAGAATCTACTACTGAATTTTTAGAATATTGATTAAGACTGGAAAAGCTATCAAGTAACTATTTAAATCTTTGAAGATTATCAAGGTTCTTAAGTGGGGAAAAAAAAAAACAGGACTGGAAAATTTATGGAGTAGAGGGATTTTCTGGTCAAATTCTGATCACTGATAAAACCAATTATATTTGTGCTCAATTTTATCTCCTCCAAGTTAACTGGTCAAAATGAACACAGTTTCTTAATTATTTTGCTTCTTTTAGTCACAATATAAACTTTCCCAGGCCAAACAACCATATCTTCTTTCTACATAATAGAATATATTTTAGCAGGCAAGGTCCTTATCCTAAATGATGTGTCCCCTTTGTAGCCTGGATAAATTTGTCAGGCTAAGATCTGCGAAACCCTCAAAAGCCACTTTCTCTCGTATCACAGTCTCCCTGCACAATGTCCTTTACTTCCTCCTGGTTGTTGTATCTCCGAGGCTTGAAGCATTATGCTAGGTTTCTGCTGCCCATAGCATCCTACGAAACTCAGCAGCAGTGCTGAATAGCATCTACCAAGTTACACCGAAAATCAAAGCATACCTGCCAGATGAAGGCCATTTATTTAATCCAGCTGGTCACCACCCAGCAAGAGATCACAACTAAAATGCAGCCTGGGCATCCCAGCTAAGGAGTAGAAGAACAGGGCCAATTCCAATAAATTGGTATACATAGCAGCACGCCCTTCCTGCAATTATAAATAAAAACCTCTCATGCGTGCCCCTCACTTAGCTTGGTTTTTAATCACTCCTGACTAAAAGCCCCATGCAGTTTATGGGCTCGCACAATCAATTATTGCTGGATTCTATGGCTCGGTGTTGCTCTGAACTTAGAAAATGCACATCTTGCCGACTGGAGCTCACTTGCCTCAGCCTCTGAATAAATAAATGAATAAATAAATTGACAGATAACTTACTGACTAACTAAGTAAATTTTACATGTTAAACTTTGAAAAGAACTTTTTTTTTATGATTTGGCAGAACACAAGTTCAGTTCAGCCCTTGGAGAATAACTTTACACAAACTCTCTGGCTGTGCTACTTCCACTGTTATTCACACAGTTACAGAGCTGAAAAAGAAATGTGAGCTATTTGAATTTTTCAAACAATAACCTTTTTCCCCTCTTTTGTTATTATTCTTGATTTTCTTCCACTTGCCCAGTCCTTCCCACTCCTGTAGGGAAGATAATGACAGGAAATTTTAGTTAAAGAATGTTATTTAGATCCTACATCTGTAATGAAATGATTTCCATTGCATTAGTGGGTCATTTTAAAAAAGGTTTTCCCTCATCTTTGAAAGAATATGGATAATTTGTGCAATGAATCTGGAAATTTTTTTTCAGCTTTTTGCCTAATTTATAACCTGTTCATGCTGTGTGCTTTTGTTGAGGACTCTTAATTCATACACAGCATGAGGGGGATTTAATAATTTTTAAAAAGATAAAATTTCAATGCTATTATTCCACTCACCGTTGCCTTGCAATTTTCTGCATTTTATACAGTTGAGTCTCTATCATGGTTTTTTGCATACCTCAAAAAAATTTTGGTCCAATTCCTGTCATAAATTTATTTCTATAAAATCACATGTTAATCCCAACATACAAGCTTAGTATTTGAATCAAAGTAAATTAGACTTTAAATTGCATTCTTAAAAAAAGTTGTGGTTTTCTTCTTTCCCTGCCCACTCCCCCCACCAGCACAGGAAATTTGTTATGATCTGGTGTTCTTATGTCATATATTTAAAAAACAAGTTAGGCAATAAAGTTTGTAAATATGGTCCAAAATGTATTTTTTTAGGTAAATCATATTTGAGATACATGCTTTTTTTTTCCTAATCACTGCTGGAAATCATTATTTCTGAAGGAGGAAACTCACTAATTTGGGATAGAAACTGGGGCTACAGAAAGAATTAGATCTTCTAAGAAGCCCTGTACGTGCCTTAATGAAGTCAGCCTGTCTCAGGAAGTTATAAAAGGTAATTTAATTTTGCATGGTGTTCTTTTTCATTATCCCACTTTATTACTAATATAAATGCTTTCTTTTTCTTCACTGCCTCCTGTAGCAGGTTATATTCATCTTCACTTGGTCTTTCTAGATGCTAGATATTTAGGCTTAGCTTGCCATGTAGGCTCTGTTGAAAGCCTGTTTGGGAGTGGAAAAATCTCTTCGGAGAGCCACCTACTTAAGCACTTCCAAAACTTGACTGAAAGTTGAGCCATATCATGTTTCAAAGGTATAAGTTAGGAGTGGTGAAACTTAACCCTCCTTTGTATATTTTTATTTCTGGAAAGATAGATTCCTTTTAAATTGATGAAACTTTGATAAACAGTATTGGCCATTTATACAACCATTAATATAGCTAATTCACTAAATATTTCATATAATTTAAAAAAATTGCCTTATTTCTAAGTGAGAAAAATAATGAGATAAAACAATAATGTGAGAAAATAAACTTGTAGTAGTTCTTAAATTAAAATGTCTAATATTTTTACCCATCATTCTGTATTTTAACTTGTTTTGAAACATACATTTCCTTCATTGATTCAGTTTTTCACTTAATATTTGGATATGGGAGCTCAAATTCCTTCAAGCAGAAAGTGTCTTTATTAGTTGTAGGCATTAGCTGCTCCTCCCTCTCGAGTCACGGCTAGTTCTGGGCATCTCTAGAAGCAGATATTAGTCTACCTGTATAATTTAACCTATCTTCAGATGCCTTCAACAGCATCTAAGAACACGTGTGAAGCGTGAAAGTCATGTTAGCCATTTAATTCACACATATTTATGATACTACTGGAATGAATTATCTTCATCTTCCCTTTGCTTGATCTACTCCTAACCATCTCGTTTCAGCATGAAAATGTGCTTGTTCTTGAGTGCCTTCTGGGGCGTGAAGGAATTAATGGTATGGGAACCACTCTGTTTCTGTTTGCATGTATGCGATTCACTTTTTTTGAGAAAAAAAAAAAAATCAAAGTTGCTGCACTGGCACTTCACATCCATGTAGCTGATATGTAACTGATATGGTTTAAATGTGTTTTGATTGCTGATGATGATATAATAGATATGCTTGCACAGTGTGATCTGGAGATACCTCTAGAGCAGCCTGTGGATCTCTGGAAACAGCAAAAAGCAGGAATTCTACTATTCCAGTCCTACTTCTGGGACTGAAAGCAGAGAAACCACGCTACGAGTCCCACCAGGGATTGTCACCCCTAGACCTTTGAGACTGGGGTTCAGTCTCAGCATTACTCCTTATAACTGCAAAAGAAGATTAAAACATTTTCCTGAGGGTCAGTGTGGGCTAGTGGATCAGGCTGTCAACCAGAATAAAAATCCTAGACCTGTTAACTTATTTTTGCCAAAATTGACCAAAACACTAACTACTCCTTTGTTTGTTGTACACTTATTCTGTATCCTTCATTCATACTATTTTAATCTAAATAGATAGTTATTTTGAAGTAACTTTTCTATGGAAATTCTTTCTATGCACACTTCTATCATCCTTCTTCATTTGTCATTTGGTAGAAATGACTGAAAGATGTGATCATTCTTACTGAGCCTCAAGTCACCTCAAAATAAAGATTTACTTTTAGTATGAGAACTTAAGGACAGATTTAGTGTTTTATCTGCTTTAGTCATGTGGTATTCACAATGTATATGTTCCTCCTGCACAGTACAACACATAACTTTACTATGTGACAGTATTTTATATTTAAATATATTTTCTTTATTACTTATTAAATAACATTTTACTTCACACGCTATGCCTTCCCTGTTCACCCACTGTGGAGCTCAGGAACTGCAGGATTTGAATAACAGGAAAATACATAGTGTTGTTTCTACAAAGCAAAAGAGAAAAAAGAAACTTCATAGAAAAAAGATTATGAGAATTTTTGCAAGTTTGCAGAATATTATCAGGAAAAATTAAGGAAGAGTTAATTTGTCGATAAGCAAATGAGTATCAAGAATCTTTTTTTTTATGCCTAGAGTGGGTTTTGGTTTACTTTAATTGCAAGCTAGGAGATAGGAAGGAAATGCTAGAGTATCACCAGTAAAAGTATTTGCGTTTTCAGAGAATTATTCTTAAAGTTATGATAGAAATTTAATTTTTACTTGAAGAAGTCATAAGAGTCAGACTATGACAGCAGTATTTGTAGCCAAGCTACAAATTTTAGTGGATAAATACAATCCAAATAAATAAATCTTTCAAAAATGAGTGGCAAGAGGATAGCAGGTTGTAGGATGGTCAATAGTGTAAAGTGGGTGTTGAATTATCCTCAGATCTGAAGTGTCTCTGAATAATTTAAAATACCTGCTTTTGGCAGATCCTCAAACCATGAACATATCTGGTAGTTTGGATTGTATATTGTCTATGAAAATTTTATGGAATGCTTCAGTCTGAAGGAATACATTTTGATATTTATGACAGGCTGCTTTATGTCCTGATAGTTTATGTCCAAGCATATTATTTTGCACCAGATGACATGCACAAATAGAGCAAGGTGGTGTATTTATTTTGTTATGAAACAGCAGTCATAGCTATCAGCAGCATTATGGGAAATATTTCCACTTAATCATACCAATTTCTGGGTTTAGAGATCCCTGGGTTTAGAGACAGTGAGAGTTCTGTTCCTCATGAGGTGTCTTCATTGTTCTAGTCATGTACAAATAAGATTTATTTGCATTAGATAACATAACTATTCAAATACTTCCACATTCAGATTATTGAGCATACAAAATAAATACGTGTTCTGTAATAGATTTATACATTTTTCAGCCTATCTATAGCAAAATGAAATAATTCTGTGTTACTATTTTTCTGAATTAACAGATGTTAATTCAGAAGATAATACAGTTATCGTCTTATTTTTTAGTGAGAGTTAGAAATGGAATTTAAAGTACAAATTCAATGCCTATTTAAATCTTAAGAAATAGGTGAGGTCACTTTTATCGCTACTTACATAATTTGATTTTGACTTAAACGAATTGGGGAAATGGCTTTAGCTAAACAGAGTAGCTCTTAAATTCCTTATTTCTTTAAGACAGTACAGAAAACTTCTTTAAATTAATGGGTGTAATGTAATAGTCCAAAACTTATTCACTGCAAGAATTTTTATTTGGGTGAGAGAAATAAAAAGATTTGGGGAACCCCGCAAAAATAATTTTTAAAACTGGAAGAGTCTGGGCCCATTTCATTGCTTCATAGTTCTGCTTCTACACTGATGACTTCAACCACAATACTTAATGAAGCAAGCAATCCAAAGGATGTTTAGACTTTTCACTGTAGTTGTCACAGTGTCTTAAAATACTTTATAAAACCATTCAGGACAAAAAAAATTAAAAATGCTTATGGAAAACTTTGGAAAAAACAAGCAAGAACCCACTTCATGGTTTCAGCTATAAACTTAAATTCTGTCACAATATTTGCTAGTAAAAGTTTATGACTGTTTCAGCTTAAGCACATTAACTATATATTTTCTTCTATGCATCCCGAACTGTTGTTTAGTTAGTATATGTTTGGATTTAGGTTTGCCTAATATTTTTTTAAGCAAGCTAAGAAACTCAAGTTGCTAATAAACTTTTAAACTGTTTCCTGGGGGGATTCTAGCATACTGTATGTTAGAGTTATTATCTACCGAAGCATATATTTGAGTATATGAAGTATTAGTGTGTTTCTAAAAAATGTGACGGAGAGCACCATCCTCTTCAGGTAACTGTCAGTCAAGGAAAAATAAAAAAATGTTTCTGTGGCTTCTACACAATTTCCAAATATGTTGACCTCAGTATGTGAAGAGGCATATTTGCCTTCATAGAGCAAACTTGTGTGTTACATCAAGCATTAGAACTGATGATCTGAAAATGAATGCTTCCATTTTCTCCTAGCCCTTTATGCATTTTAGAGCTGTTTTGAATAATTTTTAATAGAAAGTATTATTATGTGACATGCTTGTAGGATCTATTTTTTTACTCTTCAGACAGTTTTTGACTTTCAGAACTTTCTTGCTTTGTCCTTGATGTTCTCTCAAAGCCTGTCAGCCAGCTAGGCACATAGAGGATACCGATACTTGGATACAGGATGCTAGACAACACTGAACTAGCTTTTTCTATTGTTCCATTTTCATTTTCTTTTGGTGTCTTTCTCTTTTCTTTCCAAAGTGGAACTGGTTATTTTAAAATTCTACTCAGGTTTTCAGTTGCCTTCAGTTTTAATAATATACATTAAAAAAGAGAAAAATCTTACTAACTCATATCATCTCTGCCTTTCTTCTGTCATTCCTGCTTCTAATTTTCCTGCTGCTTCTCTGGATTTTTTTGCTGCCAAAGAGACAGACTGTTCTTCCATAACTTAACATTTATTATCTTTTGAATTTGAATCCCTTTGATCTTCCTTAAATAGTTACAAACCTAGTGACTGCTGAAGACAAAAAAAAGGAATATCTACATTTAAAAGCTCTTACATTTCAGGAAAAACTATTTCCAAATAATGAGTAAAGAAATCAATTAGAAAGACCAAACAAAAGCAAGAATTCTAAGATCCATGAAATTGTCAAATGTTCTATATTTAAGTATATAATTCTTTAATCTCTGAATGAGAGTCCATATTTTCAATATCAAACATATTTAGCAATCATTCTTGAAGTGACCACACATAATGATCCATACTCTTGTTGACAAGCCATTTTCTCTTTTCTGTTGTTTCACTAGATAAGCGGAGAATTATAAAAGTTTGGGTTGCTTTTTTTCAATTACTGGCTTTATTCTTTCATAGAATCATAGAATTGGTTAGGTTGAAAAAGACCTTTAAGATCATCGAGTCCAACCATTAACCTAGCACTGCCAAGTCCACCACTAAACCATGTCCCTAAGTGC
>JAVJGG010000062.1:8751304-8777653 GCA_035590195.1 Aviceda cuculoides
AGCCCAGGGAGGTCCATGGTGGAGCAGATGCCCACCTGCAGCCTCTGGGGAAGACCACGGTGAGGCAGGCTGTCCCCCCCCCAGCCCACAGAGGGGAGCAGGGGAGCGGAGGCCCCCCAGGATGGCTGGGACTCCATGGGAAATCCAGCGCTGGAGCAGTTTGTGACTGAAGATCGGCCTGCGGAAAGGACCCACACCAGGGAAGTTTGTGAGGAACTGCAGCCCGTGGGAAGGACTCATGCTGGAGAAGTTTGTGGAGGACTGTCTCCCGTGGGAGGAAGGAGCGGCAGAGACAGTGTGTGAGGAACCGACCCCAGCCCCCAGCTCCTCTTGCCCTGCGCTGCTGTGGGGAGGAGGTGGAGAGAAGCAGGAGCAGAGCTGAGGTGGGAAGGAGGGAGGGCTGGGGGGAAGGCATGCTCAGGCCTGGGTTTACTTCTCAGTGTCCTTGTTTTGATTTGATTGATAGTAAATTAAACTGATTTTGTTTCTTCCCCAAGTTGAGCCTTTCTTTTGCCCGTAAGTGGTGAGTGATCCCTCCCAGTCCCATGAGTCTTTCTTTACATTTCCGCCTCATGCCACCATGGTCGGGGTGGGGAGTGAGCGAGAAGCTATGTAGTGCTTTGTTACCCACTGGGCTTAAACCATGACAGTTCTGTTTTCATTTTTCCCATTAATATGTGCCCACAATCTTCAAGACTACTAGGACTAACAAAGTGATTTTTCAAATATACAAAGGTCCTTCTTTTCTCTTGTCAGAAAATATGATGCAACAACAACTGGAGTAACTGCCATTGGGTCAGAAGAATTGTGCTTAGGTAAGAGTAGGGTAATAAAGCCAGGACTTTGTTATCATAGCAGTTTCATATGCATTGACTATGACAGAAAAAAATCTAGAGCATACAAAATATGCAAAGATTTAGTGGCTATCAGATATTCTTGAGGCTAACCCTTGGAATTACTGTTAAGACAATTCAAATGTTATAAATGAAAAGCAATGAGTTTAAGTTCTGTTAAGGGAGATTCAGGTTGGCATTACAAAAAAATTAGTCATGAAAGGACTGAGGAGCTCTAGAATATATTGTCTAGGAAAATTTAGAGTCTAAATCATTGGAAGTTTTAAGAACAGGTTGGACAAACCCCTGTCAGTCCTGCCTTTGAACAGATAACTTCTCAGGATCCCCTCCAGCTCTTTTTTGTTGTTTGATGATTTTACATCCATTGCATTCTATTAACTGGAGTTTATTTTAAATGTCTGAGTCATTCCATTATTTTCCATTTGGCAATCTCAGGACTATATGCGTAGTACTAAGTCATTCAAGAATTAGGAATTTCTGCTCACATTTCTGCTCGATAGTTTTTTCTAAATTCTGTTAATCCAAGGAAAAACCCTGAAACTCTCACAGTAGTGTTTGGGATAAAAAACATTTCTTTGATATCTGTCTTAAAAAGAAATATAGGTAACACAAAGTTTTTGCGTTTTGGTTTGGTTTGGTTTGGTTTGGTTTTTTTGTGATTATTTATGCTTTCAGAATTTCTATATCAAGTATTCCTTGCACAATTTGGATAACATAGGTGATTTAAGGAATGAAGCATTATTATTTCTGTCTAAAATACCTGTGAGTAAAGGTCTCTGTCCTCTGGGACTATCACATTTCTCAGACTAACTCCTTTGCATAGTAAATGTAGGTGCAGTTTACTTTGAAATTCATGTCCAGACTGGATCGATTACATATATTACAGCCTGCAAGAGAAAGACCTTTTCATAAGCATGGAGAGTTTGATTTGAAATAAAAAGTTGAATCTTTTATTAAGTGAAAAAAGAAAACTGCTTTATTTCTTCTTAGTGATTCTGCTGAGGGCACTCTGGGGCTTCTGCAGCATGACTGCAATCAGAACAGTGCCCTAACAATCATTGATCAATCAAATGCAGAGGCATATAATAACCATCATTTAGTATGAAATTAGTCTTCTTATGTTTTCACCAGGAAGTCTATTTTTAGTGTCTATTTTTCCCGCTAACTTATAATCTTTTTAATACCAGTTCTTTGCTTGAAAATTACAAGCTTTATGTAACACACAGACTATATACAGTGCCAGTTTTAGCAACTGTAATGGGGGAATACATTAATACAAACCAATGAATAATGGAGATGGAGGAAAGAGAGACAAGAAACAGAAAGAGAAAAAGAAAGCATGAATAACAAATGAAATACATATATAATTTTAGCTTCACACACATTTTCATAAAGAAACAGATACATCCAATTTCTATATCTTTTGTCTTTTCTACCACTTTCTCAACATTTTCTATTTTATGGTAATTTTGGTATGGCAATACCCTCCTCACTCTTTGAGGTGCTCTAATACTCAAATTCCTTGCAGAAAGAATAGTAGTCAGTAGGTAAGGTTTTAGTTATGGCTTCTTTTACACATCTCTCTTCTGGATCAATATCAGACTTCTCTACTACGTAGTGCTTTACCTGAACTGATAAAACTCTGTCTTTAAAGCAATCACCATGACTATTCTTACTTCTCCTATTGGAAACATATTCCAGAACATTATTTATTCAACAAATTACCCCTACAGCTTACATACCTTACATTTAATTGACTAATATTTACACTAATTATGCTTGTGCCCAAATTGTTAGCGTAACTCTTTTTTTTTCCCCACTACTAATCCTAACTCATGCATATTTGAGAGCAAATACTATAAGTTTCTTATCTTTATATTATACTATTAACCAGCTGAAAACTTTCTAAAGATACTTAGGGTAAAACAGCTACTTAGCAGTTCTGTTCTGGATAGAGTGTGTATAAAAATTCTATTCCCTAATTATTATAATGAAGATACTCGTTCTAAATGACACTGGTATTTTAAGATCAGTATTTGATCTAGAGACTTCAGAGGAATTACCAGCTAAAGTCATGCAGGATTGTTCACAGAAAATCATAATATTTTAATACTCTATACAAAGAAATCCTTAATACCGTGCCACTAAGTGTTCACTCTTGAATAGCTGAGATTAGAAAATAACTCCAGGTTAAATTTTGCATCTGAATGTCCCAAATGATACGGTGCTGCAACATATAATAAAAGAGTATGAACAATTTATTAGACACTAATAAGAGAAATCAGACATTATTAGACTCTAACTTCTATCTTGATCAAGTCACTGGGCAATAAAATATTTTCAAGTGATATTACAGCATAACATTTTGTTTGCTTCTCTTTCAGAAAAAATGCTTTTAGTTTTTTAGACATTGGCTCCTGACATATAGATAAGTGAAAAAATTAAAAACTAGTTTGTTTCAAAATATGTATTTGTAATATGAGATATAGTTATCTAACTTTCAGTGGAATTTACCTGGATATATTGAAAATATAAACTTTTTCACAAAAACATAACAAAATGTTTTTCTTCACAATATGTAGTCCTTTAAAAGATTTGTTCGAGGAGGGTCATTGTATTTGTAGTTATCTTATATCCTGATCTATGTGTGATTATCTCTATGTATGTATACACAGAGATAATTAAGGCCCAATTGTATATATATGTGTGTGTATATATATACACACATTTTTTCTTCTCTCTCTCTCTATCTGTCCATCTTCATGGATAGTATATTCCTAGTGAATATATCCCTGTATGTTTTAATTTCTGATCTATATAAATCAATTTAATTTGTTACTATCTAGAGTGTTCAGCAAGACCCTTAATTTACTTGGAAGCTGATGTGAAAGCAATACATTTATATTTCATACCTGTAGTTCTTAAATAGTCTTATCATGCAAGAAAACACTTTTTTTAACATGTACAAATAACTGCATATTACTCCCACTGATCAGTTAGAATAGGTTATTTTTGGGCAAACCCAAGTGTGAAAAAAAAATTCTGGCTCTGAGTCAGTGAGTGCAGTTGACTCTCTCTAAGTAATTGAACATCATAGTTGTAATGTACATTCGACCATTTAAGGAATGTTAAAATCCACTTTAGAACATTTTTATTAGACATGATTTTGCTCTAATTTTTCCACTGGGAGAAATGTATATGCAAATAATTGTAAACTACGATATACAATCACTTTTCTGTTCTGGTTGTAGCTCAGTTTTGGGAGAGGGGATATGGATATTAAAAGAAATAATTATTAGGGCTTGCAGACTTGGTTTAATAGGACAGCAAAGGATACAGAAAAAAAAAGACATTTATTGTTATGCCCTTCGTGACAGGAAAAAAGTGTTTACTTCCATGTTCAGCAGTTAAAATAAGCTTATGTTGACTTCAATAGCTGAAGAAGTGCTCATATAAATTCTGTACCTCAGCTTTAAGACAGAACCTTACAGCTCAAAGAAGAGAAGTATTCATTGCTTTTTAATGCATCTGACTGTATGAACACTGCTTTTGTGTTCCCTAAAACTGAGTATCTTGCAAAATCTTTTTGGTTAAGCACAGTAGAACATAGTTTTGTGTGTAATTTGGTAATAACTTCATGAATCCGAATTTCCACCTGTAAGCAAGCTGAGAAACTTATGACTTTCCAGGCATAATATAGACTTGGATAGACAAGAAAATCAACACAAACATGTAGAGTTTCTTTAGCAGTATTTCTGTATTGCTGTTATAGAGATGGTTTATACTGTTTTCGAGGATTTAACATTTTTTTGTCTAATTTTCCTTGTAAGCAGTCTGAATTTGGGCTGACAGCAAAACTCATGTGCTCTTTTAGTTGATTAAGAGATGAATCTTTGCCATGTTACCTACTTAATCTCAGGCATATGGCATCACAACATACCCTAACAGGAGAGACAGAGCTCTTGAGTGTGCTGGCTAAATCTAGGTGTAAATGTAGGGTTTTTTTCCCTGGAAGAACAGGAGAAGATACTCTGAGCTTTACTCAACAATGATCCCATGTGAAAGCATCATTCATGGATGGATATCACACTTATCCTTCAGTCCAGTCACAAAATTGTCCTAAATAAGAGGGAGTGGCTTTCAGCTAACCAGCTGGGTAGAGGTTAGATACAAGATAGAAGATGAGTAAAAGTCAAGCAATGGTGATACGGGACAAGCATGAATTAATTGGCTTGTAACACATGAAGATCCTGAAGATCCTATAGCTTTTGCAGGCATGATACTACTTATTCAGCAATTGTGTCTTGCTAGGAGAGTGCCTAAATGCTATTAGTAATGGATTTTCAAAAGTATCATCTTTAACTGTGCTCTTTTGCTGCTGTAGCATCTGCAAAGCTTGTAGGAGCAAGACAGATACTAGTCGCTATGGTGATTAACTTTCTTGGGGCTTCCTGAGGCTTTAAATATTTATATTTAAACCCTGGCTGTGCTTTGTTCTAAATCAGGAGCATGAAAAATTGCAATGACAAAGTTGTAATGGCGGTTGGTGATGCAGCAGCAAAATAAAATCCCGATCCGATACACCCACTGTGTTTAAACAATTGAGTTTGAGAGGTGAGTAATGTCACTCACAGAGGTAAGCATCTTTGCTGAGCTTTCAGCAGCATATAGGTCCCACTTTTGCTTCGTGCTACAAAACACAGATGAAAGATATTTGTCTTTAGGAAGAAGCCTATCAATTCTAAGGGATTTTGGAAAAATGTGAGTGCAGAACACAGTCCTGTGACTTGTAAAAGCACTGCAGCAGCTAAATAATCCCTGCCTCAGGCGTAATACATGCAGTCTGGTATAAGCTGTAGAAACTCTAAGCAAAAAAAAAAAAAAGAACTCTCAATATTGCCCAAATCCACCACAATATACACAGTGACAAAAATAGGCAACATGCTTCTCTGTTCTAATTTTTCAATTTATTTCCTTTGAACATCCTGCTCTGTTGCTGTGGAAAAATGTTATTGAAAAGCCTACTAAGCCAAACAAGCATTCCTTTTCACTTTGGAATAAAAAAAAAAGGAAAAAATGTTCTTCTTTTACAGTCTTAGATTCTTGCTCAACTCTTCTGCTGCCTGCCTGCAGATCATCTGCAATGGTAATCCCCGAGATCCCTTCTGGCACTAACTAGCAGGTGACGTGTGATTCGAAGAGTACAGACTCAGCAGCTGTGACCAGCTCTTAATGCTGCTTGATGAAGCTGCCTGACTGTTTGATGAAAGAATATGGAAGACAGGAGAGTAAGGATGGTTATTGGCATACTTCAGAAGATCCAGAAGGCTCTTCCTATTTGCATAAGGCACTGCTTCTGAAATGAGATGGTGTCATTCTGCTTTCATGCAATGTTTTCCCTACATGTCACAAGTCATGACCAGCAACCCAGACTGCTGTCTGGTTTTGTTCCAGTTTGTCCCTTCATCCACTCATTACCACACTGATCTTGCTAGAACTGCTTACTGTGAATAAGGTAGACAGCAGGGTGGAGTGATTATGCTGATTAATGTAAAATCAAAGGTGTTTGACTGATATTTATAACGCCAGGACTAAACCTACTTGGAAATTTTCTGCTGAAATACTTTCCAAAGCAAAATGGTCCCAAATCAATTTTTTATGCCTGCAATTTTGAAGTATTTCCTTTTTTTTGGTCATAGAAGTAAAAATTGATTGCACAGTGGTAGTGCGATATTAGGGAGCAGAAGTACTTCATCTCTGCCTGTGAGGCTTTCAGCAATTTCACTTGCCACTAGTAAAACTGGCAGGAATTTTGGGAAGAAAGCAAGCCAAAAATTTCTTTTTATGTTACCCCAAACCCAAATTTTCCTGGGAATCCCTTTGCTCATAAATGTTGTATTTTTAGTATTTATCCTGAAGTGGGATGACAAAGGTTTCCATTATTTTAGAGGGAGATTTTTAATTTTCTATTGCTGATCGTACAGAAAGCTGTTAGGCAAATAATAGACTTAAACTCAAATTAAATATTTCTGAGTGCCATGCTATTGCACAATACATGCACATGCCATTGAAGAGCCTTGATATAATAGGATAAACAATTTGATACATATATGACATAGGCAGTTGCTCTGAATAGTGACTTACTTGAAAATCCAAGCACTTCCTATGTGTCTGACATCTTCAATGGATGAATTTCAGCTGCACTAGACTACAAATGTAAAAGTACATTTTAATAATTCCAGTCACATTGCAACAAATTTTGCTTTCTCTAATATCTGTTTAATACCCTGGGACTTTGTGAAAGTAAGAGAAAATGTAGGCTAGAATGTGACAGGATATTATTCAGAGCACTTTCACTAATCCATCTTCTTCCAGCTCACATTACACTGATCTCATTTTTCTAGGAACTGTTGTTGAGGAAGTGCTATGGCGTATTATATAATTATTCTTTTATCTCACAATATTTCTATTTCCAAGACTGGAAGGATGAGGGGAAAGATGTCATCTTCTAGTAGCTTCATCTATGGATTCATGAGAAAATTTTAAACTTATTTTACTAAGACCCAAGTCCATTAAAAAATTTTGCACTCAAACCATGTGATAAGGACCTACATTGTAGGAAATGGACAATATTTTATGGAGAAACAAAAAGAATATTCAATTGCAGAAGATTTTTAAAGGACTAATTTAATTTTTTAAATATTGTACTGTCAAAGATGTATGTTTTCCTACAGCTGAACTTCTAACAAGTTACTTTGCTATATTAAGGAATTTCAGTTTAAATTTCCAGCAGACACACATACACATTGTTCGTTGCAACCTGCAACGCTGAACTCTTTACTTACTATGAAATCACACCTCATCTGAAAAATACACTTTTGCCATTATAGCAAGGTACTTTGGAGTTTCTTTTCTGTTGATAGGTACATAGAATAACTAATACCTAGTTCCCTTCAATTAGGTATGGACTGATGGAATATACAAAGGAATGGGAGATGAAGACAGAACAATAACAGTATAAATTTTTTGCCACTTGGCATACAATTTGCTACTGCACCACATGAACTTCTTCTGTCTTCCTTATTCCCTGTATTCATCTCAGATGCTTTGAGAAGGTTTAACTGCAACTTAAACACTGAACATTACAGCTGCAAAATCCAGGTGCTCCATTGTGATACACATTTTTCTAGCAACAACATCTGGACACTTGGCTGGCTGCGCCGTGGAAAGCAACTGGCTCTAACATTGCTTGTATTGGCATCCAAGGAATTGCCTAAGGATCAGTCTGCTGTGGGGCTGGCTGGGATATGCTGCCCAGTTGGAGGCCATAGTCCTTTGATAGGTCGGTCATTGTCAAGAATTTGTTCAAGTTTATATACCTAAGAATAAAATCCTGTTCAAATTTCTCATGATCTCTTCCACATGTAAAGCCGTATTACAGTACAAAGGAGCTTGTCCAAATTCATTGGACTTGAGATATAAGGAACTTTTAAGGACCCACTACTTTGGCTAAGTCTTTCACAATACATATACTGCAGAATATGCCACAGAAAACTGCATTTCTATGTTATGTCAACCTTTTATTTGAAAATAAAACCATTGTGAGTTAACTGATTTACAGTAAAAATGAAGAGATTTTACTCCGAAATGTTAAAAAACCCCACAAAACAAAACCCCCAAAAAGATACCACAAAGACCTTGAATTATTAAAGGAAATAACCTGAGGAACAAAGGCTGGCAAAGTCTTTCAAGCACACTTCTTATGGCCATACAGACTTGTGACTGGAAATATTTCCTTTCACTTAGCCATTTGAGAATTTGTACAAGAAGGTCAGAAAACCTCTGGTAAAGATGTGAAAGGAGCTGCATAATTTATTTTTGTCTTTTTCAAATTACAGACACTCTAAAACAACACACGCCAAACAAACATTACTATTTATTCCAGAGTGAGAGCACAACTCAGAGCTGTTCTTCTATGTACAGAGGAAATAGTTGGCAAAACAGTTGTGTGGATATTATTAATGAGCCTGTAAATGCTCTTTCCATCCCTCCAATGACTACTAATATTTCTGAGTTTCTCCATGTGTCTTCTTCCACCTTCTACAGCTGGAAACTTCCTGTGCATCACCCTAATTCCAGCAAGGAGCAGCACCAAATACTCTGAGTTCTAAATCACTGGTTTGGAAATTCTCCTACACAAATCCCTTGTGAGTGCAGAGAAAAGGGTGTAGAGGTCATGTGACCACTCTGCTGGAGTTTACCAGCATCCCAGTTTCATGTAGCCTGCAAGGTAACTATACTGAGCTGAATGTCAAACTACAAAATGCATAGATATGCAAGGATGTCTTGCTGTGCATATGTAGAGGCTAGTAAAAGTATTTTCTTTACAGGAAAATATCTTTTCTTTTTTTTTTTTTTTTTCTGGAAGATGTATGATTTTTGGTTAATATGACAGGGAGTGACCAAAGAAAAAAAAAAAAACAACAAAAAAACAAACCACTACCTAAACACGATTCTTTGGCTTTAGTTGTTTGTTGAAATATGTGAAAAACTCCATGCAGATCAGACAGGCCTCCTGGCAGTGACAATGTTACTAGCATTTTGAGAAAGGTGACAACTTGTATGAGTTCCCAGACCAGACTTATGAACAATTGCAAATTATAGCTGATTACTTTATTAGCAAATAAGCTAGGAACAAGTGCAGAGAGTACCTACCATAAAACACAGAATAAGGTTGACATTAAGGTATTCCTGCATCTGGAGTTTGGTATTTGCTGACTATGGACAATTTAGCATTTAGTTTGCACATCCACAAGGTCATTCCCTTTTCTTTTGCATTTCTGTGCTTAAATTACCATAAAAAGAGGCAGGCTCCATATTTTGGACCTGTGAATACATATTCAGGGTATATAGATTTCTCCATTAACTACATCCATCTCTTAAATTCCCAACTGAATCTAGGCACCGTATCTCTCTAGCTAGGAAATTTGTCATTTTTTCAGACATTTCTGTACCTAGGATCTGCTGGTGATCTGAATGAGGTCTGCTGGTGATCTGAATGAAGTCAAAACTTCCATTACTTGTATTTCTTCTTAACACTGAAGAAAGAAATTACATTTGATACATCAAGGTCATTCTAAGACAATGTGTACCATGATGTTCTCTGATGAACATAATATATGAAACATATTTCATGAATTTTTTCAAGAAATGTTATCCTATAGAAACTACAAAGACTATGTATTACTATATTACTCGTTATTTCTCCTTCTGAATCTGGTTAGGACTTCTCAGGTGAGGTGAACAAAAAAGAAGTCCACTCACCACTGCTCATGATCTGTTTGATTAGGCAACCATGTGATACGCCATCATGTTTTCATCACGTTACTTAAAACTATGCTGGAAAACTTCCTTAAACTCAGGAAGCAGGGGAGAAAAGAGCAAGGGTTTTTTCCATCTCTTAGTATACCTGAAACAGTAAATTAGGAAACACATTCAGTGGTTTAATAATGCAGCCAGTTGCCCAGAAAGACCTCAGACCCACCCAGGTTAATGGAGGTGCAGAGCCGTGTGTGGGCAGCGGTACCACTTCCAAACCTTTCAGGCCACATGGATCTTCAGTAGGAAAGTGCAGCTAGGAGTGAACTGGCACCGTGTAGAGACAGTCCCTTGAACACGGAGGTCCTAGGTCTAAGCCCGCTGAGGCAGGGTGATCCAGCACACGCTCAGCCCAAGTGGCTTCACTGAGATGTCTAGCCATGCCAGCTCCCAGGGAATCGGTCTTTCACAAAGGATCTGCTGTGCCCATTTGGGCAGCAGGCACTGGTGCAGTGCTAGACATCAGCTGAGGCTCAGTGCTGGCAAGGCCACAGTCTTGCTTTAACGAGTCGCTTCGTCCAAATGTGGGGAAAGTAGAGCAGAAACCCCAGTGACTCTGCAGGAGCCAAACTAAATCTGGCATGGCTATTGCTGACATAAAGTTCACAAGCCTGCTTCACCAAAACTGGTTCTTTGCAGATACACAGAGGACAAGAGCTGTCCATATAGCTCTTTCCAGTGGCCACATAAAATTTTCTGTTGCTAATGGTCTCCGGTCCACACTTATTGGCCAGCTCTTCCAGGGATTGCTTGGCAGATTGCAATATGATATGGACAAAGGCGTGCCAGGAGCCATTTGAGCAGTTTAACAGTTTAGATGGTGTAATTCCAGTGCGTGACAGTATTACCCATTGCTGCTTAAACTACTACTATAGAGGCTGCATATTTTCTAGATTTATCCATTAGCCCAGATCCATATTATTCAGGTTAGTGGAAAGATGACTGCAGTTCACATTAGGCCAAAAAATACTACTTCCATATGGTATTATTTCATTGTGCTCTTCTGCTTTCGTGTAACTTTTAGCAAATATTTACCTTAGGTCAAATACACTTTGCAGAATTTTGCCAGGATACCTGAATTAGAGAGCTGTGGTTAAAAAAAAAAAAAAGGGAAAAAAAGTGAAAGATCATGTCTGTAGCTCCTGTTGCTGTGGTAGAAAGTGCCTTTTCTACGGAAGCAGCAGAGACATCACCAGTAGCTATATTAAAATACTTTTATTACCTTACCTTTCCAATGTGCTTTACAGAAATACTTGAAAGTAGAATTCAGCAGCTTTGCTAACATGAAAAGTTGCAGCTGTCTTTTTCCTTCTTCCTCTGTAGAGTGGATGAAATAATGTAATAACACCTTATCTGATGTAATCCTTCAATACTTAGTATTTTACTATTTAGATATACATGTATTTTTCTGTTATGATAATTCAGTATGATAGTAATGCAAAAAGAATGTAAGTTCTGAGTACTGCTGGTGCTCCACTGTCTAGCTTCTTATAATTAAAGAGAAAAAAGAGTGATTTTCTTATCTGATTTGACAGGACTTATGCAAATTCTGTGCTCAGCTTTCAGTCCTTCATAAAAGCATGACTGCTGCAGTATTTCAAAAGGATTTCGTACAACCTTTTGTGTCTCCTTTTTTGATTCACAAGTTATTTTAATAAAGAATAATTTCTTGAGCACATAGCAATAAGAAGAGCTCCAAAAGCACAATGCCCCTCAAAACATATTTGAAATAGACATGGGACTAAATTTGAGATGAAACACAATGTAAATGTTGTGTCCAAGATAGTAAGGTTTACTGACCAACATTTCTCTTAATTCTTCAATAGTTTATAGGACTAAAGAACATGAATTTGTGTTAGGTTTAATGAATTATTGGTCCAATTAAACATGGCTTCTCTAAAATCATGCATTTGCAGACCAATAACTGAAATAGCAAGCTATCTATTCTATTAGGAGTCTTTTTTTCTGGCTCTTGTCTTGATTCCATGTTCATAGTAGGTTTGAAACCCAGCAGTTGTAGACACTTAAAAATTATCTGCAGGAAAATGCAATAATGCATATTTATTGATTTCCAATGAATAAGCTATGTGAGTCCTCTCTGAACTTTATCCAAGAAATTTATCTGGCTGGAGTTTGATACATATGTCTTTTAATGCCTTTTTGTTGTTGTTGTTACTGTTTTGTTCAGGTTTTTTTTGTTGGGGTTTTTTGTTTGTTTCGGAATACTTAAAATAAAAGAGATCCAAATGAAAAAAGCCTGTCCCATGGACAAATTATGAAGATGAGGACCAAAAATTCCTTGGACACTATATAGTCGTAAGTGAATTACAGTGTTGTGTCAACATATGTCTGATTCTGGCAGGTTTTATGTAGACCTTTGTTTAAAAGAACCTCTCCAGATCTCAGTGGGTGAATTGCTCTAACAAGTAGGTGGAAATTAACACAACAGAGGCATTTACTACGTGCATAGGTGCTGACATGGATTTTAGGTTTGTGGAATATTTAGGTGTACAAGAAACCTGTTGAAATTCAAAGAAAAACAGTGGAAAGAGATCTGCAAAAAGCACAAATACGCCATGCCTATGTGTGTGGTGAGCATCTTGCTCACTGTACATGACAGCTCTTACAATTTTTGCTTGATCTGATTTTAATAAAATAAACTTTTTTCGTTAGCCTTTTCTGCAGCAAATTATGAGGAAATTAGCAATAGTATGCATTCTTTGCAGCAAGATGGGGAGGCAGTTGAGGGATTGCTGTCTAATAAATTACCTACAGCAGATGTTGCTCATCTCAAGGAAACAATGTATGAACTAGAGGACATGCTGGGAGACGTTCTACCATACGGATGAAAACCTTAAAATCCTTTCAAGTATGAAATTCCTCATGGGCGCAAGTCTTAGATCCATGTGTGTAGAAACTGGCAGGGTTGGTTCTCTCTTCTAAAATATATTAGGTCCGAAAGAAGATTTTGCATGTCATTTCTACATGGAAACAGGATAGTCATTTTCACTACTGCTGAATAAGTAGCAAAATTGAGTTCAGACTTACCTTGAGGGTGGGGAAAAAAAAGTAAAAAATCAATTTTTCCTCTGATGGAAGATCCAGTTTGGAAAATGATCAATCCTTTATGTTTAACCTGTGAAAAAAATGAAGGTAGAATAATTTATCATTATAAAAATTCTATAGAAAATACTGATCTGTTTTTCTACTTTAAGCCTTCCCGTACTAAGAAGAGGAAACTTGCTGGAGCTAATATTGGAAAAGCTAGATCAATGCAAGGAAGTATTATTTAGTGAAGGGAATGGTAACTCCTTAGCAGTCTTGCTGTAAGAAATCATGTTTTTGCTGGAATGCATAGATAGCACTAGGATTATTATAATAACATTATCAGGATTCAAAATTAAGATATTAGTAAGGAATGAACATTTATGTTATAAATTAACAGAAATGGTAAAGCTCCCTTGAGAGCACAAATCTGCATTTTTTTCCTTTCTAATTGCATAGCTGTACCCTGGAGATTTTAACTTTTCTGTATGTTATTAGATACTGACAGAAGCAGTATGGCAAAACTGGCAAAAGCAGAGTATGAGCTGCACTTACAGTGACATAATTTTAAGACCTGCATTTGATTTGTAGCAACATTCGTAAAATATACATGACTATTTCACCTTATCTTCAGCTCTAAAAAGCATTTTGGCAACTGTATATCAAGCACATAAAAATAAAATCACTTTTAAAGAACTTTTCAAGATTGAATTAAGTAGGTCTTTTATCACTGCCTTGAAACAACTGTGGGAGAGAAAGTTGACCTCACCTAAATAAATGAGTATCTTAAGCCCAAAATACATAGTAGTCTTCTTATGGACAATGCATTTGTGACAAAAGTTCATCAGCCTCTGTTGCCTGTGGAACAAGATAAGAAAATCTGCTTTTGAAGTTAACAAGCTGCATTACTCAGACTCTCTGACTGTCAGGAGATTTCTGCCCTTGATAGCAGTGCTCTTCTAATTCAGCGCCTGCCTGCCATTTCTGAAGTTTGGACCGTGAGTGGGTAGCAGTTACACTGGAGGAGAGAGCACGGTTTCTGGCAGCCATGGAGGAAGCACAGACTGTTAAAGTTCTGGGGTTCTGACCTGCTGGTTTTGAGTACGGATAAATCACTGAGCTCCTAAAAGCTTAGATTAGAGGTTTTGGCAGGATTTCGCACACTGTTGTTTGGCAAGGTCATTTCCTTGTGGTGCTGCCCTTTCATGCAACGAAGCAAGAAAAAAAGAAAGTGACCGTGTCCTCAGAGATGGATATATTTGGACAAAAGCATCTGAAAGACTTTGTATGTTGCTTCTGGAAGTAGTCCAGTGAAGTTAAAAGGGTGTAAAACTCAGTGCCAGCCTTCATTTTTATCTTTGTGGCTTTGCCAGTTACAGTGGTTTTGGTCTTTGTTCCTACTGCTCAAGCTGTTCCTTACATTGGTTAGCAAGAGGCAAGGACTGGTCTTAAAAGTGAAATTATATTATTTCTCACTTCTCTTCCTTCCCAATCTACCAGTGCAATCTTCATATAAGGATCAACATTCTTTTCCTTTTTGATCGGTTTCATGCTTTCTTACAATCACAGAATTTGTATTCGGCCTCAATTTATGGCCAAGGTGATAAGATGTGTGATGGGAGTCCTATGCTACATGAAAGTGAGTCTGTTAGGAAGAAAAGAACAGTACTCAAAACAAATCCTGAAGAAAATAGACAGGAGAGTGATACCAGAGTGGCACATCTTAAAATAGATCAGAAAAGGGTAATTTAACTTGATTTCTGAACAAAAAACTATTCCTAAATCTGTCTTTTCCTGAAGAAAATGTCAGTAAATTTAAAAACCCACTTTCCTTTAAATTTTCCTGGCAGCACTGTGTTTTAGTTTGATCATTTTCTTTCTTCCCAACAAAGTAAGCAGGATAATTACATAAATATATTTTTCCTTGCAAAACCAGAATAATTAGGTGTCTGTATGTCTATATATGCATGTAAATGTATGTATATTCTTAAAACAGAAATGTTGATTACCTACTAACCTCCTAGGCTTCATCACAGCAGTCTAGTTGTTCATATCTGTAAATGAGTCTCAAGTGGAGTTGGAGGATTCCAAATCTCTGGCATCTTTTAAAAAACTGACAGCATGTTGCTGGTAGAAGAAAAGGCCTTTCCTCTCACTCAACCACTACCTGTACATGTCTGTCCATGATTATAATAAAAGAAGGAAGATACGTGTGACTATTTTTTGTAGTAACAATATTATTTTGATCATTTTCTGACTCTATAATCTCCATTTTCCTTTATAGTCTCAGGGCTGCAAGTAGGATTCATTTGATCTGTATAACACTGACATGGTATAAAAATAATCAAAGTGCAGAGTTTAAACTTTAATCTCTTTTTTGATCAGAAGACTACATTTCATTCCCCCTGCTTCACAAAAGGTTCTTCACTCAATCTATGGTAAGAACTTTTAATTAAAATATTTACTTTACAGTTTTTAAAGATAGCTTATTTTGATTCCTTTTTAGAAAAATGTTACCTCCTACTTTTATCCTTGAGGGGAAAAAAACCTATTACAACTTTTGTAAATTTATTTTTATTCCTAAGTGTTACTGCAGAAGTGTCAAAATAATTAGGTCAAGTGGTGGCAATAAGCCAAACAGAAATAAACAGCTCATCTCGTGATTTGCCATAAGATATTTCAACTGCAATTTGTAGTTTAAATTTTGTTAAATTCATGCCAGCTAGTTTAATAAATTGAAAACAAGAACACTTTTAATTTTATGTAATACATGCATTAAAGATTTTTGTCTTAGTTTAAGAAGATGTCAAATCATTAGCTCTGTCCTCCCTCCTGCCCTTTCCTAAAACAGCTGTGGAGGAAATCTGTCTAACCTCAGCAGCCTCTGAAAATTAAACAGGACAAAAGATGTTGGAATGACTAAAAATTTGAAATTACCCTGGCCATAAGGCCAATTTTTATTAATCAGAGAGGGTAATAGTGTCAGCTAGTATAAATCATACAGTTCCATTGGCATGTAAAATATGTTTTTTACATATTTTCATGTTCGCACCATTTACTATTAACAATCTACTTCAAAATGTCTTTTTTATATATACATGTAGACATATACACGTCCATATATACCTACATATGTGTTTGGCTCATATTTTTATTTTAAATGGCATAACATTTAGGGAACATAAATCTCAGTAAAGAAAGCTAGAGTTATACCTCCAATTCTCCACCAGGTATCAAAATTAAAGAAATGTGGTCGGTCTGTACTATCAAGCTGTGTTCAAACACTAAACAGATACTGGGAATGCCATCTTCCCTGAAGAAGCAATCCTGAAATTCCCTCCCAAACTGGATAAAGAAAGGGACAAACACAGCCACGTTCTTGCTTTGGACTGGAAAGCTTGACCTTGATATCTGTGAGTCTGAAAGAAAGGACAGATAGCAATCCTTTATCCTGAGCGTCTCAGAACTATACTTTGCAGAGCTTTTGTCCTGTTATCAGATGTCTAGCTTGAGGTGGATGATAACAGAACCTGTATGTCAAACCCATTAACATCAAGATTCATTTCTTCCTACTAGTGCCAACAGGGTTTGGAGCAAAATGCAGCAGAGAGTCAGCGGTGCAGACCCTCCACGTCGTTGTTCTGCACCTCTTGTAGGAAGCTGCTGAGGGTATCCTAAGACACTGTCATACGGATCTTCACTCAGAAAACCGTATGGGAGACTGCTTTTCTCCCAAACCATCTTTGGTTTTCATATCCTTGCATACTCACTCAGCATTGGTGTATTCTTCCTATATGTTTTATTACAGATGATCTATGAACATAAAAAATTGTAATATTTAGCAAGGACCTAGAATGCTACATACATTTTGATCAATATGTTGCATAATGAGCCTCTTTGTCAGCAAGTTACTCTTTGCCATGAACTTCTTACTGTTCAGCAGAATTTTGGGTGGCTAAAAAGGAGAGGGAAGAAAGGACATGGAAACAGAAAATTGAAATGAGAAGTGGTATCTTAAGCCCCAAAACCTGTCTAAAATTTATTAATATCTTTGCTTAAAACCTTGATGCTGCAACAGTCAAGAAAGTATGTAATATTATACATGCATGTACTTCCCACAATTCTGTTGATTGACTGGAAATGTTCACATGGGTAAAGACTGGCAAGGGATTAAGCCCCCTCAAGACCAGCACAGAAGCCAGCATAGATGGCTAGATTTGATATTTTTTCTACCATTCATTTCCACAAAGACATCATATGAATACTTCAGATAGAAAGCAACAAGTAAGAGTTAGAAACCAACAAGTAGATCACAATAAAGTAACAGGACAATATTGTTTGGGAACGTCCCATGAGTCTCCCAACTTAATTCTAAGAGCAGACAAATATTCAGCTTTGGGAAGAGTTTTCCTTACTTTAAAGAAAAATATACTGCCCTTCTAAGAAAATATAAGCTGATTTGCAAATCAGAACAGATAACGGACTTACTATGACATGAAATAAAAATGTCTCAAAATTTTCTTTTTCTAGTTATTTCTCAGAGCCCTCGTCTGTATGACCTCTTCCAGATTTTTTCTTGCTACAGCAGGCATTTTACTTTTTCTCCCAAGCTCTCCGTGACTGCTAGTTCATGAAGTGACTAATTCAACTTGTAAAAATATATCAGAGTAATAGGACTTTCACAGTTGGAGCTTATATCCTCTACTCTTGAGACCCACAAGTTTCTGATCTGACAGTCTGAATTAGAGAAAAAGTCTCTTTCCCCACCTTCTTTACAATCTGTTCCCTGCTCACACATAAATTGAAATCCTTCATATTTCTTTTCTTTTGATAAAAACTACCAAAAAGAAAAAAAAAAGGCAAAAAAAGCAAAAATACCTCCAGTTACATGGAACATTATTCTATATTTCTTGTAGTCTGGGAATTTTTAGGCATGTTCTTTAATTGGAATTAATCAATAAACCAACATTTCTGTAAATGATAATTTATCTGGAACGCTTCAGGCATACTTGAAACCTTGAATAAATAATACATACAAATAATTATAGCACTAGGAAGAAATAATGTTTATTCACAGGAGAAATTAAATTTTAAGTATTTTTCTCACAGTTTTATTTTTAATTATTGTCACCAGAAGTGACAGTTCTGATTAAAAATCTAAATAGATTTTGAAGGGCTTAGGGTGTTCAGCAGCCTACATTATCCTCAATTTCCCACTATACTCAGAAGAACTTCTGAATCCAGAGTATTTTGGAAAATATGGCCTCCTCTTTCTGGAATCATGAGGGGATGCATTCAGAAGCACCTATGGTCTACTTAACATCTCTCATTAAAAGCCAAAGTGAGATGGACTGAAAACTGTCCTACTTAGGAATCCCCACAAAAAGTCTGATGGACCAACGTAAGCTCTGTAAAGGCTTATTAAATTTGCTGAGATGCTGGGATGCAGTGACTGGAGGCTGTTTGAGAATACATGAGAAGTATCGTTCAGGATTTCTCTTTTCTCCAGCTGCTTCCTAGGTATCTGCTTTCGCCCATGAGAACAGGAGGATGAAGGCTGAACTGGGCTCCATGAGCTGCCTGATCCTTCTCTCCATGCAGCAGCAGTTCAGCAGAGAAGGAAATAAATGTGCAGGCACAGATTTGAAATCTGCGTGCCAGCGCAGAGAACTGGCGAGCTCGCAGGAGGAGCGAGCGGTGAACAGCACACCACAGATTTATTGCTGCAGGTTTACCACTGCCTGAGGAATCTGCAAGGTGTTCTCACAGGCTCTGCGTGATTTATTCTCTTTGTGGAGCTCTATGCTTGGCAAGGACTGGCAGTACAACAGAAATAGGGGAAAATCAGGCCTTCAGGAAATGAAGAATCAGCATCGACATTCTTCCCACAGCTGGTTTCAGCTGAGATAGAGTTAACTTTCTTTCTAGTAGCTGCTATAGTGTTATGTCTTGGATTTAGTAAGAGAAGGATGTTGATAACACACTGACATTTGCAGTTGTTGCTAAGTAAGTGTTTAGACTCAGTCAAGGATTTTGACTTGTTTTGTATTTTCTAATTCTTTTATTATTGTCATAATATTATTATTATTCATTATTATTATGATTATTATTATATTCCTTTCTATCCTATTAAACTGTATCTCAATCCATGAGTTTTACTTTTTTTTTTCCGATTCTCCCCCCAATCCCATTGGGTAGAGGGGAGTAATCAAGTGGTTGCTTGGTACTTAGTTGCTGGCTGGGGTTAAACTGTGACACTCTATTTCCTGGAACAGAAGAGAAAACTTTTAAAGCGTTGTGAGATAACACTGCTTTCATGGGCATGGAAGGAGTACTGTATATTGCAGGTGTAAATTTGGTAAGGGACACTTGTTCTGAGTGAAACTGCCTCAGAGGGGACAGTGAGGCACCAGATGTGATCTAAGCAAGATCTAACAGTCAGAAGAAATTCTGACAGTAATGAAATCATAATAGAAGTTTCTTAATAAATAGTAAGTTCAAAGTTTAATTTTGACATTGTTTTTCATTCTTTAAAATGACAGGCCACAAATATAATGTCATAGTGTCAGGCTGGAATCAGATTGCCCTGGGGAGAATTTCTGTCTCTTAGATGAAAATAAAAATTTTCCAGTGTTTTACTTTGATACAGGCAATCCAGCAGAAGCACAAAAGTGGCATATGACTCACTCTGAATCTATGCAAACATAAGTTTTGTTGCATTTGAGGAATGGACAAAACTGCAGAACTGTCCTTATTTCAACTGAACCAGCTCACTAGCTTCGGAACAGTACAAACAGGTGTGTTTTCTGTAACTCCACAGCATGTTTTTGTTGGATTATTATCATTATAATCATTATTATCATTATCATTGTCATAGTAACTTCAAGTCCTAATCCTGAAAATGTGCCTCACTTCTCTAGATGATATGCAAATACAGGTGTGAAAAAGATGACCCTTAATCAAAAGAATCCCCCCATAACTATTCATTGCAATTGTAGCTCATTTCTAATTGCTACCAGCTACTCTCTAGTACAGCAATACTGGCCATCCACACTATGGGACACAGTAGATTTAATTTAGTGTTTCATTTTATAGGGATTGTTGCACGGAATTGCTAAATAAGCGATATTTGTAATCAGTTTGTGTGGAAACTGGCTTCTCAGATTTAAACCTCTCTAAATTCCTGTTCATAATTTGGCCGGTGGTTATTACAGGTATCATCAATCACAAGGTGAAAGATTGTGGAGCAAAACCACATTGCTTGTGTATTGTGTATATTGTACATTTTCTAACATGCATGTATTGTGTTACACAGACTTTTCTTTGCTCTTTGTTCTATCTACTCTATTATAGTAATTCCTTTCCAAATTAGGAACATTATTAGTAATGATATTTTAAAAAGGCATTACTAGTTCAGGTAATAGGATTCAAATACTGCTGGTTATTGGAGGGGTATGTTGTTAAAATGAATATACCTGAGCTCTTCGTATGTGTATTTACAAAACAAAGTAAATCTCTGCAGCAATTATATGATCCAAGTCAGTAATTACAAACTTTGATTGACCTAATAAACACATTTCCTTTGTGTATGAACTGCAAATGCACAAAAATACATTTATGCCCCAAAATGTAATGATAAGCACATAAAAGAAAGCTGTACAAGCCAGACACTGAGCTTGGAGAGGTGGGTAGGTAAGGTTGAGGATCTTAAGTTTGGAGAGGTGGGAGACTGAAGATGTAGAAAGGAAAACAATAGAGAATTGGAGACAAGATTTTCATAGCAAATTTGTGAAGTTAAACTTTCAGCTGCCTAAAAGAGAGACCAGATTTTCCAGAAGGATGAACATACAGTGGCATCCACCAAAGATATTACAACAATTTATTTAGGTGCTGAATTTGGGCATGGAAGCAACTTTCAAATGTGTCATGCAGGAGTTTGGGAGAGAAAGAAGAATATTTATATTTTGCCATAACATTTTTTAATGTTTTTAGAATAATCAATAATCCTGCTGAGATCAGAATGGTAGCAGGAACATAATGAGGACTTCAAAAAAGAAGGACTCCCTGTTCAATCTGATTGTGAGGTTTCACTTATAACATAGGGGTAGCAATATACAAGACTGCTGCCAGTTTATCCCAGGAAAAAAAAAAAAAAAGGGATAAGAAATATTTCCATGCAAAGTTCTCTTCAGAATTTTCAGTTTCAGACCACTGCTAGATTCAGTATTTATTCATTCTTCAAACATCTTAACAACACCAAGAAAATTCATGGAAATTAAACCAACAATGTGCGGCACAACAGTCAAAATCAATATCATGCTTACAGTTCTGTTATTAATTCCACAATAAAACTCAGTGATCACTGAACAGGGACAATAATTAAACTTCAAATATCCCCATTTACATACATATAAACCTGGATTCTTCTGTGTCAGTGAAACAAAGATTATTGCATCCATTTCAAGTAGATGTAGACTGGTATCAAGTTGGGAAATTTTCTGTGCAAAATGTATTTATGGCAAAGTAAAGTGACATAATTATGATTTACTGTGAACTAATCTAACAAATGTTAAAAATTTGCAATTTTGATTGTTATTTATGGTCAGGATTTACACCTTGGTTTTGAAGGAGTTTACCATCCTGGCAGACTTTAAGCCTGATTCACCTGCTCTGCAGGAATAGTAAATTCTTCATTTAATTTTAAAGCCAGTTGGGTAATCAATTATTGTTCTTTTCACAAAATATTTTTCCTTAAATTGGCAGTTCAAGTTACAGTCATATCAGGCCATAATAGAATTTAGTGACATTTTAGAAACTGTGAGATAGCTAGTTTCAGAAAATTAAAGTGGTGTTTTGAGGTATTTTTGTGTTCATTTTTAGCTCTATAATATGCACATATTACATGAAAGAGGTACTACTGTTGGAATGTGTTACAAAACTGTCATCAAGGTCGTCCCCTTTCAGTTTGAGAATTGTCAACCAGACCATAGAGTATTTTCTTACAGTATTCCCACCTTATTTCTTGTTACATCTGCCACGTTTCATCAAGTATAGAAGCTTACATTCTAAAGAGGAAAAAGTAGTCAAACATTGTCCTCCTCCCTCTTTATCAATGTTTTCCAGCAGCACTAATGTGACATAGTGCTGCACATTATGCAAATACGCCCATTTGTTTTTATAGTCCCGTCACACTTTACAAACTCTTATGCATCCTCTACTGCCTTATCAGTGAATAACTGATTCAAATATTATTTCATTAGCAAAATAAAAATTTATAGTCTTATTTAGAGCAATATGTACATTTAAACTCACCCCCCCCAAGTGTAGAGCTTCTTTGCATATACAAATGCGTAACATAACCACCAGAAATAGGCAAGATGTCATATATGTACTGATTTATTCTCTGAACAGTTCTAATAGTCAAATTATAAAATTAAATAATACCTTTTACTTGGGTATCCAGATTGGTAACACATATATTTTTATTTCTAACTATTTACATTTTTATTGTAATTCTAATGATCTTTAGGAGACTTCTATACTTGTATCTTGAAGTGTGGAACAAAATGTATATTTAATTTTAATGCTATTAATCTTATATTTCTGCTGATATGTACTGGGAATTCAGCATTCAAGGCCCTTTTTTTTTAATTTCGTCTGAGAATTCAAATCGTGCTTGATATGTGAATATTTATTCAAGTATTCACAAGCTTATCCAAAAAATGTATTTGATAGAATATAACTATCAAAGTGGAACTTAGTGTGACACAAGCTTCCCCTAGCATGCCAAACCTCAAGAGGAGTGAAGCTGAAGCATTCTGTTCACATATCATGCCAGAAAAATACCACATATCATCAGTACAGTTTTTTCACTTGTAGAAAAACTCTCCTTCTTTGGACGTCTTTCCATATAGCAAAACTCAAGTGGTGAACTCAAGTAGGGTGGGAATTTGTTTTGCTAACTGCTGAAAAACTCAAGAGCTAGAGAAAAGATATTTAATTCATCACTCTTACGGTCTGCCTGCCAGCTGGTTACAGCCAGGCATAGCTTAGAGCAGTTCTGAGGCTGCCCTGTTGTTTAAGACAAAAGCCCCAGGCTGACCCAAGAAACGGAAGACAGAAAAACAGATTTGCTGCACAGAGGTCCTCTAAGGTCTACTCCATACAGCTGAGAAGTTATCTCATACCTTGAGCATATGGGTCGTGTCAGTGATATAGTAACAGGTAAGCATCTAACCTCTCTGGGTACCAAAAAACAGCTGCAGAATGTTTCAAGTTCCTTCAGGCCATTGAACTCGGATTTCAATGATGGCTGCAAATTTAAAAGACCTATTCTGCACTCTTTGGATACATAGAGAAAGTTTAACTCAAATGTCCAAGGACTGAGTCCTACTGAAAAGTCCATTTCCTTACGTGAGGTACGTAAATTTAACTCCTTTTTTATACAAATATATTAAAAAGTTCAAAACATGTGACTCGATTCTGGGTCTGGATTAAGATCTTACAATGGTGAACTACCTTTTGGGGGTGATAACTGAGCCCCAGCTGCCATGCTGGGATTCCAGGTGCTGAAGGACACAGGAGTACGAGTGAAAATGATCTACCCCTGCTAGAATCCAACTACAAATGATTAGATCCCATTCCTCTTTAAAACAATTTTCTCTATGGATATCTGCTGTAGAAACCTGCTGGAGAGTAGAAGCAGAAATACATCAATGTACATCAGCAGGACTACAAGACAGATTTCTGTGTTTATTTCTCATTGTGACATTGCAGTGAATGGTGACCTTACAAGAACATAGACAGATGGATATATATGAATTCTTTACCTTGGCTGCCAATGAATAATGGCAGGGAACAGCAATCTAAAACTTCATCCACAAAAAATGAAATGCCGAATGCTATTTATACGAGTGAAAAATAAATCAATATGAAATTTTAAATCTTTTCTGCCTTATTTTTAAAGGAATATATCCCATTTACAGAAGGTCGTAGAGGAAAATTAGACTGCACTAATTTTATTTTTTTTTAAATAGGTCTTTAATTCCAGAAGGAATTGTCACACTGAAATGGATATTTAATCAACAGCAGTGTGGTGCATTTCAAAAACGTACTTTAATTTTCCACAGACAGGGAAAGGTTGGAGGGGTTTTTAGGCAGCATGAATAATTTTGTCCGTGCTTCCACTCAGCTTCTTTCAGACTTAAACTCTAAGACCAAAGCAAAAGGCAAAAGAAAAAAAAAAAAAAAAAAAAAAAGCTACATAGGCATTATGCAGAAAGACATTTCACTATAATGTATACCAATTTTCTCAGCAGGCGTATAACAGAAAATTTGGCTGAACAATAGCTTTAAGAAGTACTTTTTAAAGCAACACTTCTCAAAAATGATGTGGTTCCAGTGGAAGAAAAAACCTTGACTAGGCTGTAATGTATACCTCTCAATGAGCATTAACTAAAGCGCTTTTTCTTTTCTTCTTTTTTTTTTTTTTTTTCTTTTTTCTTCCCCTCCAGGAAAGTATTCTCTAATCTGTTCCAGGCTTAAAGTTAGGTATTATTCAGGCCAGTAATTAAACATTTAAAAATACATTTTCATTTGCCCTGTGCTTAACCAAATTACAGAATGGATAAAGATTAAAGACTGTACTCAGACCACATATTACAACTCTCATACACACTGAACCTAGGCACTGCAATTGCTTCTCTCCATTAAACCTACAGAAGGTACGGCTGAGTTGACAGCAAACAGGACAAATTAGTCATCAATGTCTTGACCTTAGAAGGTACAGTGGATGCTTAAGCCTGCCTTACATTGCCTAGCAGGTAGTTTAAATATGATCTTAAATTACTACTGTCGTTTTATGTTGCAGGCACAGCTCATGTTAAACGTACTTCATGGTTCAAAGTTAATTTTTCATGTTACTACCTGGAGAATTCTGACATCAAATTCTATCCCCTCTAACGTGAATGAGTTTTGCCATTGAATTAAATGGATCTAGGATGTCACCCCAGGTAGAGAAGTCCATCACAAACTGATATTAAAACTGTTTGTATAAACAGTTTGAAGGATTTGTTTATCCCAATATTGCTCTGATTCAGAATGCTTGTTTTAACCACCAGAAAAGATGTATGAGTATTTTTCTCCTTCTATTTCTGAAAATCTGTAGCTCTTTAAAAATCCATGTGTTACAAAATGAAACATATGGCATGTTTTTGAAAACTATGTTAGAATTTCTCACTCCTCAGAATTTATAAGTCACTTCAATGTAATCCTGTATTTAATATTAGGATAATTTGAAATAGATTGCAGAGTAATGCAGAACCAGGTACTAGAAAATCAAATATAATCACCTGTGATTTTGTTCCCAGTGAAGACTGAGGTCTTGATGCTCCTTTCCTTTTGCAAGGGTGGAGGAGATCAAACACAGGAAAGATGAAAGGCCAATAGTGACTTTCCTGGCATGATCCTTTTTCCTTTAACCTGGAAAGACTCCTTCCTTTTCAGTTGGTTTCACTTTGGACAACAGGATTCTCATATCTGGAGTAAACACCTCAGAGAGAATAGATTTATTTTCCCTATTTCCTTATTGACAATATCTACGTGACTTTCATGTGCAGTTCAGCCTGTGTTCAGCACTTCAGGTTTCTGATTTCAAGCAGCCAAGTGGAAAAAGAAGACTAGAACCTGATAGTAATTGTGCTTGATTATCTGGGGTAGAGAGAAGTACAACTAACTCACAATAACAGAAACAAGGAATATTTCCTTCCTGCATTCTTACCTGGGTATTATACAGATTTTTATAACAGCTATGCCATGAATGCTTCAAACTTTTGTCTTAGACCACAGCTGAGCCTTTGTTCCTAGTTAATGGCGGAAATTTCGTAAGGTAGTCTTGTGCTGGTCGTTTTGATTTAATACTGTTGTTGTATTGTGATTGTTCATTGTAGCTCTTGGAATCAGAAGTATATATTCCATTATGGCTATCACTGAACTTTGAGCTTTGATAAAGTTTTTAATTCTATTTTAATTTTCCAAAAACCTGTGATATAATAGCCAAGTTTTGCATGGAAAG
>JAVJGG010000062.1:8784741-8801839 GCA_035590195.1 Aviceda cuculoides
ATTTGCAGCTGTGTTGGTTTCCGTTTTTTTTTTTTTTCCCTCAGCTGTTATCTTTTGGTTTATCCCTTGAATCCCAGCTGTAATATAATATATGAACTTAACATTCAGTGAACAAGTACAATAGAAAGTAAAGTTATCCAAGTACAAGTTTATAAAATAATTCAGTACTAATATATTCATCTGGATTGATTTCTTGTCAGCCTTTACTGACTCTGGTTCTCTTTTCCACTTCCCTAGTCATCCTGGTGACAATTGTCTAACACAGTTACCAGAGTCTTCAGAAGAATACATGTTTTTACAGAACTTAGCATTGAACCATATTAACAATACTTTAGAAGAATAATGTTTTGAAGGTATCATATCTTTAAAATATTATTTTCTCAGATCCATTGCCTGGAACAGCATTGAATACAATGGGAAAGTCTACACAGCTGATCTCTGAATGACCCATATGTTGGGCACCCAATGCCTTTCTTTTGGATGTAGATGCAGTAGAGCTCTGCCCTATGCATCGGTGGTCCTCTCCAAACATGAATAAATGAGAATAATATACAGCAAGTCTTTGTACTTAAGTATTTCTTTCTCATTATAACTATTTTCCCCACACCATAACAATAAAAGGTTTATTGACAAAGGCAAACTTTATATGTTCGTTATTCCCACAAAGTCACTCACTCTACTCAGTGAATAGTTTGTGACTGTGGCAGGTTTGGGTGATCAGGCAGGTATAAAATAAGCTGGAATGAGTTTGGACTACAAAGCAGAAGAAAGTTTCAAATAGTCAGAGTGGGATTCTAGTATAGTCTCTGAAATGAGAAGAAGGAAAAATACTATTAGAATGGTCCTGAATAAATACAGCCTAAATTTGTGATAGTTAAGTACCAGGCTCAGGATTGTGTTTCTACCATTTAATATTTGAAACTTAACTAGGTATTGAAGCACTTACTGAATTTCATGTCAATCTACAGCTTAACATTAGGTTCATTGATTAGACCAGAATAATCTACCTCTTATTTACTTAATTTAAATGCAGGAAGTTCATCAGCTTGACCTAAGTGATACAGGATGCTTTTCTCAGTCCTATGTCCCGTATTTTGTTTAAAAATACAGACTAAGTTTCCAGCAGCATTTGAGACACTGCTTGTCAGATAGATGATTGGGTGCATTAAAAGAAAGTGAAAAATTATGGAAATTATTACATTTCCCACAATGCTGGGAAATACAGAGTATAGCCTGTGACACTGCTCTTTAAATACATAGCACTGGGGTAAGTGCTGTCTGTGTATAGTGGGCCTTTGTAAAGCCCCAGAGATTTAATATATGACCTTAAGGGTGATGAAATATGACTAAATAATTTGTTCTGAAAATATAATAGAAATTTGAAATTTTATACAACTGACCTGAAATATTGTATTACCACTATATTAGGTGTTCCAATAACTTCTGCTATTCCTGGAAATTCCTATCTAGTCTATTATAGGATAGGGCATTAAGGCTTTAGAAATTTCCACCTAATAGAAGCCTCTATATTTCTTTATATAAAATGTATTATACTAATTAATGACCTTATAATAACATCCAAGGTTCAGTCCTGCAATCCTCATGTGAATAGCTCCACTAAGGTCAAGAGGAAAATGGAACCAAAAATGACTATAAGAAAGATCTGCAAGTGTATGCAGGGCTTGCAAGGTTTTCTAAGACCTCTATAGACAAAATGGTATTAGGAAATGCAAAACCTCCTGAGGACTGCTGGAAATCACTAAATGTAACTGCTGTATAAATGGTGTTCCTGAGGTGCCAGTTCAGGTTATTTCTATCAGGTTGTCTGAAGTGTGGATTTGTTATTCCTTAATTTTTTTGTATCTGGAGTCTAACATGTAAGAGAAAGAGTTCATTTCTCCATATCACCTTCGCTGTTTAATTGTAATTTCATCATTCTAAGGGAAATGATTGCATGCCTAGACACAATTAAAACCTTTTGTATTTTAATTGCCTTCCTGATTCTGTCCTAATAGCATGATATTTTCGCTCTTTTCTCCTTGTTCAAAAGGATTTTTGTAAACATGACACCAAAATGGGAAGAAAGGGAAAAGAAAACAAATTCTTTCTATATTCATAAGGAGAAGAAGCCAAGACAGAGGTGGGAATTGACAGGGAAAGGCTATTGCCTCAAATTCCACATCTAAGACTCCCTCCAAAGGCTTAAGCAGTCCCTGTGCAAGCAGCCAAAATAGGGTCACTGCCATTAGAAAATGGGGAGGTAACCTTAGCAACTTCATTGTTTATTATTATATCTTTGGAGATTAAAACCGGCTCTCTTGGCCCAAGGGTTATAGGGGTTAGAGAATAAGGTGAAAATAGATCAGAAAAGTGTCATCGTTGAAAAACTCATAATGTTCCAAGCAAAAGTGGAAGCAATTGGTATCAGGCTTTGCAATGGGATTTATAAAGCTTTCTTCTTTTTCTTTGTCGTCTTCTTTTTAACTGGGAGACTGTCAAGAAAGCTATTTGTGCTGGTTTTGTCTGGGATGGATAGTTAATTTTCTCCCCGGTAGCTGGTGCGGGGCCGTGTTTGGCTGTGTGCTGGAAGCAGGGCTGCTCCCCCCGGGATGTTTTGGTTCCTGCTGAGCAGCGCTCACACAGCGTCAAGGCCTTTTCTCTTCTCCCCCCAGCCCAGCAGCCAGCAGGCTGGGGGGGCACAAGGAGTCGGGAGGGGACAGAGCCGGGACGGCTGACCCCAGCCGAGCCCAGGGATATTCCAGCCCATGGGATGTCGTGCTCAGCATCCTCCCACTGGAGAGGAGCAGGTGAGGGGCTGTGGGGTGCTTAGCTGCTGGCTGGGGTTAAACCACCACACTATTAAAATGAGGATATGGATTAAAACTGGAGAAAGAATACTGACAAAAAGATTGAAGGAATTTTCCAGAAGTTTTTTTTAAATTACTTTAAGAAGTGGATTGCAATGCAAGCATGTGAGCTTTTGTACAAACTTTATGACCATCATCTGGGTTAGCTCAAATTATTCTGCCTCCTGTAAAAAAAAAGTAGGTCAAAATGTCAGTTTTGGAAGAATATTAAATAACTTTGGTACAATGTACCATTTTTGAGCTGTGTCTTGCATTCACCTATTAATGTCTGTGTTTGATTGCATTATTAATTTCTTCATTATTGCTTAAGACAATTACATTGTTCAGGCACAGATGTAAACATGTCTGTTCTATTCCCATTTAAGGTTACTTTGTGTGGTTCAAAAGTATGTCTACAGTCAAAATGGTGTGATTTGGAGTTGGTTATTTAATATATGGAAAAATATGCCTAGGTTCCTAGGTGACATAGAAGAATGTATGGAGACAAATCTGGTAATGTGGAAGAGGTGAAATTGAGGACTCGTTGGAATAAAAAATGTTGTCAGTGTTGTCAAGGGAACACAATTTTCATTTCATAATGTGATGACTTTATCTGTCAGAAGAAATGAGTAAACCATATTACTGATATTTATCTTTCTTTGATAAATCTTTGCAGTAACTCTTTGCAGGTAACTATTGTATTTTCAGAGCTTCAAGAAGCATATAAAATATGTATATACAGCCTCTACGTAATTCTAGAAAGTCTCAAGTTGCATTTTCTTTAAAAATACATTGCATAATGGATAGACCATATATATATGAACACTTGCATGGTCTATATGACTTTTAAAATAAGTTTTATTTATTATAGCTTCATTATTAAACATGAAAAGGCCAAAATCTGACAATATACATACTCCCTATCATAAAGGAATTATGGTTTTATAATTTTTGCATCTTTTGTGCCAATCAGTCTTTTCTAATATGGCAGATTTTTATTTTTTTCCTTTCAAAATGACTTTGACTTTTAAGACTATGGAATGTCCACCATATATAGAACAATTATGGATTCTGCTAATTTCTGCAATGAGAATGTAAGGCCTTACTGCCCATCAGTTCTTGAATGCAAGTTATATAAATATTAGGCAAAGTTATTGGCAAACATGTCACCTCCATGTCATTTCAAGGGAATATCTTTAAGATGTCCATTGTTATTTCTAAGGGTTTGGTACATAGAGACTTCCCAAATTTACTTTGGAAAGCTGCTTAGAGCATTATAGGTGGTATCAATTATCCAATATCTTATTTTGGACCTCTGGAAGAGCTACCATACAGTCACTGAAACAGGCTTGTATTTCAAATTATTTAAACTTCAAAGGTTTGACATATGTGTGAAATGAGATAGGAGTATCGTAGATGAAATCTGAAATCTAGCATAGATGAGGAAGATTTATATAGTGGACAATTCCTTCTCTCTCTCCATCTTCTTTACTCCATCTCAGGCATTGACAGTCATTGACGCATTGAAAATCTTATCAATCAACCTCCCTGAGCTTTATCTTCTCCAGGCTTAACAAGCATTCAGCTATCATGTAGGAGACCATGAAATAAATTTTGCGGGCAGTAGACTAGATAATTCTGGATGTGCAGGAGGCAAGGGAGAACACCGGTCTGAGCAGAGAACGGCATGCACAGCCAGGTCTAAAGGCCAGAAACAATATCATGCTTAGAACAGTAAGCTAGGAATGAAGTTGTGGGTTTCAGGCTTCATTTTCAGGAGCCTGGAAGTTGTTTTTAACTGAACAAATGAAAGTTCTGTGAGCAATCACAGATTCAGGACTTGGTTGGACTTGAACTTTTATTGTGTCTGACCTTCAATCCACACCTAACTCTCTTTCCTTACAGCTAAAAGTGATTTAACAAGAATATTCTTGTGCTAATGAAAAAATAGCCCTCTAGTAATAATCTCTCAACTAAATTGTTCTTGTTTGCTTTAGAGAAAAAGAGATAAATATCAAATAAATATTGTGCTTCAGAGAGAGAGGAAAAAACTGTTAGGGGATGAAATCTCTTTTCTGCCTATGAACATAGCTTGTAAGGTTTTAACCCTGAGTGAAGTCAAAGGACTTTTTTCTGCAGTTACATGAAAACAATGATCAAGCTACTTAGTTTTTTGCATTTGCAAGAAATTATTTATATGACCACCAGTGAGCTCTATTTTCAACTTTAAGAAATTTGAACAATAATTTACATGCTCCTTCACTTCTACCATTTCTCACAGCTATTAATAAGCTGATGATCACATATGTCATTAATGCAATCTACTTAAGGAATTACAGAAAGTAGCTAGAAAAGGAAAATCACTTAATTTAGGACAAAAAACCCCCGAACTAACAGAATTGTAACTACGTGATCAAGTCAATACTTTCCAACACATTTATAGAACAGGCGCTTTCATTTTGTTGTTTAAACTATAATCAGACTTCAAATTATTAAAGAATGGAGCAAAGATGACAGATGGATCCTGTGCTTGTCAATCAATTTATCTTGATTTGTAATAGCTACCAGCCAGATTAAATAAAATTCTGGCTCTCACATTGTGGAAACTGGCACAAGCTTGAACAAACTCACTCTACCTCCAAGCCCCATCAACATTCTGAACTTAGCATAAGCTTCCACAATGCAGAAACCAGATGGATTTTTTGTTGAAACTGGCCTGGAGATATTATCTTTATTAGATTTGTTGCAATCATACTGTTATCATTTCATAAATTCTGTAACTAACAATAGAAACCTAATTTTTTTGCAGTTTCTTATTATATAGAAATCCTCAAACTCCTGAGCAACAATTTATCCCCATTGACATTCAGACCCAGGATTGAACTCCTTTGGAACTTTTTTAATAGGCTCTCTGCTTTATTGTCTTTTTTTAAATCACTTGCTTATGTATCTTGCATATTGGTTATATAATACGAGTCTTTGTATAATTTTTTTTATTTTATTTTTTTTTTTTTAGTAAATATGTAACATCTCATTTTTCTCTAAAAAGTGAATTAATGCAGGAATCTAGCTTTCAAGTCCCTGTCCAATAAAATACGCACGTGAATTACATCATAATGAGGCTAAAAAATATTAAAGTACCAGAGAGAGAATTCAGAATAGAAAGCAGAATGAATGTCTTTGGCTACATGACTTTGTGGAATAAAAACTACAGGTCACAATTAAATAAAAATGAGTTCTGAGACAAATGAACCACAAATGTGCCAGGAATTTTTCTGTGAGCATCAGCACTGGGAATGTAGGTTTAGAATTGCATAGCTGTGGAAGACAGATACCTCAGGTTTCATTTCCTAAAATACATCTCTGAAAGGGCAAAAGCAATTTCTGTTTGTATTATTATAGTAGCATTAAAAAAACCTGACATGCTTAAGCAATAACATTTGTGAATAATAGAAAACAGCATGTGATTATTCAGTTATTATAAAGAGAGAGAGATGGAGGAGAAAAAGTAAATCAATTCTAACACACATTAACCTCAAGGGACACTGTCTGCCTCGGCTGAAACACCTCATGTACTACTTGCCGGCTAGAGTCTGTGCCGTAGGAAGGATGCTACCAGTCACCACCCAACAAACGTGTCTAATGACATCTTTAAAATTTTCTGCAAATGGAGAAATCCCATCTAGGAAAAGCAGGGGGTGAGTACCAGTTCTATTTCTATTCTTCCAAGCCACTGATTGCCATGGACTGTGGCATTTACTTTCGGATTAAAACATCTAAAAACATTTGTTCATATGTGAACATCTGTATGTGAACTAAGTATCAGAGTTTCTCATAGTCAAGAAAGATTTAGTTAGCACAGCTGACAGACCCTGAAGAACAACTCCACTGACTAAATTTCCTACAGGCTTACACCAATGACCCACACACCCCAGTGCTCTGTCTTTGATGGTAGCACTGGTGCAGGCTAATGGGGGAGTGTGGCACATCCTGGAGCATAGGAGTCTGGCTGCTTTTTGCTTGAAGTCCATTGCTCCCTTATTCCCCTATAATTCCCTAGTTTTGTGTTAGGGCTATTGGAAAGTACGTCCCTGTCTATTATTTTGGTATGTGCTGTTGGACACGTTGTCCGTGAATTTACTCAGTGGAAGTCAGTAGGTGTAAGAGTCACCCTGAGGTAAATAGTGCCATTCAGCTGCCACCACTCAGGTTCTGGGGCCATTTGGGGTGCCCTAAAATATCACCTTTTCTTCTCCTGCTGCTCCAGTCAGCACTGGTCTCCTGTGCGTCCTCTGTCAGGTTTAATCCCATGTGGAGGCTTCACAGAGCCTGTGGATATCTTAAATAGCATCAAACACCTCTGAGATCAGTTTTCCATGTGCAGGTGTCCAATGCCTTCTAAGATGTCCCAAGGTAACCTGCCCAGCTTCCAAACGCCACTCTAAGACAATCTGCCAGGGACTCCCCACTGTACTTGCCATCCTTTTGCAGATTTCTCACATAATTTAGGGTGTCTCATATCGCACTCATTTTATACAAATAATTCAAGACCCTAGTAGATACTGTTAGTGGAGAATACAAAGCAGTTCAATTTATCCTGAAGTATATATCTACAGACTGGTCTGCTGGATGGTTCACTATGCTACATTGATCATACAGATAAGATATTCAGTGAAGAGTGAGAGCTTAAAAAATCTGGCTCCAGCTTAGACACATTTATGCATACATGCACATTTTGCTGTCACAATTTCAGATTCTCTCACCCCACACCATCCGGCAAACATAGTCTTCCCTCAAATATGACAGCTCTGTAACATGGTTGTAAAATAGCATTTTTTTTTTCATTGCTTTCTCTGTTGTCAGAGATAACCAAAAAGTGTGAATTTACAAATTTGTGGGAGATTGAGTACCTCAGCATGTACTGAAATAGTCCTGAAATGGAGCAAAAGTTCATACTACAGCATTTTTTTTCATTGGTTTAAATTTCCAGTAAAAATTATTCAGATGACAGAATATAGAAAATATAGAAAGAATATTACACTGCAACTGGGCAAATTATTTTCTTTTAAGTCAGTCTGTCATTAAACTCAGTCTCTCTACCGGGTTAAATTTCTGCATGGGAACTGCAGTTCTTAGTAACAAGTGTTCTCTTCTTCATTTAGAAAATTGGCTTCTTGGCTTGATGATATTTCCCTCTTATACTTCCAGCCATGTGATTCCCAAAATGCCACAGGCCATTATGCCAGAAAAAAAGACTGCTGTGTCACACAACATACAGTCTAATCAAGGAGCCTGTTCTTCAGGAGAAAATGAGAGTTTGGTCTATGATTACTATGTTGTAATAGACACAAGAGGGAAATGAGATTCATTTTTGAACCAACGTTTTTGAGGCCACAGAGCTCTCAAAAATATTTTGATTTCAGGTCTACCCAATTTAGAACTGAAGGTAGAAGGGAAAAAATACCAATAACGCAGCAGAGCTTTCCCCCCCTTCTCCTCTTTGTAAGATGTTCATTTTCTGAAAACTGCATTTCTCCTGAACAATTATTTTCACAGAAACTTCTTCATTGACCCTAATAATCAGTATTCTGTTAGTTTGAGGGCTGTGAGAGTTGACCCTTTCTGCCAAAGGATGATCTATTGTCGCTAAGCTTCTTGCCTGTGCATTCTGAAGAATCTTAACTTAGAATTTTGTTTCTGACGCGCTGTACTGATGTTACTACTTTTGGCAACAAACGTTGCCCCCATTGGTATATCTCATCATCCGTCTTGGGCGGGATTTGCTTGTGGATGGGGCACACAATCTAACAGCCACAGACGTGGCTGCAGTATGGTATGGTTGTTCCTGAAGCTTAGAGCTCATTGATGGATCACTGCTTACGGAGGAACACTAGCAGGATTTTTCACAAGCCGGTGTTTCTGCACTTGTTCTTGCATGTCTGTCCTGTGTGGGAGGTAGCTGGCTTGACAGGTTATCTTGATATAGATCAAAAAATGATCAGAAAGATTGAGAATGTTATCCTTTTAACAAGAGAAGAATAATCATGACCAGCAGAATCAGTATGTTTTTTCTGGTTTTACAGAATTTTCTGCAATGGCTAGCAGACCATGGGGAAGTAGAAATGCTAGTAGGCAACATGGTACAAGGGCCTTGTCACCCAAAGATGCTGTGATTTACTCAGGTCCACGGGGAGACTGGACAAAGGAAATCCACTGTGGACTGTGAAAACATCGTCTCGATTTGGAAATAGGCACAGGGAGAACACTCAGGGCAAGTAATATATGTGTCCTGTTCTTACTCATCCAGAGGCGTATGCTTATAGCTACTGTTGGACACAAGGTTAGCGCTAGTCACACTCCCTGCTCCAAGTCTTTGTGGCCGGTTTAATATTCTTAGGTTAAGTAAATTCCACAACACTCTTCTTCGGGTTTTGGGTTTTTTTTTTCCTTTCTTCTGGCCTCTAAAAACCCCTTCCTTATCTAAGAAGTTTCCTATTGGGAGTATTTGCAGTGAAGCTGTCCTTTGTTGTTTAAGAATTACCACATATTCTTTTAATCCTTTGAGACTAGTTATAAAATTAACTACTTTAATTCATCCCGGGCGGTGGCTTTTAACCACCATGAAATTATTACAGTCTGTCAATGCTCTATAAAAAGATATTTACATTAGATATATTGTATGCATTAAATATGCTTAAGGATTAACCCCTAAAAGACAACATGGAATAGTAAGTGTGAGTTTCATGTGTGAGTTAAATGCCTTCCATTTTAACTCCCAAATTCTTAACACCTAAAATATATAATTAAATAAATAGATACAAATCTATTCAAAGGTTTCATTTTAAGTTCTCAGTAAATATCATTTGGTCAAGAACTGTTATAAATCTCTTGATATGTTGACAGATAATGGAAATAATATGCACAGTTAGCAAAACCTGCTTTCTTTTCTCTTGCATACATATAAAGGACTTAAAATAGTGATTTCCCAATTTAGTTGTGTGGTATACAAAGCTTTCCTAATGTTCTAAAAATTGTAACTGTATTTTCTTGTCTTAAAAGATAACTATATAGATTAAGAATGTACATAAAAGGATATCCCCTTTTTCCAGGTATACTAAATGCTAATCCTTCTTTGTTAATCAAAAGACCTTGGAGATGATAAAGCTTCAGTTTATTTTTTAGAGGGATACCTTGAAATTCAGTATTCTAGTGAGTACTCCATAGAGCTGCGTTTCCTATATGTTTTGATGTTTATTTTACATTCGTTTTAAAGGCAATTTAATTACTGTGAATGAATTCTCAGAATCTCAGTAGATGAAAAGCGGATTTGAAGTCAATAAATATTCGAGTGAAAGAAGAAGAGAAAGCAGGTGAGAAAGATGTTTTAGGAAACAATTGCCAGGAGGCTGTGGATTGAGCAGAGGAATGAGGATGAGCTGGGCCATAAACGGGCAATGTCAGAGCAGGACTTGGTCGGTGAAGTGAGGGGAGGAGGCAGGGACAGTACATTGGGACTAAAGCAAACCACAACACGCGCCCTTACATTTTAACTAAAACTGAGCATTGAAACTGACCTCATATTTTTTAGTCTAATTATGAAAATGAAGTATAAGAGACCTTAGGGACCGTGTGGTATTCAAACTGCAATTCTATTGCTTCTCTGCCCAGCTGCTACATGGGGTACGTGGCCCCCCTGCCCCCCCCGACGCCGTTACTGCCTATTTCTTCCTGGCTCAGCGCAGCGCAGAAACCCCGAGGCAGGCTGCGGCGCGGGGCTGGAGTCTCTGCTGATAGCAAAGCGGGCGCTGGCTTAACGTAGGAGAGAGGGTCAGCGGCCGCGGGAGGCTTTTCAACAGACTGTGCTGGTAGAATTCCCCCTTTCAATTACCGTCTCTCTTAGGTCTGAGATGTTTACCTTCTAATCCACTTCCACCAAAAATTATGAGCCCAAGAATATTGCTAAGTATATGCTTCAGCTAGTCCCAGCAGCAAGTATGCAAAAGTGTTTATATCCACTGGAACTATGTGATTAAAAATGGGGCTTTGGGGATAAAGATTTCAAATTGTTTTGCTGAGCCTAGCATATGTCCAACAAAGGAATAAAGCCTCCGCTATATATATAATGTCTAACACGAAACAAAATATATGTATGCTTTATTCACGTGTACAGGCATTTCATTTATGTTTCATCATTTAAAAGAATGAGGATCTAATAACGATAAAATTTATAAGAACAGTCAGTCTGTCGTTTTCCTCCTTAATTAAACTATGATTCTGTCATTAATATATCCAGTGTTCCTATTTGCATATCTTCACATGCAGCTTAACATCCGAGGTGGGATGAAGACTGAAGCTGCCTGTCTTTGTTGAGCACCCAGCAGAAAGTAATCCTGAGTTCTGACCACTGAATCTGGAGTTCACTATAGGTCAAATATTATCCCAGTAAAACACTGGGAAATGAAGTAAACTTATACTGAAAGGGGGAATGATATGCACACTTTAAAATTTAGCTGTCAGTGACATTTTCCTAGAGGAAAAAATAAATATGAGAGTACAAGTTGTTCTGGACAAGCTAGAAGCAAATTATGTACTGAAGGACAGAAACAGAAGACAACTATTTAACTTTCTGAGAAAGATACCTATAAAAAGTGACTCATCCCTAAATTCCTTGTAATTTGTGTCTGCTTGTACATAATAATGTGTTACTATTCCAGGAAAGAGTAAAAAATAACTTCAACTATCTGCAAAAAAGGAAAAGGCTTTAAAAAAGATTTTCATTTAAAAGACACAGTAATGCTTATGAAAGGGATTTCTAAATATGAACCATCTGCTTACCGTGACAATTTGGAGGTCATTTTTATTTTAGCATAGTAAGCCCAGAATTAACTGTTCTGTCCATTATTGATAATAGCAGATCCTGCATATAGTTTTGAAAATATTCTCTGTTCCTAAAGTAGTTATTACTCTTGTAACAAAAAGTAGTATAATTCAGTGATGTTTACTAGTTCAATAGCCAGAATTGAATATTATAAATGTATAAATATAGATTACATCTATATAAATATATTCATGTATCTACCCCAAACCACCAAGTAGTCACACTTCATATCTCAAAAATGAAGAATTCTAGGTCTTCTCCAAGCAATATAAAGGAAACTGAAATGTCTAGAGAAGAATTTGAAATCTCCTTCTCTCATACCGTCCTTGGCACCCAGCCAGATTCCTTGGTTATTTAGGCTCTAATCTTGCAAAAGGAAGTTTATGCACATGGAGTCCTATTAACTTCAAAGAGATATTGCAAAGTCACAAGAATGCTCTGTCGTTTTCTAGGAGTGTCAACCTACATGTCACTGAAGCCAAAGTGTCAGAAAGAATCCCTGGAAATGATCCAGATTTACACCGGAGAAAATGTGTGTAGAATTAGACGTCTGCTGGTATCTAAATCTCATCTCTGCACATTTTAACAAGTAGGATTTAAAAAGAATTCCAGTACAGTTCATCTTTTCTTAATAAAATTGATTCATGTACTTGAAGCCCTAGCCAGGGCTGTTAGAGTAGCTAATTTGAAGATAAATCTCACTTTTAAGGAAAGATTTGACCCTTGGATGCACACATGCAACTTTCATTATGCTAATGGAAGCCACATTCATGCATCCAAGGGCAAAATTTGTTCCTTAGCAAAATGATGTAAAATAAACAGATAATAAAGTGCATCAGTGCAGTAAGGGAAGCTAATTGCATAGGAGGGATTTCCATTGGGGTGTGTCTTTAAATACTGTAGAAGGAAACTTTTGAAATAACACACGTAAAACTCACTAGCTTATAAAATCTAAATCCTTCTAAGTGTAAAGTGAATTTTACTCTCATCCAAATAGATGGTTTTGCAAACAAAACAAAACAAGACAAGAAATCAAACTAAGATTTCTAGATTCCTTTTTTTTCATGTGGAAGAAGAAATGTAAAAAAAGGGGAGGGGGCAATCATTTATTTTGAGACGTGCTCAAAAATGCAAAACACTATGAAAAGATTCAATATATTTGCTGAAATAATGTTAATAATACATTTATTCATACTACTGATAACATTGCTTTCTGCAAGGAGTAGAGCACTCTCACACAAAGGTCTGGCATATGTTAAGTTCTGCATAGAAAAATACAGTATTGAATACTTGCTGTAATCAACACGACCTGGTATCAGGTGAAATGAGCCCAACACAATGTATGAGAAGCCGAAGTGTTTCCACTCACACAGTGCAAAATACAGGGAAAGTATACCGATTGTCTGGAAACACCAAGTGTTGGCTCTGACTCTTCAGACCAGTATTCTTGTTTTCAGACATAGCATTGAGAGCAAAGAAGTTTTCCTATTTCTTCCAGGCTGCTCTTTCAAACTCTTCTAAAGTTTTTTTTACCAGTCCCCTTCAGTAAAGCCACTGATCTAAATCTCTTCACCTGGGCATCCACTAGTAAGTGAGGAAATTAATCTCTTTCTTCCTGGGATTTTTGCCAAAATAGGCCAGCTGACTTTGCTCAACAGAAACCAAAAGAAACGGAGAAAGGAAAGGCAATCACCAGACTGGTTAAAAAAAAAAGGATGAGATTAGAAAATCTCATGCCATTTGTATTATTTTCACCTCTTGGTTTTTAGCTAGTAGTCTACCTTGTCATAAAAGGTTAGGCAATTTATTTCCTTACATTATATGTTGTCTCCCAAGACAAAAGCAAGAAAGAAGATACATTTGGAAGGCACAGTTCCATATCCACTGTGAGCATGTTTATTCTCTTGAGCAGGAGGAAACTTTCCCTGATGATATTTATTTTGTGAAGGAACACTGCTCCGAAATAATTCAGAGAAGCAGCAGCTACCAAAGAAGACAAAAGTAGAAGGAAATATAGTCCAAAAGAAATAAACAATACACTGGTGGGACCTATATTTTGATCTTCCAAGGGAAGAGCTGTAATCTTTTTTCTTACCAAAGTAGGTAACTTATTATCATCTTATGGCAGCAACTGGCACAGAATATATTGTACCCTAGTGGAAATGGATAAGGAAGTGAATCTTCTCCCGAGTCTTGGCCATGAGTTTTTTCTAAGTTTCTTCTAATGTAAGATCCAATATGACCTTCTCTGCCCAACACGAAGTTCAGTAGTCACACCTCAGAACTGCTCTTTTCTGAGATGCAGAGCACACGAGAACGACCAACATCAGGTGGTCACTGGGCAGACCGCGAAGTGCTGCAGAATGTTTTCAAGGCACAGCAAAGCCATGGCATTAGTCACATTTTCCAGTCACCCACGGTTTCTAGTCATTTTGATTTTAATAAGATGTAGCGATGAGTGTGGTTTTGGTGGTACATTTCAATTAGTGCATTGCCCACTAACAGCCTGCATACAGCTTTACACCTTTCAGACTTTAGCAGAGCTATTTTTCCAGTGAGGTGCTCTGAGGTACCCTCCTGAATAGTCTGCGACTGCACAGTATTAGCTGGAAAGTCCTCTCACAAAGAGTAGCTTTATCCACTGCTAGTGTGTTCCCCTTCCCAGAGTTTACAAGTCCCTTATCTAACAAGAGAATCTCTCTTATTTGCAGTAAGAAAATCTTTTCACTTCAGGAAAAATATTAGTTACAGTTAGCAGGTTTGATTGAGCCCCTAGAGGTTCTCCTTTCTGTCTTTTCCTATGCTATGTATTTTACAGACAGTTAAAAAACACTCTCAAGGCAGCTTGGAGAAGGTCATCCAAGTAGTCAGACATAGTAAATATACCAGACCTAGCTTTGTGAAATTTAGTCTGGTGGGAATCAAATATTTTTGTCCATTTTTACCTCATCCTGTTATACAGTTAGTAAAACAGATGCCTTAAAACCAAGCAGCTTTTCCAGCAAGATCTTTTTTAGTGTTCCTTATTCTCTAGGGTTCTCTAATCTAAAATCTTGGTCTAGGAGAGTTTTGAACACTGGGAAGGTTGGTAAAACCTTTCCTTTAAAAAAAAAAAAAACAGAAAACCCACAAACAAACAAACAAACAGAACAAAACCAGAGCAATATTGTAGACCAACAGGAAGGAAATATAACTCCCAAACTTTCCAAACTTTCTAGTTTGGAAAAATAGTTCTGAAATTATTGAAGAGATTGTTTAATAGGGCTTATTTTTGCAAACTTGTCTTAAATTGTTTGTTGAATTTCTCTTTTCATCTTGATATGTTCCACATTTTTATAAAAATGTATGGAAAAAATAGGGACAATGGGTAGAAAATAACTGTGTGTCAGAACAGTAAGTAAATATGTCATAGTTCAATGGGTAAATGTTTATCATATATAACATTCTCATGAAATATTCTTTGATAAAATCTGTGTGCTTAACTTGGTCTTCATGTGTGAGCAGTTACTAAGATGATGGTTAAACCTCAGTCTGTGGTTCATTAGCTGCAAGGAAGTCCTGCAGTCTCAGCTATCATTATTTATAGAGGATCGCCCTCAACATCTGAAGTGAGATAATAAATGTCTTGGCTAGCTAGCCACTGAGGGCTTCTGCAGTGAGTTTCGCAATATCCAGCAGTATTAAAAAGTGAAATGTCTTGACATACTATGAAATTATTTGCTTTTATATATATGCATAAACACACACACATACATATGTATATATAAACACATGTACACAAAGATTTAGTTTCTTTAACTTTTAGTTTGCTGTATCGAGAAACTTCAAAAATCTTAAAGAGGATTTGACTAGAGGCATAAACATCTGGTCTCTTGACTTAAAAAATGTGAAGATTGGGGTCAATGGCAGATTTTGGCCTAGGCTTTTCCTGAAGATACGGATGCCAAAAAATTAGAAAGTTGGCTTTTTGTCACTTGCAGGTGTGAAATGTTTAATGCATGTAGCTATGGTGATTGAATAAGTAACAGAAAAAATATGGAAAAAGTGTAGTACTGGGAGTTGAGCCTGGCAGCCTGCCAAAAGGCTTCACCTTGTTTAGGCAGAGCGTTTTTATTATTGACCAAAATTATAACGCAAAGTCCCCCGCGTAGATCTATGAACATAAGTAATTCTTATAGAAAAAACAACAAGAGCCAACACAAATACACTTTAAGAGATAAATCTGCAGACTTCCTGCATGATTTTACATACATAATTGTTTTAGGAAAGAAGACAAGTAAGATCAGCCTTTCCTTTGAAATGTCACTCTTCCACGTCCTTCAAAATATGCCCTTTAGGGCTAATGAGTTCAGCAGACATTTTGATCTCCTCACATATGCCTTGAGACACTTTCAGAACTGAAGGGGTAGCATTTCAAAGTCATGCCAAGTAGTCAAATAGTCAATATTTCTTTTTGTCCTGAGCTAGGCTGCCATCACCATGCAATAATTAAAATGGCACAGCTCTCCTTTGTCAGAGTAAGGGTTGTCAGTTCAGTTACGGTGCAAGCACTGTGTTTTCAGTCCCAGGGAAAGGATATTTGATTGTTTCACAGTTTGAGGGTAGGTAATCTCACTGATAACTCATGATGGAGCCCTAAAAGCTGGATGACGAAAAGCTCATTACAGACGGAAGTTTCTTCACATAAATTATGTTATTTTACCCTGGGATAGGTTAAGATGACATAGATTGGGAACATATTGGGGTAGAATTTGAGTTTCCTCCTCTTTTTCTCCTTTTCTTCAGAAGATACAGGTATAAATATTTCTTCACTGTTTATTATGATTTTGAAATGATGCATCTGAGTGAGTTCAGCCCCAGCAGAAGCCCTGCAAGTTTAAGAAGTTCTCAGGATTGTGCTGTGACTGGTGCTGACCAAAGGCACAACAAAGAGGAGATGATAAAGGAAACACTCTTTTTTCAGGTCAATTTCTTAATACGGGAATCATAATATTAGCATGTTTGCAGATACCTAAGCTGTGATGTTAACACTTGGTAGTCCTTTCTTCACTAGAAAAGTGATCTATTGCTGACAAGATGGCGGAAACATATTATGCATTAAACTGAACAGAATTTAATGCTATTTTAATTGTTATTACAGAAAGTTTTCTTGAATATGAATGACTGTTACCTACCATGCTGCGCATGGTTTCCAGAATCCAGCTTATTTTCAAAATTTTTCTAGTGTTGATTCAGAGAAATGTTCTGAGCTTTTGGAGAATGATTTCTACTAACAGCTGTCAGAAACAGATTCACTTGTTCAGGAGAATCACTCTTTGACCTATAGTTGACAAAGCTGTATCACATTAGTATAAGGAACTGCACTCAGGAAATT
>JAVJGG010000062.1:8801852-8815781 GCA_035590195.1 Aviceda cuculoides
GAAATTATTTTTTTAATCATTGTGCCCAACAAAACTTTTTATTTGAACCCTTCTGGAATTAAAAGGTTTTTTTCCCCTGATTTTTAAAAAATTCTTTTTTTATTTTACATTATATTTCACTATAATAGCAAACCAAAAGGCTGAAACTGAAGGAAAGCATTTTGATTCCCCTGTAATACGTATTTTTAAATTGCTTCTGCAATAAAATGATTTTGACTTGGACTTTACTTAGGGGTTATTTTTCAGAAACTTGTTCTTACTCAGAATCATCCCTAAATTTATGAACTCTGAGAACCTTTATAAAATGACACTTTTGCCCTAAAAGCACCTTACTGTTAGTATTTTTGACCATACCTTAGCATGAATATCACGATTTGTCAAAACAAAAATGTCATTCAGTAGTAACACAATAAAAAACAGCTTACAAAAGGGAAGACAGAAGGATGCTAATAGATGGGAAGGCACCAGTTTTTGTGGTAGAGGTACTTTGGTTTCTTTGGTATAGGTTGTTTTGCTTGCAGGCAGTTTCATAGCTTAGGAAATCTCTTTTTCTTTCAAACAGAACAAGCTAAGCCACCACCTCGTTATTATCTGCTGACAGCCAGAAAGACTGTAAATCATGACTCGACACACAGCATCGTGTTAACTGGAACAATGCTGGCTGTAGTCATCTGGAGCCTTTCCAGCTACGTTTGAACTGCACAATGGACAAAGGACTCATTTGAAATGCAGATGTAACATTTTTGCAACTATAGACAAGGCCGGGGTGCCTGGCAATGCCTTTTTAATATTAGCGTTTAGTGTACCAGTGTTTGCTTATGTCAGTCACCTGCTATGTCAAGACCAAGAGGTCAGATCTTGAAGCTGACATGGCTGGCAGCCTGGAAACCACTTCATTCACACTGTGTTTTCTCAGGCAGGCTTGCATTCAACCGTGTGAAAAAAGGGAAAAGCAAAGCAACCGGTGCCCTTCCTGTCCCCGGCTTCCCAAGGAGTTCTTCCAAGAGTCTGCAAAGTTTGCTTTCCACTGAGTCACTCTGCTAAATGATCTTTGGTTAATGTCTATACAGAATAACAAAATAAAATCTTTATGAGGTCTCATGCTGTGGGCAGGGTGGTATTGCCTGATTTACTAACACCCTCATGACCCCCTTCTTTCCACTGTGCTGCCTGATGATTCCATGTTGCGTTTTAGTGATCATTTGGGAAAACACAATTACCTTTGCTTCTTCCCTTTCTTTTTTTCCCTTCTTCCTTCCTTTCTTTCTTCCTTCCATTTCTGTCTCTTCTTAAATGCAACAGTATAAAATCTTGTGTGTAAATTTAATTGCCAAGAACGTACTGAGTTGCCTAAAAGTCTCCAAAAAGTACTAACGTATTTTCCTTCCTTATTCCTTCAGCTGCATGTTTTGAATGTAATTATGAAGCCTAAATGAGCATGCTGTTTTAATTTTTCTTATATATAATAGCACGGTGGCCTATGAAAACACAGCGCTCTCAGCAGGAGTTAATTCTAATGAAAACAATAAATTTCACATAATATAGTCAACCACAAAATAGCTTACCAATTGCTTAGTTATATGAAGTCCACCTGTTCTACTTCAGGCAAAATTCCCACAGAAGTTAAAAATTTTCACAGATTAAGGACTTTGTAACTTGACCTTAGTTACTAGCCCAAATTAATATTTATGATAGCTTCTGATTTCTCAGACGTGTCCTTCTGCACAAGAGGGTGGGGAGAGTTTAGATCACCCAAGGGGCTGGTTGCATACAAAACTGTTCTCAGATATGAAAACTGGCTCAGATTTCATAAAAACAGTCCCACCCTAACTCCCAGAGTACCCCTGTTAATGTCCTGTCCACCCTGTTTTCCCCGTAATGCTGTTGAGGGAAATTGGACAGATCGGTAGAATACACAGATATTTTAAGAAGAAACCTGTTTCCTGTTGTTAGTACAGCTAAGATGAACATGTCTCTGTAGATCTACGTTACAGCCATCTTATATCCATGATGTCAGAATATAAAACCTAGTCAATGAAAACACAGGGATGTTTAAGTTACCACATAGGAGGAGCCGAAGAGCTAGTCCCCAAGAAATCCCACATAATTCCTCTCTTCAGAAGGCAGGAGGTGGGAAGAGGATCAGGAGCAGAGGTGGGAGGAGTGTCAGGAACTTAGCAAGCACCATCATAGTTACAAAAGCAAAAGATCAGTGTGTAAAGAATCAAAGCTAGTTAGTGGACAATGCAGCTGCAAAACAGCTGGATCTGCAGTGCTGAGGCATGCCATTTAACATGGAAATGGGAAGAAGCTGGGGAAATTCATCCCTCCCACAGCTAGGGAGTCTTCCGTAGGAAAGAATTGTTTATTTAGCAATTATGACAAGAATATCTTTGTTGATCAGTGTTAACATCAACTTTATATTCATATTTAGTTTAACCAGTAAACTGAGAGAAGTATCTGTACACAATGTAAATTGATTTTAAGTCTTCATTTAAAGGAAATTACATGTTAGTCTTTACTAACTGGAAACTATCAGAATAAATTTGTTAAACGACATAGTTTCCCTGTTTCTTGATGACAAAAAGAACAGATCATTGCCGATAAACTTGCAGTTATCATTAGAGAAACCCAATTATCTTTGTGGTTTAATAGTCCAAAATGCACAAATAGTTTAAATTTTATTTGTACACTTTGATTATCTGGCCTTGAGACTTTTGAATAAACTAGACCTTATCTCTATTGCTCTATTACTACTGTTATTTTATAATACATCTCTTTCAGTGATTATGTCAGTCATTATCTGCTATTAAAAAAAACAAAAAAAGTAGCACCACAAACAACATCTAATGCAACAGCAGAGAAAATATGTGCAGGAGAAAGGAGAACAAGACAGCTGTGAACACTGTAAAATGTGTACTAAACAAAAAGAGGGACTTCAAATATGGTTTCAGAGATGTTATCTTCAAAATGAAACAAACAAAAAAAAGGAACCCACAATATGAGTAAATTTATATAGCAAAATATGAGGAAAATGAAACTTTATTCTTGCGAAGGATCTCAGACCCAATCAGTGAAACTATGATGTGATTTCATAACCTTTTCTTGTTTCTTGAGAGTTTCAAGTGAAATTTGGAAATTTTTGCGAGTTTGAAAAAAATAAGCTTATCATCTAGCAGCAGTCCCTACACTGATTAATTTTTCTAAATTTAATTTAGAGACAAGAATAAAAGTAAAATATCTGATTCATTGACCGGGTAAGCAATAATAGTCCTCAACAGAAAAAGAAAAAAAAGAAACAAACGTGTGTGGTAGGACATTTGCTGCCCTATTCTTCATCTCTAGCTAATTTGTGCATAAGGATACGTGGAGACAAGTGCATGGTTTCATCTTCCTCATATTTGGGCTTGCAGGAGATGTTCATGTCACATGCTACAAAACAGAGCAGCACTAAGGGACCCATAAAGTCTGTCAAATGGGAAATACTGAAAGATACATGCTCATCTTTCTCTATCCCATCCATCAAAGCACTTAGAATAGTGGCCTCTGACTTCAGACAAGTCACAGTTTCTAAATGGTCACATTTTTTTGTACTACTTTTCAGTACCAGGCATGGTTTTCTTCCCATGGAAAGCAGGAAGCTCTGGTCTGTTGTTCTATAATCTTGCACCCAAACAGTTTATTCTTCCTCTGTCTTCTTTATGGTTGAAGGCAGGTTCTGCAGTCTGTGTTACAGCATTCATCTTCTCCTATAGAACAACCAAACATGTCAGTAAACACGTAGCAGTAATCAGCAGAAAGGATGAAAGAAAGCACCAGAAAGTTTCACAGGGAGAATACATGTTGAAGAAGGTCCTAGCACTTTGACACAGAGCACATATCCCTAAAAAGGGGAAGAGTTAGGCAATGGGCGAGATGATTCCTTCAGCCTTGGTCCCAGGCTGCCCACCGTGTTCTTTGTACCTACCGACACCAGACCTCCTGCCATTACCTCAGCAAAATCTTACCTAAAGGGTATCCTGAACATTGACTTCAGGGGTCAGCAAATTCAAGTATAAACACCAGTCTTCTAATCTTATAATCACTCAGCAATAGCTATAATTCCTGTTCGTCAGCATCTAGCGATCTGCTGACACATGAAATATGAATAACTGGTTGCTAGTAATGCACCTTGTCTTATATCAGCCAGTGGCAAGAGAAGGATTTTGACTTCCGTGTAACGAGAATAAAACCAGCGACTGGAGATTGGGAAAGCTGCCAAGTCTCTACCTCCCTGCTGCCAGGAATCAGCTGATGTTACTTTTTTAAATTTCCAAGCCATCTGCTTGCTTGCTTGCTTCCCATTTTCTCCCAGGTGTCAGCACGCCAGCTTTTAGAGCAGCTCACAGTGGAATTATCATGAGGTGAGGAAGTTGATTGCTCATGCAAGAGAAGAGCCAGCAGCAGGAAACTTCCCCCCCCAAGACCCCCCCCTCAACTTTATATGATGAGCAAATGGAAAAATTTTGAATCTTAGACCAAGGATGTTGAGGAGACAGAAGACTTATCATAGCCTTTGAAAGGACAGGAGCATAAGGATGCCTGTGAAAGAGGAGCTAAATGAGAAGGGATTTGAAAAATAGATACACACATGAATATTTAGTCTAAACGCTTTTTAAATCTAATTACCTTTCATCTTGAATATCCTCTGAAAGTTAGTGTCAGTAAATTAGTTTATACATCAAGTTCAGGAATTCTTAAATGCTTGTAATTCTAAAATGCGTACTTCAAGAAATTAATGTATTGTATCTTTTATATGAAAAATATAAATGCTGCCTTTGCACAAGTATGCTATATAAAGGTCAAAACATTGTAGAGACGCAGTTAAACATCTGACTCATTTGACATTCTGGAATGTATTGTAGGTGTAATACAGCAATCGTAGTCTCTGAATCAGGCATTAATATATTGTTGCCTGATGAGCCTGCAGTATTTTGCTTAAAAATATTCATGTCATAGGATTTTTCTATGCAAATATTCTGATGTCATTGTCACAATGTGATGTACCATGCCCTGAAGTAGACTTTAAACATCATGTTATGACAAGGAAGCAGAACATCCCTAACCTCCAAAATGGTGTGGAGAAAGAAAGCTTTCCAGCGTCATTATGGCATCAAATGCTGGATATAATGTTTTGATTGTTCCTGAATGCTCAAAAAAAAAAAAAAAAAAAAAAAAAAAATCTGATCTGGAGAAACAGAAAGAAAGCATACCCTAACAACACTTCTCCAAACAAAAGAAAAACCCCCACAACCCCCGCCCCAACTCACCCCTCCAGAACTCAGAAAAACACTTGCTTAAAATATTTTGTAATATACCAGTAGTTTTTAGTTTTATCACTATACTTTCTTCTTCATATTTTTTGTATTAGAAGTATGAGAGGTTGTTCAACACACGGCAACTCTACAAAATCTTATGTCGGTACGTTTTACATTTGTGTCAGTCATTTTGAGGAACATTCCCTGTGGAACTATTAGTGCTAACATCTACTAAAATATTTTAATACAGATAAAAAAAATGACAGGTTTTAATACATTTTGTATTAGATGACATATGTATAAAAAAAATTTAAACTTTTACTTTGGATGTATAAATTGCCACTTAACCTCCAGATTAGACTGAGATATCTAAGTATTAGTAGTTCCTTTATGTGGCAGTAATTTCCTCAAACTTCAGGTGGTAAAAGTTGGACAGTAGTCTAAGGTAGTTAAGTATGTTCTCCTTATGGACAATAAAGAGACAAATCTCAAATACATGATTCGGCCCGTGTAAACTGACTAGCTTAAACTTTCAGATGGCTAAGACCAGATGAGATGTACTTGTCTTACACTGACAGGTCTCACAACAGAAAGTGAAGAACTCATTGAACTGAAAGAGTTATCATTCAAAATAGAATGAATAGTTCCTGGAATAATGAGCTGGTTGTCATCAAATGATAATATCCTTGAGTGTTAGAATGTGGTCATTTGGCTGGGAGCAAGGAAGAAGCCCTGATTATCAGAAAATACATTTGTATGAAACTAGAATACCAAGATTTCTTTCTTTAATCTCCAAAAAAATTACATATAATCACCTATGACTGTGCAGATGAAGGCAATCATTCACTTTTTAATTGTGCTGGATTTATTTGCTGGTTGTGTGCAGGCTACAGATCAGACTTTGATCAATAGTAGAAATATGGAACAACTGGGAACAGTTGGACTCTACATCTGGGATTTCTGAAAGCCCTGAAGCCTTTTTAAGCTTACTCCTTTAACTGCACTAAGAGTTGTTTAAAAAAAAGCACACAACAAAAAAAAAACCCTCTCCCCTCCCCACCCTCCAAAAAATCCCAAACCACAAAGTTTTTAAATCCTCACATTCCACCCATATAAGAATTCGGATGGAAGAAAGAGAACAGAGCATCCTGGGTGTATAGCAGCTGTAGAAAATAAATGGAGTTCACGGCTGCTCAGATGTCTTGCTATCGTCATTTTAGTTGGCAATTTCTTTTTGAGGTGTAAAACCATGGCTTCTTGACTTTCTTAGAATATGCAGTTCTATTAAGATATTCAAGAAATCCAGAGGTGCATTCAGAGTCTTGGAGCAGTTACTTCAGAGACCTCTCTCTCAAACATAGTTCTAGGCAACACTAAAAATAGTCCAAAATGTTCAGAACCTAAGATAGCTACTGGACATTATCCAGCGTGGAAGAATATGAGAATCAAAGTTTGGGTCAGTAGAATAGCTTGAGGAATATCCAGTAATGGAAAGACCTCAAACAAAACTGTGGTGTAATGGTATGCAAAATCATCTAAGTCTTGAGAGCAATATGAACAGTAGGCGTCTACATATTGTAATGTTCCATAAATTTATACTTTAAATTTAAAATGTATTTTGAAAATAATTAAAAAGTAGGTGTTTTGTTAATCATTAATGCATTGCTATTCCAGTTATTCTGCACTTGTGTGAATACATTTCTACAGAACAATAACAAAGATCATGTTCTATGTCCTGACCATCATTTCCTTTGTAAGATGGAACTTACAGAACTGAAGTAAGTGAGTGCACTAGAAACACAAGATGATTACATTATGTACAGATCTTGCTAACATTTAAATGTTTTTAAAGTTCTTTTTTCCTAAGAGAAAATATGGGCACAACTAGCTAAAAGAAAAATCTCACATAATATGCATTTCAAGTGTCCTCTAATATATGAATTCAGATGATCGATTTAAAGTGAACAAAAGGCCAGTCCATTGTTGGATAGAAGGCTAGACCTTAAAATAGTGCATGTAAATAAGTGAGGCATGTTTTTTTAATCCAAGGACAAAAAGGCTCCAGTCTTCACTTCTTGTTGGCATTACGTGGAACATGTGAACCAGTTTTCAGAATGCATGTCATCCTGACATATATAATATTTTATAGTACTTTTTTTCCTCACCATATCTAGTTGAAAGTGTGTGGATAGTCCCTATCATGCAATTACTGAAAAGAAATTAAAAATAGAGTCAAAGAGTAGAATGCACAGTCATGAATTTACTTAAGGAATGGCAGCTCAGAGAGATGTCCCTTCCTTTTCCCTTGTTAGGGTATATGCCTACCCCACCTGCATAAACCTCTGGCTCCTTAATGAAATAAAATGGAATGATCTTCCTGATCAATGAGGAACTTTAAGAAGCCATACTGAGTGCTCCTTCTTAACAACATTCTTAGGAATCCAAATAAGTCTTAAGTGCTTTTTGCTTAACCACTTAATTTTGTTCATCTTGCCAAAGCAGGTTTTTTGAGAGGAAGAAAAGATTAATACAGATGAACTGCTCTATTTTTATATATCTTTCAATTGATGTGAAGTGTGTAAAATTTAAACATGAAAAATTTAACTTATATAAAAAATCATATCTGATATAATCTCTGATAATGTATCTGATCTATATATCTGATATCTGCTGATATCTGATAACATATCAAATACTCCCATCTTGATTCTCTTAGGAAATTTTGATTCCTAATACAAATGATCTGGTTTAGGCTGAGTTTTTTTATTTTTTTCCTTAGATTTAGGTGTTTAATTTCTAGTACTTTACCACTACATTCTGTGTCTCCCAGGACTCTTCAGACACCTCTGTGCACCAAATTTATTCTTTTATCTGACACTAGGAACCCTGAGGACAAATTGATCAAGGAAGGAAAGGCTCACCTCTCCTAAATGCAGTCTGCCTGTTACATTGAACCAGTAAAACACTCAGCACATCCTTAAATCCTCTTGAAGTGAATGAGACTGATTAAAACTTCCATGTAAATCAGGACCTCAGAGCTCATAATTCTAACTGCTTTGGGGTTCTTACTTTATGAGAAAGCAGTGCTGGTGGAAACATGCCTCAGTAAGTGTTTGCCTTTTGATTTTTCTCAGAATGCTCTTGCCTACCCAACAGCAAGATAGCTACATGGGCATCAGTTCACCCACACGTTCTGCAATCAAATCCAATTATCTAATTACTTTACATAGTTTGTGTAGTACAATAAAAACATTGTTCTTCAGTTTCGCAATCTTCTTAATTACTTTAAAAAACATAACATTGCTGCAGAGCAGCATTAACACCAAGTTCTCCACAACTTAGCTCAAACATTACTGTAGTGCTGAGCCTTTCTTTTAACTTTTTTTTTGAATTGTCTTGTAAAGCAGAAATGAAATTTCCAAGGAAGTTCTACATTTATGCCAAAATGACTGACAAGTAAGAAAAGGCATAGTTAAAGAAATAGCTGTACTGTCCCATTGTCTGCTATCACTACATAACCAAGTACTAGAAGATGCCCTACAGAGTCTATATTTTAATAAATTAGGAGAATAGAATGTTTTAAATTCATGAACTCTTTGGATTTACTACATATTTTAAATGCTATCTGCCATCTAGCGGATTTAGGTTTGGCTTCAAGGAAACGATGGCTTTAGCTGTAATCAATCAAACATGTTATAATGCTTTGTGATGAAATTGATATTTCACTAAATGTTAAAGTAACTGTCAGCCTGAATTTGCACCTGATAAGAAGTAATCATTGTACAGTGGATGTCATCAAGACTTTTAAATGTTCTGCAGAAGCATAACAGCTTATACATAATTTACCAAATGGGATTTAAAAAACTCAGAACAACCATTCTCCACAAAGGATATCCATACATTCATGACAAGAGTTAAAACATTGCTCATTTTGATAACTCTGCAGCTCATTCAGATTAAAAATCAGTTTATCTTTCCAGTCTCTACAGTGGGTAGACATACCAACCATGTACAAACCTCCAGGTACGCTATAGAGGATTTAAACAAGTTTCCTGAATCTTTTGCTTGAGTAGAAATAACAATGCAAGAACAAAGAAAGATTAATAGGTTTGCCATAAAATCCATTGATTCAAAATATTTGTTCCCATTTGAACAACAAGCAGTCATCCTGTTTGACATTCTAAGCCCCGTGAGTGTTACCCTGTGCAGGAGATCTCAACAAACGATTATTGTTTCTTTTTTTTCTTTTTCTTTTTTTTTTAATTTCTTAACTAATACTCTCTCCTTGAGTATCTGTGCAACGCTTTCTCATCTTGGAGTTTGTAGCTGGTCCTCGTTGACTGGGGTTTCCTTTCCTGAAAGACCTTCTTCAAACTGATACTTTTGTTGTTGATGTCGATGTTGAGAAGCAGGTAGATACCCCAGGTAGCCACTTAATGAAGACAGTGAGGACCAACAAATTCAAGTGGTTCTACTCTAAACCTAAGTATTCCTTTTGGAAAAAAACCCCAAGAACAAAATCCAAACAAAACAACATTGTCTTACCCTAAGCCATGTCTCCACCCCAACCCTAATCCCAGCCTTTGCTCTCTGTCCAGCAAGGTACCCACAGATGGCCAAAGAATCACAAAGACACAGGAGGTGAACTGATAACCCTTTTGTCTCTTTTGCCTGCAGGCCCTTCTTCCTCACCACATCCTTTTTCCCGAAGTTTTTGCTCAGGGATTTTCTTTGGATGGATTCTGTGGGTCACCTCCTCCTTCTCCTGAATATATTGGCAGGCACCTCATTCAGCCTTGATGTGAAAAATAAGTTGGAAATTGAAAACCAGATGAGTCTTGGCCTTTCATTTAGTGGTCCTGGAAAGGGAAGTTCCCCTATTGTTTGAGTTGATTTAGAGAGAGGCCAGACAGCAAGGATGAGAAAGGCCTCTCAAAGCACCTCCCGTTCTTTTGTGGGGTAGATTCTTCTCCCTTCATGTCATCTAGGCTTAAGGTTAAGACTAGAGTCAGGGCTAGACATAACATTATGGTCAGGGATAATCCTGGGCCTTAATTTTTTGCTGTTCTTTAACCAAGGCCAGAGTATCCCATTCAACCATGGTGCTGAATAGCGTGAACCCCTGCTGGTCTCAAAAGTCAAATACTTTAAGAATTAGAGAGTGGAAGTGGGTATCAGTTTAACTTGAGAGTTTTGTTTGAGAAATATTATTTCCTTTCCCACCAACAGGCTGAACCATGACCCTAGCCTCTTCTCACACTTGTTGTAGAGGTACTTTTCCATCACTAATCCTCACACTCTCCTAACAAGTAAATCTTGTACACTGTTTCCAATGCACTATAAACGTACATTATTTTATCCCTAACGTGATATGGCTTGATATTTCATTTCAATGCTGTCCAATGGAAAAAGATTAGGGAAAATAAGGTGAATGTAGTTAAAAGGCAGAGAAATGCTTTTCAAAAGCATCTTTAAAAAAATGTTGTATTCCCTTAACAAAATGAAATATCATCTTAGATATTACAAAGTATCAAAGGTTTAAAAAGTGGAAGATGTCTCTATGCATTTCATTAATATAAAATGAATGGGTGAAAAAGTCATTGAACTTGGTCTCACATTTAGAATATTATTTATGTTTCACGACACGGTTAGTTTTGTCTCTGATATTTCTCCCCCCCTTTCTCACTCCTACCACAGTCTAATAAAAGGTTATATTTCAAATGTAAATCAGAATAGAGTAGACCTTGTAATATGTAAGCATTTTGAGACCATATCAGCATTAATAGCAGAGAAAGTTCATGTATTTGCATATTGTTGTTGCTAGTTAAAGAATGTATTCTTTAGATTTAACCATGCCTATTTTCACCATCAATTACAATAACACAAGCATGTAACTTAAAGAACAAGAATGAGAACAAACCAGAAGTAGCTTAAATTTGCATATATTAAACATAGAAATTCTTTTGACGGTAAGAATTTTAAGAAAAGCAGAACACAGTAGCAGGCAAATATTCATGACTAGATTTATCTGGAATAATGTATTCTTCAACAGATTCTTCTTCTCTCTCTTTTAATAACGTTAGTTCAACCAAATATGAAATCAGAATCTAAGTGCATGTAGGTGAATCTAGGTTGTCTATCAGAACCATTTTTTAAGCATCTACCTTTATATTAACTTAATAATAAATTCAAAACATATAAACCTTTGAAACACAATAGCTTTCAAAAAAACCTTAATTGCAAGATGCATACTTTCTTTTCATATAAATAATAGTTACTTTTCTTACACATTTTAAAGTCCGATAAAATGTTGACATAGGTAGATCAGATTTCAGTGCAAGTTATATGCCACCATACAATTATTAGCCTACTCTTAGATCAGGAGATCTGCTGCAGATCGTTAGAGCAGGGAACCAAAACTAATCCAAAAGTCACTGCTGTACATGACACCTAGAAGCCAGTCGCCACAGCACTGCCTTTAAAGGTGTCCGTGGAGGGCCCTGAGGCTCAGCGATGCTCCGCGTGGAATCGGCAGGAGCGAGCACGCCGAGTCTGCATGGAATCGGCAGGAGCGAGCATGCCGAGTCTGCGTGGAATCAGCAGGAGCGAGCACGCCGAGTCTGCGTGGAATCGGCAGGAGCGAGCACGCCGAGTCTGCGTGGAATCAGCAGACTTGCCCTTACTTAATGATATTTATTTAAATAATTCCACAAATAAGACAATCACAACACTAAACTTGGTGAGTCACCCCAATAATGGAAGCATCTGTTTCAGTTCCATTATCCAAATTATATAAATTAAGAGTATTTTAAAATAAAAATTAAAAGTCTAAACAGCAGAATGTTGATGCAAAAGAATCATTCTCTAACATTTCTATTAACTTGTTCAAAAATATGATTCACCAAGAAATGAAATGAACTTATGAGTCCAGAATCTCAGACTGAATTTCACAAGTTCCTCCATAAAATGGTTCAAATATGTCTAGAATTTGAAAGAAGACAAACTTTTGCGTATTGCCACCCAGGTGAGTTGTAACCCATAATTCTGTAGCAATCTCCTACTCTCATCAACCTTTTTTATTTTCCTTAGTTGTGTATCAACTGATGCGCTTGGGATCAGTTGGTACATTAATCTGAATTATCTCGATACATGCTGGTACGTGTTTCAGGATCATTCTTTGTTCCCCAAGAAGCATTTGAAATATTTATGTAAGATTTGTTTGTGTAGACTGAGATATGTCATTCACAAATGCTCCTTTTTCTTAAGTTGTACTTTTTTTAAAATTTAGTATGATAAGATATATTTGTAAATTTGTATTAATAATTTAGTTACATATTTCCAGAACAACTATCAGAGTATCAAAATACAAATCTGTTGAAAGGAATATTTCTTTGGCTTCCAATTTATAAAAGGAGATATGTGTAACTAGATTCAAGGTATTGTTTAGTATGAAGCATCTTTTGATTTCCTTCTGGCAGCTTACAAGTGGCTGGACTTCCTCATTGACCATGGCTGTGCCACTCTTCCTTTCTGTTTATACCACAATAAGAATCAAAACAGCTGGTAAAGACAGGTTTTACTCTAATTAATTATTAAAGTATGGATGATTGTTTGAAATCCAAGAGAACCTTGAAAGAATCAATGGCAATTTCATAGGCTCCCCGATTTAGCAAATCAGATAAGTGTTTTCTGTTACTGGTTATGATCTGTTTTCTTATAAGTGTCTCTTTTTGTCTCTAATAATTATGATACTCCTATTTTCAAGTGCTTATGTAAGAATTTGTCCATATAACATTTAAGAGGATGTGCCAATTCACTATAAAAGGGAAATGGAAAGTTTTTACAGTAAGAAATAGATGACCGTGAGTCAAATAGTATAGAAGGCCAAATGATTCACTTTTGGATTAATGAGATCAACTTCTGCTACATCTTACAAGAAAATAAACACAGCAGAAAATGTTAGGCTGTGTACTCAGTGCCTGAAGCTGTTGGTTCATGGTGCTCATAAAGATGTCCTAGATATATTCAAAGAGCCACAGAGTTATTAGGGTAGCTATTTTGGGCATAAGAACCGTGTTTACACAAGAATACTTGTTGACACAAGATTTAAACAGGTTTTGAATAAACTTACTTTACACATTAGAAAGCTTTTAGCCACCAAGAGTGGTGAGACTCTAAAACAGCCTCTCAATAAATGGAAAAGAGTCCATAAAAGTTTTAAAGGTTTAATATGGTGTTTGATGAGTTTATGAAGGTCTTGTGCAACACAGATGATTGTGCTAGCATGACCGTGCCAGATTCCGCACCTGGGACAGAGTAAGGCTGGGCACAAGTACAAACTGGGAGAGGAGAGGCAGGCGAGCAGCCCCGCAGAAAGGGATCTGGGGGTGCTGGTCGACAGCCGGCTCGAAAGGAGCCAGCCGTGTGCCCTGGCAGCCGAGAGGGCAAACCCCATCCCGGGGTGCATCGCCCACAGCATGACCGGCTGGCGGAAAGAGGAGATTATCCCGTTTATTCAGCGTCGGTGCGGCCTCACCCTGAGGCCTGTGTGCAGCTCTGGGCCCCAGGATTTAAGAAGGATGTTCAGGTTCCTGAGTGCATCCAGAGGAGGGCAATGCAGCTGGTGGCAGGG
>JAVJGG010000062.1:8825706-8895736 GCA_035590195.1 Aviceda cuculoides
TCAAGGATGAAAGTTGATATACAACTTTATAGTCTAGGAATACATATTTGTAACTTATAGCCCACTGTCTATTTTTCCATTAAGGTGGCATACAGAAAAAAAAATAGATGTTGCTGCCTTAGAGCAGCAAGTCCACATTCTTACAAGTTAAATGTCCTTTAATTTTTTAAAATAAGGTCTGTCAGTTCATCATTAAGGACTCTGTGCTTTGATTTTTATTAAGTAAAAATAAAATGTGAATTATAAAGGTTTTAAGTTGCCGAGATCTAAATATAGGGCTGTGTACTTTTCCCTTGGTAGTTAAGATCACCAGACTAACTTCCACACCACTTTAGGTAGCTTCACCACCTTCACTGCCAGAGTGATGCGAATGATATCAAGCAGCACTGTAAAAGAAATGTGAGACTTCTTTCATTTTAGCAGAGATGAGTGACAAAGGAAGTGAATTTCTGTTCTTGGTTTGAGAAAGTATTAATTTGAAATTATAGAGAGCAGAGACTGGACAGGATGATAGCTTTTTAATGTAGGTTATCTTTCTTTTCAGTATTATCAGCATGCTATTTTCAAATTACTCAGACACTGAAATCAATAAAAGCTCTTGCACATCCTTCGGGAGTCACCAGTGGGCTTTACTGACTGCAAATCATACATCCCTCTTAACTGTCCAGACTTCACTGCCAAATTTTGTGAAGAAAACAGTAATCATTACTTTAACTGTGTTTCTTTGTTTTATTATTCCCCCAGAATAAATTCAAAGAATTTTCTCACAGCAAAAGAAAAGAAATAAAACTGAAGCTGAACTGAGAAGGAGGTGTGCTCTCTAACTTTGAATGGAATGCAGTTATCATTTAGGAATGACAAGAAATGTGGCAATACGCAGGGAATTAGTTAAATTTAGATCTCCAGAAAACAATGATCCTGGAATCCTGCACGTAGTTAACAAAGCATTAAAAATGAATTTTCCCCTCAACATTGATTTAGCCATCTTATTAAACTATGACAGAATTTACCAAAATTTGGAGGCCGTTATTTCCCCTTTCCTCACTAGATCTACAGAACTGCTAGAGAAGGAGCATCCTTCTTCTACACAACAACCCAGTCCTTTTGGCACTCAGCAGAACGATACTGACCCATATTCCACTTCTTTAAATCTCAGTCCACTTCTTTAAATCTCAGTCTCCTACTTCCAAAGAGAGCACTCCAGTCGGGTCAGAGTGTACTCCAGAATCCATGTCTTTCACCCTCTGATCTTAATACTGCTTTTATCCACATGAATAAATAGCAGTTAATAGAAACATGGATTAAAAGCAGATGGTTCAGTTCTTTGATGAGTATCCTAACTACCAGACTAGAGTCTTTCTCACACACTTGCTTTTTGGCACAATGAACATTGAAATAATTATAATTGAAATAATTATATGAAATGGGTGGAGTTATGCTAACATTAGAATTCAAGTATTCTGTATGTCAGCATTTGGACACACGTATGGTCTGACCATTCTGACATACCAGCAAGTTAAGACAACTACAAACTACCCTCTGTTTCATGAAAATAGTGCTCCACTGTTGTATTTGTGTAGTGTGAAACAGAAGATGTGAACACAGTGCTTAAGGCTGCTTAACTCGCTCAGTTCTGTCCGGAGAGAGACGCAGGTCACAGCGCTTCGGGTGGAAGATAAATCGAGATCTCACCCATGTCCTGTCAGCGGTCTTAGCCACCGACTTAACTGTGCGAGAGGGCTTCAGGAGTCAAACCTAACAGAAACAAACTTCCCGTCTACTCTCTCGTAAGGAAGGGAACAGGAGGAAGAGAGAGGAGAGGAAAGATTGTCCCCTCCTCGCCCTTTCTCTCCACTACCCTCCTCTCTCCTCCACCACGATTTGTACTAAAATTCTACTGAGAGCATGGTTTGCACGTCCCATTTGTTTTGCTTAAGACTATACTATTATTATTCTGCAAAAACACAAAGTTCTTTACAAATACATGACCTCTTTCAATGTCAAGCTGCTTTATTCTTAAATTTAGGTCACATACAGCTCAGTAAAGTTGTAAAAGTGAAACCAGAGCAGCAGCATTGCTGACAAATTCAGTTTCAAACCATAGACAGAATATAATTCTGTCTGTCTGCTGAGGGATGGGGAATGCTGTAGGAGACCCCAGGATGTTGGTTCCTTTTCCAGATCAAATGGACAATGCTTAAAGACATGCTTTGCATCTGAGGTACATCTTGCTTTTGCTTCAGGGAAACGTCAGGCTGAGGAGGGCTTTGTCCCAAGGAATCGTGATGTGGCCAAAATGCAGGCCCAAATGTGGAAATTTGAGTGTTTCCCTGGATCACGTAAAACAGACTAATCCACAGGCCTGCTTTTATGACCCATGCAATTCCACAGGGGAGAATATATGTGATTTCCACACAGACTTTCTTAAGTTCAGGAACCGTGAGCTCATTTACAAAAACCAAATCTAATCAAAACAAAACCATCAGTGCCTCATTACCAATGTCTAATTTATTATTATTATTATTTATTTTAAGGTATAAAGACTGGAAAACAATGGAAATGTTAAAAAAAAAAAGTTTCCCCAAAATAAGAATGAGCATATATAAAACTACAACTGAAATGCATGCTTCTATACGAAACCTATATGCTAAGTTATATTTTTGAGCAAAAGTTTGGCTTATCACCAAAAATCATATTGATTTCATTTTCACTATCCAAGTATCCCATAGGAAACCTCCTCTGATTCAAGCAGTTAAATTTGAACAGTCTTTCAAAGGATTGGAACAGCTGGGATCAGATGGTATATGAAGACAAAGAGAAAGTGAATGAGTGAATGTCATTTTGGACACTTTTTTTTTTTTCCTTCTAGTTAAATAGATTTTTTCCAAGATACTGGAGCAATACTTTCAAGAGGCTTATCAAGTGACTTGTTTGTTACTTTAAGCTCAAAGTGGAAACATCTGGAAGACATTAGAAAAAAAATCTTCTGCTCCATTGCCTCTTCTCCTCCAGTCCCTTGTAGCTTTCCATAATGTCACAATAGTTCATACTTATATAAACAAATGAGAACACTCCAGCTATATTTTATAGTCTGACTAATTTACAGGATCTTTGAACATGGAGGTACAGAACTGCACCACTTCTACTGAATCACAGAGTCTGCTTACATGGAAACAAATCTATTAAAAAACTGCTATTAAAGTAACAGAACTAAAAACCCCACAAAATTAGGGAATTTTAATGATTTACTTTTATATTTTTAATTGCTATATATGAACGGATTCGAATTTGGTTTTTACATCTGTTAAGGTTATTTTTAGATTGTACTGGCTTGTAAAACAGACATAAGATATATCTCAAGGTTTCTCATACACTGGCATGAGTAGCACCTTGGGTATTTAACCTTCTTCATAATAACATACGTCCCCTGACAGATTCCCAAGTTAATGAAGATGATGATAGCAGCATTTCCCTCCATGACTGCTACAGGTGGTGAGTCTTGTTATTGCTGCTGAGGCTGCCAATGTAAGTACCCAACCAAAAACCAGCTGGGTAAATAGTATATATAGTACGGTCCCCGGACACTTCAGATTGTGTAACGGAACATAAGTTGTAAGTGGGAGACTCTTTCTGCCAAAGATATTTTTCTTTTTTTCCCCTGCTTTGAATAACATTTTTTAAATGTCACAACGGAAGAATGCATGCTTCTTATTACACCAGACTTGCAACTCCCCGCTTAGTTGCCTTGTATACAGATTTGGAAAAGGACTGCACAAGAATGATTCCATTACAGTGATGTAAATTAGGTGTAACTTTACTAAAGTAAATGGAACCCTGGCAGGACAAAGCCAGTGTAACTATGGAAATCAGGCCTCAGCTAGTGCTTTTTTATTACTGATTAAAGTATAGGAAAAAAATTAATGAATACTTACATAAAAAGAATATTTAACTTCCTTTGATTCTGAAGTTAAAAAAAATCTTCAGAAAAAGTGCTTTAGAAAAAGTTTCAAAGGCAGGAGTAAGAACATATGTAAAAAATTCAACAATGCAATTCAAAAGACAATAGGTTTTGAATGAAACCCAACTTAAAGGACAATTTTTTTCTGTCCTTTTTATTATGCACATGAAAATGTAGGATTTCTCTGAAAAAGCAGAGCTGAAAAAAAAGGGGGGTTAGGTGTTTGCATCTGTAAGTCTGAGGAAATGACGGAAGAACACAGACAATTCTCCCTGAATGTCCTTATCTTATTGCTGAACTACTGGTACATCCATGAAAATCTGTGTTGGTAGACTTTTGGATTTCATAGAACTAAGGACTGATTTATTTTTGTGTGAAAGAGGATTTTGATACATTGCCAACTTGCTTATTTTACATTTAGACAGTGAAACTTATTACAGTGGAAAGCCATTCAGGTCAGGAGACCCAGGTGCTTAGGAAAGCAGAAAGATTTTCACTTTGACAAGGCAGCGAATGTCGATGGTGGCTGGCAAGAGGATGTAGCATTCGTTAGAAAATTACAGTGAAAAGAGCAGCTGGTTTTATAATGCAATTAAAGCAATTTCTAAGTGAGTGTGAGATTCCTTATCACAGGAGAATAATTTTGTCACCTACATGCACTGTATTTTCTAGATCAGCTGCAACCTTTAATGTCTTAAATTGGTTTTTTAATGGTATATTTTAGGTAAGTTTTAAACCAAATAAATTTAAAATAAAAACATGTGTCATGTAAGTATGAAAACATAGGGCCTTTACACAGAAAGTATGCAAACAAAGGTACTGGTATTTCCAATGCAGGGTGAGTAAATACATTCTAGGGCATATGTTACTTATGGGCTTATTTAAAATTTGTATCAAAAATGCATGTCTACATTTCTATTTTATGAGAAAATATTTGCATATAACATTGAAAATTTTTAGACGTGGTAAATCCTTTTGAATGCTTGACTTCTGCGTATCAAAATCCATCTTCTAAAAATGAAGAAAATAAATTTATTAATCAACTATTGTCTTTAATGTGAAAACTATCAAAAAGCTAGCCACCTACTTTGTGGTGATATAAAGATGTGATCTGATCTAAGGCAGTAATTTCCGACGACAAAGTATTTCTGATTTGTCAGGTTCCCTCAACATTATTTGCTGTTGCCAATCCTCTGTGTACCTTGTGTATAGTATTTCTATGGGTTAATGACCCAAACTGTTCCCGGAGAAAAAAGAAAACTTTGTAGAAAGCTGGAAAGCAATGTCCTGCACACGTACAGTAAGTGAAGCTACCTTGTCAATGGAATTACTGAAGCAGGTACATTTCTGTGCAAATTTCAAATTCATGTAGTACCGTTTCATTAAATGTGGCGAATCAATATAGGGTGTTCTCAGGTAATTAAAGTAGTGCCAACTGAGTATAAATCTGAGTTTTAAGGTGATCCTTATGCTACCTGCTAGTACTACCGCCGTAATTTATGCCTACTTTTCTCTTTCAAAGTAACAAACTTTCCTGATAGATTCTATGAAAGAATAAAGCCAGTAATTGAAAAAAAGCAACCCAAACTTTTATAATTCTCCGCTTAGCTAGCGAAACAACAGAAAAGAGAAAATGGCTTGTCAACAAGAGTATGGATCATTATGTGTGGTCACTTGGCAGTGCTAGGTTAACAGTTGGACTCAATGATCTTAAGGGTCTTTTCCAATCTAAACAATTCAATGATTCTATGATTCTATATTAACGTGAATTACGGATGAGTTTGTAATCCCATTTCTCATTTCCATCCAGGCATTCCTGGCAACTTAAAACTATAACACAATTACGCCAAATAATTGAAAGCTATCAAAAGTGTATTGGTTTATGTTACTGTTTTTCTAATGTATCGTTTTCTTTGGTTTCTAACTGGAAGGTAACATAAGGACTTCGGTGTCATATACTCCCTGGGTACTAGCTGAAATACTGTGAAACATCAAACCAGCAGTTCTCTCATTTGCTCAACCTGAACTGAGTATGACCTACACAGTATTTCTGGCTTCCCATTCAGGAAAAAAAAAAAAAAAATATTGATGATTTACAGCATCAAGTCATTTATGGCCAAGGTAACACATCATAAATGATGTTGCATGTTTTTAGAAGTCATAAAATTCTGAAAAAATATATATTTTTTTTAACAGAAAGATATTAGTTTTGTTTTAGGAGGAACTGAGTCAGTGTAGGGCTTATGTGAACTACAGGATACCTTTTCTGGCACCAAGCTTCACAGAGTACTGGGATACCTAACAAACCTGACTGGCTTGAAATGTTTTGCCAGGTTTGATGCGTCTCCAATCCAAAAGGAAGAATCTGCTGAAGGAAACTCTTTTCTGTGTGCTGAAGTGCCCTGCATCCAAGCCCTAGCCCACTCAGTGCTTTTAAACATTATCCTGACTATGAGTCACATACATGCAATTAAGGCTACAAAAAGACTTCAACAATATATAGAAATGATTTACATCTCCAGGATTTCCACAAAAGATTAATTAATCAATTCTCTTAACACCCAAAACCAAGGCTAATTTTACAGATGTAGGACAGAGAGATTCAGTGACTTGCCTGGAGTCAGAGAAAAAAATAGTGTTCATAGTTGGATTGTCAGTACAGACGATTAGAATTTACATAGAAGAAAGGGCGGGGGGGAATGTAAAACACATTTAGAAAAAGCATTTAGAAATCTTTTTGGTCATCTTGACCCCCCAAAAAATTAAATGGGTGGATTTTGATATAGACTACAAGGATCTATATCACATAGAAGGCTGAACAAATCACATTCATAGATGAGCCGTAATTTTCAGGACTTTAAAAGACTATGGAGTTTTCATTTTTAATTCTTATTTATAATGAGATATTCACAGGCAAGTAATCTTGCATGGTTTTGTCTTTTCAATATTTTATTCTGGTCTTTTATTTTAATAGATATGCTTTTTACAAGAAAAAAACTAAAAAATGAGACTTTTCTGTCCCTATCTCTCCCCCCTTTTTAAAGCCTGGTAAAACATGTGGGCTTGTTTTTTATAATCATGTTTTTTCAAACTTTTTTCAAGATTTTTGTCAGAAGGCCTTTTTCATCTTAACAGGATATAAAGTTAAAAATATATTTAAAAAAGATAGAGTGTTAAAACTGCTTTATAATAGCTTTATGCATGCATAGATGTCGGAACAAAATAGCAAGAGCAAGAGAAAAAAGGTAGCTACAGAATATTAATGGATGTTTATGGCATCAAGCAAGGATGACTTGTCCCCTTAAATCCTATTGAACACCCCAAAAAAGTTCAATCTTCTTCAACCGTAATAGGAGAATATGTTACAAGAATGTCTGTATCTTGAATGGTGCAAATATTTAGATATAATTTGCTATCAGAAGTAATCTAACTGACATTAGGGATAGGAAAACACTTTCAAAAGTGATAGGCTACTGGTTTTTTAATAATTTTGAGGAAGATGTTAAAATTCTAAAATTCTATCATTAAGAATTGAATTGTAATGTACATAAATTGTTAGATGAAAACTTTAGACAAAGAAAGTGATTTCAACTAAATAACCTGGGATTGCCTAAATGACACAAAACACTGAGAAGATAAGTTTAAAAAAGTAATTGTGCATTAATTAGGAGGCATTGGGTATTATTATGTAAATGTAAATAACATTGATGTTAGATTAAAAAGAAAACAAAACCAAAACCGTTTTCTTGTTGCTGGTTTACTATTGAAAATACACATAAAACAACAAGAAAAATATAATATAGCTAATAGATGCTGTCCAAATCCACAGACATAAAGTTAGTGCCCATCACGGACGCTAGATTTTTTTCATTGCCTGTATCTGTGTAAAATGCTGCCTAGCACTTGAAAACCACCTTAGTCTTTAGCAAATTTTGTGGGAGGGGAAAAATCTTGCTTTCTTAGTTTCCTGAGAAAAACTCGGAGCTCTTTTCTCATATTTTTACATCATTACTGCATGTTTTGATAATACCATTTTTTAAATCTTTGTAGCTCAATGTTAAATATACTCTGTTCACAGTCACGCATCAAAGCAAAACTAGCCCAATCTTGTTTCCACTAAAGTCAGCAAGAACAGTAACGGTGCAAAGAGTTCAAAGCTGCGCAGGTGTACATTGGACGAAGGGAGATGAATCAGCCTTCTCACATAATTTAAACTACAGCTCAGTGTTTAAAACACGTACTTCCACAAGTTAGAATTGAAAGAAATGTATATGGATATAAATTACTTGGAATTTTCTCAGTAAATAAGTGAAAAGTTATTTTGTACAAATGTTTTTTGTAATTATATATGCATAGGGGAAATCCATATCATTAAATAAATCTCAAATTCACACTTCGACCTGTGTATGGTGGCCTGATTTTAATATACCTGCAGGTAACATAAAATTAAATTATTCTGAGTGACTCTTGCTGTTCTGTTAAGCTAATATATTATTTTGCTTCCTTGTTAATAAAAAGAACATTAGAAAATTACAAACTCCAAGAAAAGGCCTAATATCAGATAATTTAAATGGTATGTGTCTTGTGGTATAGTCACAAGAAGAGCTATTGAACTATGACTATAATAGATTTTAAAAGTCCTCATCCCAAGCTTTATGTCCATTTTTTCCTGTAACACTATGGTGCTTTTTTTTTTTTTTTTTACATCTTGGTTGAGTGGGATATTGTTTTTGCTGCAATTTATTACAGTGTATTACTAGTTATGTTTCTTATTTTTTTATTTAAGGACCATAATAAAAGAAACAAGTTTAAATACCAGAGGGGTATGAAAAATAATTGTCAACAGGCAAACATTGTTGAAAATGAAGAATTTCAAGTCTTGTAGAGGAATAAATAAAAGACACGATTCAAGTGTGATTATGAAAAATCATGTATTAATCTCAATAATTTAAGAAGTGAGGATCCAGTTATGTCTAGGAATGTATATAGCATTACTTAGTATGGCTGTAGCAATTATCTTTTCTGAGTTAGGAGACTCAAGTTCTATAGTTTTAGGAGGTTTACGCTCCAAATGTCACATGAAATAAGAATTTTTGAAAAGAAAAAAAAATCCAAGACATCTTCATGTTACATCTCCATCTCCAAATTCCCTATTCAATTGTAATAACTTTTTACAGTACACCCTCCTTGAGTGCAAAGACTTTGGTTATTGAGTCACTGTGTTAATATATCTGAAACTTTGACCTTACCAAATAGAAATAAGAGCAACAGTTTTTCTTTGGATTTTGTAGTGTCTCACGATGAGAAACTATAGCACGTAACAGAGCAATAAGATCTGAGTGTACCACATTCCTAGAGGAATATATCACTCTTCTGGGTGGTGGAACCTGAGACTGAAGACCTTGCAAATTTTGTAAATGTTGTTAATTGAAAATTTGTCTTCAGCTATGGATTGGTTGCTGCTTGATTTGAAATGATTAATTGGATGTACAGGAGGGTAAAAACCCCAACTTGATACTAGTGGTTTTGTCAGATAGTTTTTATTTCTTAATTTCCAAAACATTTCTTCTTCTTTTGCTTGATGTATTAAAAAATATCCTCCAAAACAGGCAAAGTTTGAGGTCCCATCTTCAATCTACCAAAATAAATAAATACTTATTTCTTTGCTACCTCTTAGTTCCATTTAGGCTGTGTAAACCCTTCCTAACTACTGAAAAATGTATGGTAAATATACATAACCTTGCATATGGTAATTAAACATCATATACATACTCTGAAATTCAAAATTGGTCATGAGCGATATATGTTGCAGAGATTCTTACTGAAAATTTCTCCCATTAAGAACTACCTTCTATTTAATCAGAGATGGATATAAAAACAATACTGGGGGCAGGACGGAGGGGGGATGGAGGGAGTACTTGTGGAATTAGCAAAATAAAGCCTCTTAGAGCTCAGTACACCAAAATCCCATGCTTGTGGCTTATATTGTGAAATGAACTGGTGTGTGAGAGTATTAAGTGCTGTATTTCCTTCCACTCTTTAAATAATCTTCCAGTGGTGACTCAGCCAAATAAGCACTAGCAGAATGCAAAGTCCTGCTTGTGAAGATGAGGCCAGATGCCACTCATTTGGAAAATTATGCTATTGATAGGAATATCTACAGGGGCTAGTTCCAAGATCTGAAGAAAGCTTCTCAGAATAATTTGAATGATTTTTAATTTTACTTTCAAATCATTATCTTGCTTCAGTATTTGTACAAAAACCTTGATACCCTGATCATTACAGTTTTGAGAGTCACAAGGAAAAAGAGGTTATCTATGAGCTACAATGTAACATATATTGCAGTTATTTGCCATATATTGTATTGAGAAGTTCCGTTTCAAACTTCATCTGGTTCATGAAGTTCACACACTTTTTAAGGGGACATTAGTGCTACTAATCCAGATGTGATTAATTTTAGAGTGAATTCCAGAGGGACGGCATGAGGGTTAGAAGTGTTGAAAAAGATAATACAAAACTGAATCTTTTTTCAGGGGAAAAATAAAATTACCAAAGAAATGCTGATTTTTTTCCAAATCAGTGAAAAAAAAAAAGCACCTCAGAAATGAAAACAACAGCTTTTTTATGTTTAATCAGTGGTGATAGAAAATCAAAGCCAGCATCAATAAAAGATAGATAAACTAGTCTGGCTGTAGTAAAATTCAAAAAAAACCTTAAGGTCAAAACAGCCTTTGAACTAAAATTGAAATCTTCCTTGGTTGGTAAAAGTGTGCTTGAAGTTCTTGTTATTGCTCTTTTGTACACACACCTCCATAATTCCCCCATTTATTTTTCCTAGAGGCCAAAATATTTAAATGCCACTAAAAAGTCTTTTTTGCTTTCAGCTTAAGAGGCTGTTGAGAACTGTGAATGAAAGCATGATCTTCCAAACAGATTTAAACTTGTTCTTATAAATTCATCAGGTTTTGAAGTATATTTATTTGAACAGTTAATCTTTTGAGATTTTTCCATTGTGAATGGATATTTGCCTTATTTGATCATTAAATTGCTTCATAATTAAATATAAAAGCATACAAAATTATCTCATCCTGAGACTTAACACTGATAAAAATTTAAATTTAAGAGCAATATGGAGAAAGAGAGTGGTAGTAAGAAACTGTATTGCAGTTGATCACAACATCTCTTTCAAAACCAAAAATAGTTCTTTAAAGAAAAGTAGATGCTTTTCTCTTTTCTCTGTCAAAGTTCTGCCTTGACAAGAACAATCCTTTTTGCATATTTCAACTCTCAGATCCACTTTATCAGATTTCTTATCTAAAATGTTCTTTGAGTTATTATTGCTACATAAACATTGCTTATGTAGGAGAATTATTTCATCCAAAACCATCACAAGAACTGAGAAGCAAAAAAAACATGGGAAAAGTTGTGGTAATAGAGCCTTAAGTTTAAAGTCCTGCGTGTCTGTTGTCTGGAATTCTCTTCAGTTGTAAGTCATCTATCCTACTTCATCTGCCGGTTTGGTTAGTGTATGATTTTCTCACCCTACTACAGGCATTATTGAACACTGATTAAGCTAATTAATTTCACAAGAGTTTGGAATTTATCTAGGATACTGCCCAAAAGGGATTGTAGGTAATATCAAAGCAGCCGTCTGGGGACAAAGTCTTCCTACGCTTTTTTCTTGTTTAGCCTTTTCTTTTCTGCCTCTTCCCCGGTGGTCAGCCGCACGCTGCACAGATGGCTTCCCTACATGTGCATAGACGCTTTTCAAGTGGTTTTCACAGCACATGTTCTCAGTTGAGATCTCCAAGAAATTTTGCCTGAAAAAATGAAACCAACTCACTTGGGACTTTGGTCAGTTTCAGAAAAAAAGAGGAGAAACGATTTTCTTTAGGAGATCATGGGGGTTTGTCATTGCAAAAAAATTTTCAAGGGTGATGTTTTGGGTTTGGGGTGTGCAATCTCAGTGGAAGAAACTATAAAGATCAAAATGTAGAAATGTTGCAACAGATTTTTGTTAGCTACGTAACAAATACAACATAAAAAGTGAAAGAAATGAGATTTTCTTTACAAGCGTAGAAGCACTATTAATGAAAGAACAATTAGAATGTGCATTGCAAGTTGTTTGCTTTTGCTCATATTTTCTGTCAGTAGATTGACTAAATGTATCAGCCTCAGAGAACTTTCTGAGTTTCATAATGATACTATTTCCAGTGAAGGAACCCTTTTTAATGTCTTTGATCCAGAGTTCACAAAAGACAATAGGAGTCTCAGTGCAGCAACACTTTCCATACAGGAGAAAGTGACATACTGCATATATGCTTTCTCAGTCGGTAAAGTCTGTCTGTGATATTTTCCATAAGACACTACAGGCAAAGATAAAAATACACAGTTATTTAATTGTGGGTTTGTAGAGCATTTTCTTTTGTACTGACAGAACTCTCTCTTTGCTGTTTTTTTAATACTTCTTCAAGATACTCAGATAAATTAGATAATTACAGAATAGACCAAGCAAATCAGTATGGCATCTTTCATGTCATGATACGATGTTAGTCATTTCCCCTAGACATAAGATGATTCTAATTACTTTAGCCTCCTTTGAATTATAGCTAACCAAACATTAATCAATGCAGATTTTTAATAATTACAAAAATTAATCTTCCATGCGAACATTTTGTAGCTGCTCCATTCAGAAAAAAGTTCTGACTTCTATTTTACTCTGTATAAAATATTCTTACCAATTTAGTGAATATACAGTATGTTTTATGTTGACATTAGAAGAGTAATGTTCAGTTTATATAAACATTGTTATGAATTGCACTAGATTTTCCCATCGATGAGCAGGTATTCATGTTTAGTGACATTAAGATGTGTTAGAAACAAGGACACCCACGTGGTAGTTATTGGGATACACGATCTTGAAGCTGTGAACTGTCATTTCTGCCTATTATAAATTGTTTAACATCATGTATTTGTCTGGTATATGCACACCGGGAAATTATTACAAAATAGGGGCAGATAACACTATGTATAATCAAATAGAACTTAAAGAAAATTAAAAGTATATATCATTTTTTTTAGATGTGCTAAGACTGCAGGAGCCTTGTAACACACCCCCCCCCCCCAAGGTCAGTGACTATCCAACTCTCCTGCCTGCAACTACGAGGAAAAAAAAAAAAAGCTCAGGTTTTCAAATGCATTTAGGCACTCAATATTCTTCTAAACAGTAGCTAACTCTTGAATACTGTTGTGAATTAAAATATATTCGCTTAACGTTCTTCTGACATGGATGTTACCTCACCTAAGTAAACCGTGTTTTCCGTGCTCACCAGCCGTTGGTCTGCTACGTGTAGACATGGGGGCGAATGCAAATATTCCTGGTGTCCTGCCTGAAAGCTAGCTGACTAGCTGGAGCCGCAGTTGATCAATACCTCATTCTTTGGATCCCCTCTTCAAAAAACTCAGAGGAGCTAATAGCTGTTACACCTACTTTTTTTCAATCAAAACCAAGCTGATTAAATGAGATACTTCTCATCTGTTGTCACATTGCCTTTGGAGCTTTATATTTCCTTTAAAACTTCCTTTTTATTCTGTTACATGTTTAATCAAATGCAGCTAAAATAACAAAACAGACCTGATTAATTTATCATTGCCACACAAGAACTGGAAATAGCCTCCAGGCGATGCATTTTTGCTATCTCTTACGTGTAATAAAGCATTCATACAGTGATGTATTGATTTAACCTCACACAAGTCACTGAGCAACCTTTCTTACAGTATGCAAAGCCCTTTTTCTGAGACACCATAGAGTACACTTTCAAGGTGCTACACAAGAGTTTTAGCCACATGACTCCCACAAAGATCAGTCAGAGTTCTGCGAATATCCATGCAAACTTTTAAAATCATGCTTTTATTTGATTGATCACTGTAAAAGCTTCATAGCTGAGATAGCATTTCCAAAGAAATAAGATTCTGACCTAGAATGATTTAAACATTATGGTCTGATTTATTGATTTATTGAAATTGACTTATTAGAAAACTGATCTGGAAAAATACTATTACTCCAAAATAGTAAGTTGGAGTGTTGAATGATACGTTCTAGTTTGCCTTTATTACGTCTTTCAACAAGCAACATTTTTTGGTTGCAATATTTCTCACGATTGAATAACAGATTATAATGACATAATCAAAGCCTGTCCTCAGTTCTCCAGACATCTTTTCCTTCTAGGTGGTACCCTCAAGCAGGGAAGAGCCCATGATATCATTCTGAGATGCTGCAACTATTCATGTTTTATAAAAGCAAATATTAGAATGAAGATTTTATCAGATAGAAACCTTAGTACCGCTTCCTGCCTATGTGATTCCTTGTTTGATTCTTATTTACATTTCTCAACAGTGAAAAGTAGCCATTTACTTTGAAATGAAGAAATAATTATCTGTAGTATATCTACTAGACAATTTTCCCATTCCAACTTTATGCTAATTTCATTCTTGTGAAATCTCATTTATTTAGATCTCTGCCTGTAGCCTAAAGTCACCTAGACACTAAGATAAATGCTCCTATAGAATCACAGATAAGACTACCAAATTTATTAATATCCGTCATTTAACTTTAGGTATTTCAAAATGGTACATCAGGGCATCTGTTTTTCTCTATAATGCACTTAGAAACTTTGGCTTTTAATTATAGGTGTTCATTCCTATATTCAATGTCTAAGTTTAGATTGTCTGGAAGTTTACAGTTTACCACGGAAATGTCCAGGTATATTAACTCTCAGGAGATCCCTGAAGCCTAGACAGAGATTGGGGGGGGGGGGAGAAGAAGAAGAAGAAAAGATTAATTAATTTTCTTTTTCCAGAAAAGATCAATAGTTCCCTCTGCCTATAGACTCCAAAGTTAATTTGAAAGTGTTGGGGGAAGGGCACCCTCTCTCTCAGATTTTCTTTGGGAAAATGCACTCTGAAATGTCAGAGAGATAACTAACATCCTAAAAATACAGAATTCTTCCAAAACAAGAGATGTGGCACAAGAACATGCTTCATGAAACAAGAACCATTATTGTACAACTAAGCAAAAATGAATGTAGATTTTTACAACATCTGCAGTTTCTCTCCTGGTACAGAACAGCCCTATTAACTTTGACACGTAAGTCAGCATATCTTGCAAACGCTGGAATAGTGCTTGTAGTTTCAGCATTAGACGGGATTACATCTACATCCATGTATGCCAACAAGCAGTGAAACGTGAGGCTGGAAGTAGATTTATTTTTTGTGCACAGGCAAGGAGGAAAAAGAAATTTTTAATCCCTTCTGCCGGCCATATCCATATAAGAGAACTATATAATGACTAGAGGAACAAAGTGGCTGGGTGAAACGGAGCAGCTCGGGCTCTCTGAGCCGGGGTTCAGCACCCGAAATCGGGGGAACTCTGCAGCAATGCAGAGGGCTGCCACCAAGCAGAAAATTGCCTGTTGGAGACTAACAATAGCAATACCTGCGCAACTTGTGTGGATCGTTCGACACAACTGTGAGGTTAAAGTGTAACGCATTTTGCTGTGTAATTGTTCCCAAAGAGATCATCAGGGAGGCAGAAATGAGGAAGCAGGGTGAAGAATGGACAGGATGGGAATCATGACTTCTCTTACACTATGTTGGAATTTTTTTTCTTCTCCTTTTTATTTTTTTTGGGGGGTGGGTATTTTTTTTATTATTTTTATTTATTTTTATTTTATTCTCAGGTTACCAGCATGCAAACGTGTTATACTTCTTGAAGTATATATGGACTATAATCTTGAAGGCGGATGGTTTGGGTTTTGTTGGTTTTTTTCCCACAGAATATCACAAAGCAAAAAACATTCTTTTCTTTTCTTTGTTTTTTTTGTTTGTTTGTTTGTTTGGTTTTTTACATAGCTACAGCACAGGTAACTAAGTGGGCCTATGTAGTCAAAAGTACTCAAAAGTTTAGTTTAGAAACAGCTTTATTTGGTAAATAATGTCATTAAGTCCTCAGCAAATATAAAACCAACTTACTTTACATATACAAAAAAATTGTTTAGTTGTTTCATGCACTCTCAATCCTGAAGAGAATGGTAGGTAGAAATAAAGTGTCCTATTTAATGTCCATGGTTGCTATGGCTCCTGTTACTTGATGTGCAGTGCATGTAATACTTACAAACATCAGTATCCAGAACTTTTTTTTCCTAGAATTTTAAGACTTATTTTTAATTTTAGTCAATGCCTTGCTTGACACAGAAATAAGTTTTTAGCTTTTAAATCACTTTACATTCTTTGTAGTAACATATAATTATTAGAACAGACTTTATTAAGGAGTAATTTTACAAAACAGTTGCCCAGCCCATAGCAAGCAGAAAAGCAGTAAATGCAGTATTCTAGCAGCTTTTAGGAGTATGTTTACTGATCTGTGAAATATAAAATGCTATTCAGGGGAAGGAAAGTAATGCCAAGAATTTCTAACTTGCTTATGTGACAAACAGCCAATGGTCTGTAAGACTGATCCTCAGACTTTCCTGCAGCAAATAAAATAAACAATATCAGCAAAGCAAAAAACCCTCTTGTTTCTCTACATCAGGGCTTATATAATAGACTTAAATTAGTTTGTAGGTCCCGTTAGCAGTGTGCCACTATATTAGGAAGGGTCTCAGGCAGGGGAGGACAGTTTTACTGAAGATAAACCCTTAAGAAGGTTACTGCCTCAGCACTTTCTACTTCGGATGAGGTATTCTCCATGTGGTACCTAAGAAAGTGATGGGACAGAGCCTGACTTCCAGCAAAGATTGTCAGTACTGAACTGTCTGGCTGATAAGAGATATTAAAAATGCAGTCAGAGTTTTCTCTATACTGTTGGGAGATTTCATCTGGTTAAAGACGAGAAGGACACACCTTCAAAATATGTTTAGTATTTTGTAATGTTGACAAATAAATTAAGGAATCGACTATGTAAAGTCTTATCCTTAATTCATCTAAAATCATAGAGTTATGAGAAATCCCTTCCTTTACTAAATTTCTGACCTGCTGCCTACACCTTGTTCCTGAAAGGAAAATAGTAGCTGAGTGGTTCCTTTTGCCACACAGGTTGGTTTTAAATCTCTTTGATACCACTGGGGCTGAATAGCACAGAGTACATTTTATATATGGGAGAGGATGCAGGAAAGCATGTGAAAAGAAACTGGCATTAATTAAGCCTAAGTTCAGGAGATAAAAAGTCACTAGGACAGGATTCAATTACTCCTTACTCCAGGTAACTCAGTTTGAGGGAATTATGTAATTTGTGGTTGTGGAAATTCCCTGTCTCAGGCTATAACAGAGTATGCTTGAAAAATGCCTGTTTGCCTAAGCTATTTTCTTCCACTGAACCACAGCAGAAGTCAGCTCTGCCTTATTTTATAAAGAAATTAGGTGGTGGAGGAGGGAGTCCTTTAAAATTACTCTTTCAGTCTTCTTTCTTGCAAAATAGTTTCGGTTATTTATGAAACTTGAATACATCAAGGTGTTCATTGATAACTAACAGCTTGCTTGTGTCTGCACAAAGAGTTACAGTGCAGTTGCACTGTTGGGGTTGATGGAAGTTCAGTCAAATATGTGTATTTGAAAGCAGCGGAGAGTGTTCCAGACTTTAAATGTGAAAAACAGCAGAACATGTACAGTTTAGCCCAGAGTATAAGAAATGGAATCATTTCCCTCCTGTCTCCACTTGCTTGAGAATGTGCAGATGTAAACTACATCAAAACTGGGGGAGAAAAAGGTTGGGGGGAGGGTGGAATTAATGAGCATCCATAATACTCCCAGATAAATGGACACCCACATTTTACGTTTTTATTTTTAAAGAGAGGAAAGGCATTTTTTTAAAAAAGTAGAGCTGAGAGAGCACCTGGTGAGCAAACTTATTTTAAAAAAATCAATTAAAAAAAAAAAGTTCTTTAGAGTTGGCCCAGGCTTGCAAATCTTGAATGAAATGGATTGAAACAAATGGAAACTTTTAAGTAAAGGGGAACAAATTAGTCCACTATAAGCAACACTAGTAAAACAGTAAATCAGATGAAAACAGTTAAGAAGAAGCCAGAATGGCTCAGTGGTGATTGGTCATCTGTGAGGTTTGGGATTACACTGGAGAAGGATCTCAAGTGAAAGGTTTTTGGAAAGAAGAGAATTGCAGACACCACCAGAAGGAAGCTCCGTTCCAAAGAAAATTCACATTTTCAGGCAAAGCTGCTGTTCTTCATGGCAGTAATATCTCCACCCTTCTTAATGGAAACCTGTAGTATTTATAGTCAATCCTCGTGTTGGTTTGTGGGGATACAGCTCTGTCATAGTCCGCCTCTGTTCATGCGTTGCTCCCAGCGGTCATTCTTTTCCACTAAAATCTCTCTGCGTCTTCAGCTTGCAGAATATTCTCCTATAGATTGTCTCTTAATCCTTTCTTAACCTTCCTTTTCTCTTCAGCAAATGACAAAATCACTTGCATCTTTCTTTATTTCCCCCCCATCGAATAAAGCAAAAGACTCTTCAGAGCTGATTAACAGAAGCGTTTAATGCTGGTCATTCTTCTGCTCTTGTTTATAGCATCTAGTGCTGCGAGGCAGAAGGGAAGCCGGGAAAAACCTGTCAAGGACACATCCAGGAGAGCTGTGGGTGTGTGGGGGCTAGTTGGATCTGTTTAGCGCCCAGCTCAGTCTAACTTCAGAACCAGACTCCTCAGCAAAAATGAACTGCAGGTTATCGACAAAGTCCTGCCCACGCTGCTGCCGGGCTGGAGGAAGGAGGAGGACCGAACGAGGTGGGCTGCCGGACACGAGCGATCCTACACAGCCGCGCCGCCGGCTGCGGTTCAGCCACCTGGGTTTCCGAGAGAGGGAAAGCAGCCTGAATTCAGACTGCGACCTTCCTTGTACTTCTGCTGGAAAACATCCAGGCCCCTTTTAAAGGGCCCTGGAGCCACGTGGCAGGCAAGGTGCAGCCCAGGTGGAAGGGAGGCCTAGGCAGGCCCAGCGCAGATGGCTGCAGGCTTGATGACACACGGCAGGGTAATAAACCCGTTTTTTCCCCTTACGTGTGTCCCAAAGGAATCAACAGATAATGCAAGAAACAGTTAAAAGCAAACATTTGATTTGTCCTCCACAAGGATGTTATGGAAGATCTGACGCCAGAAAAAGATGCATTTCTCATTTTTTCTTTATCAGAATACAACAGAAAGTTTGGAACTCCTGCTCTTATTTCTCCTCTTCTTTCACTTCCCACTGTGATTCCTGTTACCTTCTTAGAACTCTTTGTTCATTCCTGATTGTTCCATAGATTCCAGTGTCCTCTCTTTTAATAGCAGCCTTCCCAGAGACTGATAAGCTGTTTTTCTGCATTCAAGTCTGCCTCATCCACTGCTTTTGGATCTATTTTTCTATATGAATATTCTCTTGCCTTTAAACCTTCTTACTGTAAAAATTTTATTCCTTCATCCACCTTGATCCCTATACATATTTCCAGTAGGCTGCTTTCCAGCTTGATAACTTTCATTCAGATGTATTTATGTTTTTATTTTCTTCATTTGTATTTCTCAATTTCTTTCACTATCACCCTAACCATCAATAGAAGGCATATCTTTCACAGAAGAATGACATCCTCCTGCTCTATAGTTACAGCATCTCGCAGACACAGTTTTTACCCCACTAGAAGTTGTGTGGTACTGCTCACCCACATTACAGACACTCCTAAAGAAGTCTTTAGTAATGATTTAAGTACTGAAAGGACTGATGGACTCATTTTAACAAAGGATGGAAAAGCCTGGTCTCAGCAAAGTGACAAATTCTCAGATAGACATAAATGATGACTAGTTGCAATCAGGAATACCCCTTTAGTGTTAAAATTCAAGTCTAGATTTTATTACAAGGGGGAATGTAGCTCTTTATGAAGACTACATTTTCCATCATATGTTGTAAAAAACCTGATTCTGGCATTTCCAGTTGCAAAGCTCAACCAGATAAATTTTAGCTTGTAACTAATGTCACAGTAAAAAGAATCCAGTAGTGTATATTAATCTTCATACCTCCATATGCTCTATGTGTTATGTGTCATTGTGTCAAAAGGTAATAAAACTTACAATAGTAATGCAGTAGTGCCTGTTCCATTTGGCTCTATACAGTTATACGAGCAAAAGATTTTTGTATTTTGATCATTATAAGCTTGATTTTTGAATCTGAAACCAAGTTCTCACACTAAGGCATAAGGACTAAATTTACAGGTATTAATTTTTGCTAGATTTTTTTTTCTGACATGCCCCCAGTTATTTTTGGATGATAAATCAGAGATTTTTTCTTAAGTAGCTAATGGCTGTTGAAGGAAAGTATCAATGTTTGTATTTGTGAATTGTGTTGAAATGAAATTTTACAAGACTGGCACTAGAGCAGTTATTATAGACTGCAAGAAACATTGTCTAACTTAAAATGTAAACTGTGTTTTATCCCTGTTTCATTTCCTTAACTTCAAGCCAATTTCCTATGCGTTCAGTTCTTCCATGACAGCAGCTCTGGGTATGCTTCTGCCACAAGTGTATCACTCCTTTAGGTGCCGCTAATGTCCCAGACGAGTGCCAGCAGTGGAAAACAGTTTCAAGACAGTTCTACAGTAATTTGTGACTGCACAGATATTTTGCATACCAATAAGCACATTTAGATATAAAACTCTCTGTTATACTTAAATTTTTTGCTAGTGTGATTTCAAAGATCAGTATCTCGTATTGTTCATTCTATTTTGCAGTTACTCCATCAGCACTTTTTGAATTCCCACAGCTTTCACTATTGAATTTTGTTATTATTATTTTTAGAACTTCTGTTGCAGTATCAAGGAGATGGCACAGCAAGGTCAGATCCCACAGTCCAGTAGTGTTTCCTTGAAAGACCTTATTTTCCTGTAGTGAATTGTCTTTTGTCTAAAAAGGGGTTTTGCTGGAGGTAAGAAAGAACAATAAATATAGTAACTTTTGCACAATTTTTTATAAGAAGAGACAACAGCAATTATATTTACCACCTCCTCTTTGTCATATGCAGGGATTACTGAAGACCTGAGCTTTAGAAAGATGACCTGAAGGAGGGCAAGTTGATTAATACAGTTATACGGATATTTAGGGGGATTTTCTTCTCATCTAGAAAGACCCAATTTAGGGAGAAATGTTTGTTAGATGAGTAGAGGTAAGCAAATGGGAATTAATTACAAAAAAAGATTTTGGAACAAAAACTTGGACCAGAGGTTCTTTTGAACAGCTTTCCTTCGTCTCTGTCACATGCTCTTTGGTCTTCATAGAAGCCTGTCTCTCCTAATAGTTCTTTTGTTTCTGTGTAGAAAGGTTATGCTCAGAAATTATACAGCTAGACATTTAGGTTTGTTTGATAGTTTTTAAAAATATTATTCTCAAGAAATGTTAATGACTGGTCATATTGTTCAGGTATTTTTTGTATTATAAGTTTGAAATTTACAGGTTTTGCAGAGTACTTTGCTGTCAAACTGAGGCTGGAAGGGTGTTTGGATCCAAACCTATGCCTGGCATCATTTCTTCCCTTCTGATTTCCATATAAGCAGATAATTTCTTATTGATTTTAAACCATAATGATGATTCACAGCAGGATGTTCCAGAAGCACAAGGAACATGACTTTCATGTCACAATCTCACTTCAAATGATAACTTCTCAGAATCTTTGGATCATGGTCATTAATCCTGCCTTGCAAAGCAGCATTTTTGTGTTCCTGCTATGCTAGAGGTCCATAGGAAGCAGAGCATACATTACAGATTCCCAGTGGCTGTTCAGATTTATCCTTAAGGATTATAAACCTTCTCGAATAGCATTTCTACAGTCATTAGATAACCAAAAGACATAGCAAAGAACTAGTAGACATTACTCATGAAATCTTGAATGTCAAAAATCCTGAGGAGTCTCAACTACCATTTCAATCAGGGATGCCCAAGTGTTACCATAGAAGCAAAAGGAAAATACTAAGTAGGTAAAATGTAGTTTTCGGTATCTCTTGGGATGAGGTCTATTGTGTACCTAGGCTGTTACTAGAATGATTAACGTTGAAAGTTGTAGTACTTCAAGAAAAACAGTCTATGCTCTCTCCAAAATGCAGAAGAAGGGAAAATAACATACAGTCATGCTCTGCCCTCTGTTTTTGATCAAAATTCTATATAAATGTTTCATGTACATTTTATTTTGATGCTTTAGTAGTTACTTGTGGTGATCCACCACAGCAATGGGTAATTATAGGATTCTTTGTCTTGGTTAAAAAGTTTTTGAATTCTAGTTGACAACTTTGTCAGATATAAAGTTATTATTTGTTTTAAGTGCGGTTTAGTGTTTAGTTTTAAGTTACATTTACATTTTCAGACTTCTAACAGACTAAAATAGGAGAGAATAGAACAGAACATAAACATACAAAATCATTTCTAATATTAATTTTATTATATAGAGTTGTTAAGGATAATAGTTACCAAACTCTGGCCTTAGAACTAAGCTCACAGATTATATCTTAATAGTACAGTAGGAGAACTGCATGCAATTGTGCTACACAATCAGAAATGTAATTTAAAAGGGATTAAGACTGGTGTGATATCCACTCAGTGCAAGGAAAGAAAGGAAAAACAGGCCAAAGGAAAGCTCTTAGCTATTAACATAAAACCCATACAGCAAGTTTCCACTAATAGAGAGTGCCTCAGCATATTCATGTATTCACTGTCAGGCAATAAAACACACTATATGTAATACATAAATCTTTAGTAGAGACTGTCTTCCCTAACACATGGCAAGGTGTTAATAAAAACCTGATCTCAACTTTAATTAAAGAAGCATTTCTATGCCCGAGTATAATTAAGACTGGAATATAAAGTTCATTTTTCTCCTAAAACATATTTTTAGGGAATAACTCTGACCGTATTTTGGGGAACATACAATTCAATTTTTAAACTTGTGTTTTATTATCCATCAGAATAGACAAGAACAAAAGTATTTCAAATGAAACCAAAGTGATGGCTTTCAACCTTATTTTTCTTCAGAGAGTGCATAGATGAGGTGTGGGATATGTTTCAGAAGATTCGTTCACCCTGCTTCAAGACAGGGTTATCAAGACCTAAACCATTTGCGAAAAGCAATACCATTTCTGTAATTGCCATTAAAAAAAAAAAAAATCCGTTCTTGTGTTTCCTATAGAAATGTCTTGCTAATGTTTGACCTCAGTTTGTCTCAACCCGAGTTTTATTATTTTTTGTCATAGCCACAGTGAATTCTCAGCTACAGGGAATGAGATTATTCATGAGGTAAGAAGTCATATAACTAATGATAAACTAACAATAATTAAATGAGAAGAATTACTTTAGGCTGCATCTGAAGCTATAAACATAGGGATTATTATGTGAAACAGATACCCTCTAAATTATCTAAATCTCAAATCTGAAAATAGACTCCCATTCAGGCAGAATGTCACAGGGCTTGTTTTGTCTCCAGTGCACATTTGAGATGTACCCTCTAGTTTGCTGCTAGGAAGAAAGACAACATGGAATTGAAGTTCCACACTGTCTATAGTGATGAAGTTGAGACCTGTTTTTTAAAAATCTTTGAGGGTCACGTCACTTAGATTTTCCAGACCTAGCTGATAGTGTGAAATTCTATGGTTTTCAGCACTCTGAGATACACCTAAATTCAAGACACTTTAGAAGTCTTGAGATTAAATAAAATTAATCTAATTAGACATGTTTAGTGCATTCTTTTTACCCTCTCTTCAATTGTTATTTTTTTGCTACATATTAACCACCTCTATTAGCCAAAGTGGTGTTAGTGTTTTCTTAATATTTTAAGTGACTGACATACTGTGATAATAGACCACAGGCTTTGAATAGTATACTTGATTTCAAGTTTTTAGGAATAAACACAAATAATTATTATGAATGATAAAGCCACCATATAACACCACGTTTATCTGCAACAGCAAAACTGTATTTTATGCAAGTATGTTATTGTGGTTTGGCCTGGGACCTAGTTAAGCAATTGGTAAATGTGTCTCTTGGAACTAGTTCTTGGCCTTGAATGCAGATTACTTAGTTTGCAAAATTAAGATTTCCTGCTGGGAAATTGGGTAGTTTCAAGCATGCTTTACCACCTTAATGGCTATTGCCAGATTTGACTTACACTCGGAGGAGAAGCAAAAGCTTCCATTATACAGTGCACTGTATATAATATAGGGGACAGGGTAAACTTTGGAAGGCCATATGCACCTGTAAAATTAACAAATTTAGGCAAACCAGAAGGTCAAATTTAGATGAACAGGAGATAAACAGTGCTGGTAAATGCTTTACTCTTTAGGAAGTAAAACATCAATTTTAGTAAAATTGGTATTAAAGATTGTTATAATGTTAAATACTAATGCTTTATACTGCCATCAGATTTAAATGTACAGTTGTGTGAATTCCAGAATAGGACCCAAAGCTTTGATAGTGCCTCTGATACTGCCTTTTTCTCTGTGACTTTTGGCAAATCATTTATCCATCCAAAAGTATGCAAAATCTCCTTACTTATGCCGTAAAGTTTGAGGCAATTTATCCTCTAAAATTTACTAGCACTTAAGAAGAATAAAGTGTAATATAAATGATGGTTTATAAAGGCCTTCAAAAATACAGTCCTTCAAAGGAGAAGTTCTAAGATTCTCAATTTTTAGCAAATTTTATACTTCTACATTTTATAGATGGATACTCAGGGGGCCGTAAAAATTGCTTCAGAAAGATTGGTTGCTTATCTGTAAATATTTATTGTACCTTTTGTAGTATAGTTGTCAAACTTTCATACAGTGGGAAGGGCATGGATTCCTGCTACATAAAATTTGTGCCTGTCCAAATGCATTTAATAATGTTCTAATAGCTTGAATCTGTTAAAATCAGTTTTGCTTTCCCTGTGTTACATCCATTATACCAATATGAAAACTTTTATTCACCACTGTAATTGCTGATGGTATAAAATAAAGCTTCCTAAAAAGCGTACAATGGAGTTTTTTGTTTCAGCATCTGTTAAACGTCAGTGCAGAATTTCAAGGGTACAGAATTGTGCAATCTTTCCTCACAGAAGACATCAGTCATGAAAAAGTGAGACGCAGTTACAGAGTTAGCCTTTCTTGGCTTGCATCGCATCTAATTCAGGCATGCATGACCCATTGCCATCATTGTTGTACTTATGCCAGCTGGTTCTGATTATTAAGAAAAGCAGCATTGCGTGCTGAACATATAACAATAAACTATTGTCATATGAATGGAGCACTTTTGCTTCTAAGGGATATAAATACACACATAATAAAAATAAGGTGACTCCAACTTCACATCTCACAGAGAACAAATAATAGCTCATCAAGCATACTACAAATGGAACCCAGATAGGGAAGGTACCCTTACCAGGATCAGAGTGATTTTCTTCCCCTTTTTTTGGAGGAGGGCATGGGAGGGATAAAAGTTTTATACTTCTTACGCCTCTCAAGTGAGCTAATTCCAAGAGCAGATATTTTTGAATAGTTAAAGGGAACTTTTTGTCACATTGTGTGTTCTCACCCTGTCCTGACATCAGATAGGCTGACTTATATTTAATGCTTGGGGGAAATAGTCAGAATTTTGATAAATAGGATTTCCCATCTCCTTCTCACTGATTTTAAACCAGACACCATGAAAAACCTGGACTCCTAGCAAATAATAAACTCTTTTAATATCTCCATCAGGGAATAATAAAATCAAGTATGTATAAAAACATACCCTTTAGCATATGAAAGCATAGAAGCATGTGAACTTATACAATAACCAGTAGATACCTCATTTTGAGTACATTCACATATTGACACAACAACGTATGCCAAATAAAACTTTCATGAAGCTTGGAACTCAATAAGACAGTGTAATAAAATCTGGGATACAACTTCCTGAAGTGGGGTCAAAATCATCATGTTCTACTAGGAATTGCTGTGGTATGGTAAAATCCCTAGAAAAGATACCTAGATATCTAGGGAAATAGTTGAAATAAGAAGAAACCCCATTTGGTATATGTCTAAGTCTTACTGGTTTCAGAGTGACTTTATCCATGCAAGGCATAGGTATGGATGTAAGTTTTCTGAACCTGAAAAAATGTGGAAAAAATACAAAGATTTTGCAGTACACTGAAATAATGTTAACAATCCATTTCGCAAAGTGTACATCCAGTTTCTCATATTTCTGTAGTATTTTTGGCCACACAGAGTTCTGGGCTGTTTTTATCAAATTCATAACTGAAATGCAGGTTTATTAAACATAATATTGCAGAAAAAAAAAAAATTCTAATGACCATTAATGTGCAATTAATAATTTAAGTCAACATTACTGTAAAAACTGTGAAAGGATTCAGTATTTGCTCATAATTCTGATAGCAGCTATTTCCACATATTGAACTAATCCTATAACTTTATAGCCAAGATGCACACAGCGTAAGCCAGAGGAAGAAGTGAATGAAGGGAGCTGAGAGCTCGTTGGCGTATTCCCATGACTGTGTGATGATCCCCTGGCTGACCATTTCATCCTGAACCAGGAGGTCTGTGTGATCAGAGACGCAGCAGACTGACGGCTCTTCTCTAACCTTTATCTGAGTCCTCTAGGCAAGAGTCCCACAGCTCAGGAATGGAGCTAAAGACCCTTAACCTGGGCTTCACTTCACACCTAAGGATCTTTTTGATTATTCTGAGCTTATCAGATTTCTATGGCCAGGAGGAACCATTGCGACGATCTTGTCGGCCCTGAAGTAAATGCAAGCCACATAGTTTCAACAACTCTAGGATTTTATGTTTGGACTAGAGCACTTCAAAGACAGTAGTGTTGATTGAGACTCAAAGGCATATAGACTCGAAGACAGAAAATGAACCGAAGCCTGAAAGATAGGGAAATATAATGCATTCCTTGGCAACCCGTCCCAGTAGATGAGTACACGGATTTCCTATCTGCACCCTTGAAGAGAGAAGAAGAATACATGACTCTTCTCCCACAGTGGCTCTTCATGATAACAGTATGCAACCAGTAACAGCACTCAGGACCATTTTATCTACAGATGATTGACTTCCAGAATATGCTGCTCAGACTATCAGGTAGGTGCTGCTCAGGCATCTAGTACTTACTCAGGTAGATAATTTTAAAGCAAGCATCTCGCCAAGTGCCTCATATCACAGGCGTGACAGGCAAGAAGGAGCCATAAAAATACTTCCAGACAGCATTTTGCAAGGTGCAGCAGCTCACTCCTCCTGTAATCTCAACCTGCCAGGCTTGGGTCCAGACCCAAACAGCATCTGCATTAAGGAGTTTGTGTGTGGTGACATGCTAAGGCTTGCTGGAGTTATAGGGCTTGTTAACAGAAGCAAAACATCTCAGCACCTACGTAGTTCCCCTCAGCTCGCTGCACAGCACCCTGACCACGCGCGTGCCCTAATGTCACTCCAGGGACAAGTCCTGCTGCTCAGCCTCTAACTGCTAGAAACCTCTGGGAAAAAGGCAAGGCAAGGCAAGGAGAAACAGATTGATGCTGGAACATATGGTTGCAGCACCCAGATTAGCTCTCCATCATCTGCTGGAAGACTAGGGAGCTGTTAGGTGTGGTGACTGGGCAGAGAACTATTTCACTGCCCAGTACTTCCCTGACCTGTTTCTCTAGCCTTGGAAATAAGCTTTTCACTCATTGTTCTCCTATATCCCTGACATTAGCATTAAAATTATTCCCTTCTTATGTCATTGCTACAGGGCAATTTTGAGCAGTGGGAGAACGATCTCAGACACATTGCTTCTACTCTGAGAAATGTGATAAATGTGGCATTTCTCTTTCCTTAGCCAGAGACAGGTCATATTTCAAGCACATCCTATAAATCAATCCAAAAGGAAAGAGGAAAAAAAAAAAAAGCAGCAGTGCAAAAATCAATAGTCATCTCTGTCAAATTTAGGAAAACTTCTAGCACGAGAGGTACGAATCATTCCTCAGGCAAGACTTTTCCTCAGAGAAGTGGTGTTTTCCCCCATCCTTTTCATCTCTCTCCTTTCCCTTTCTCTTTTCTTGACACTAGGAAAACTATAAATTGCCTATATAGTATTACAATAAATAATTACAACATCTAGGCTTTGACTTCCTTACTTAAATTGCGAGTTGTAGCCCAGATGACATTTTCTCTAAAAGAAATAGAAAGAGCTAGGTCAAAGAAAAAGACACAGCCTCAAACAGAAAGAAAAAAGTAGTGAAAGAAAGGGCAGCACATGTTTTCACATTCCATTTGCATGTGTATCACACGCGTTCCATATATAACACTCCTGCTGTTGCCAATGAGAAGTTTAAAGCGGATTTACAGGTTACTAAATGTCTGGCCCCACCTCCAGGGCTCACATCTCAACCCCAGTGAGGTCAGTAAGAATTGTGCCGTGCGATTTAATTCTGTCTCAGTTTCTTTTGATAAAGTCACTGAAGCTGCTCACTATGGATACGCCTAAGTCTACATGCAGAACTTTTAAGATGGTTGTTGTTAGGTTAGTGGCAATAAGAGATATGGAGGGTTTTTACCTGTCTCTGTGCTAGGAGGCAGAGCCAGAAGGTTATCTGGATTCCCGTTCAGAGGGCTTGCTTACACTTCTCAGCTGTTTTGTCATGATCAAGAAACAGCAGGAATGATTGCTCTTAAGTGACCATGCAGTTGCTGTTCTAAGTAATTCAATATTTGGTTGTTGCTATATGATAGTGCTTAAAGAAACACTTGAAAAACAATTGAAGGTAAATGATGACTGACTTGCAAGTAGAATATTGTCCTGAGCTCTTTGAGGTGAAACACCTGGTTTAGGTTTTCCAGACGTGACAGTTTTCTTCTGCATGTAGCTTGGCACCAGTAAATCTGAGGGGTTTCTGTCTTTTTTGTGACTTACTCCTGTGCTTGGCATCACTAACAATAGCTGAATGAGAGCTCCTCTGAGTTCAGGGTCAAGAGTCTGTCACCAGACTGTTATATCTGAGTGCCCCAAACCTCTGTATTTGAGTCTCCCTTTGATCTATAAAGCTGATCCTTGGGAATGTCATATGGCTTCATTTGATGATTTTAGAGAACCGGAACATACAGCAATACTAAGACTATGATTTGGAGTGGTTATTTTTCAGTTTATATTTTTCTTTCTGTGGGAGCGTGAGACAAGTATTAAGAGACTCAGATTGGTTCTTTATTGATTATGATACGCATCAACTGAAAGAAAACCAGTAAATGGAAAACATTAATTTCTCATGCTCCATATGAACAACAACTGGGTTTATATTAACAATGTCACCAAATAGTGATTCTTCTTATTTAGGCTAAACACTGCTATCAGCTAACTTGCTATTGGATTGTTATGTTCTGCCTTATGGCCACACATTCTGTTTCTTTTCCTTTCAAGTCTCACACACTACCTCAGAAGAAAAAATATTTTCCCATGTCTTCAACATTACTACTCTTTCTATATATAAATTACAATGTTGAATCAAACATCACTTTGAAAATCTTTTTAAAATGTGTCTTTCAAGTGCATAGGATGGCATATGTTTGCTATATACAACATACACTTGCATACAAATACCTGATCTACTGAATATTGCAACGCAAAACTTCTGTAAGAATTCCCCTAAAGAATTATCCCAGTCCAGTGCTGCAGAGTGCAGCAAGTGCCCCACTGTTTGTAACACTAAGGGGTTTTCATCTGCACCTCTGCAGCCTGTCCTTGCAGCTCCACAATCTTACTTAAGTTGCCATGATAGTGTTTTTCTGAAGATACTGTTTTTCCAAAGCTACTGTGACAATGTTTTCCCTTGTTCTCCTGGTCACATGCTCTTGTTCACGTAACCTGGCACCAGCAAACCCAGATATTACTGTTATGCAAGATTTCTCGTGCTAAGTGATTGCCACTGATGTGAGAATAAGCCCTTCTTTCTCTCCTTTCCCCCCTTTTACACCTTGTTTTGTAGCTCTCAGTTTTCATTTGAGGTGAAACAAGACTGATTAAATAACAAAGTATACAACAGTCATTTAAATACCATCGAAGTATTATGCAATAATATACTTGCAAAAAATTTAGCACTTAACCAGCAGGCAACCCCTGCCCCTTATCAAAAATAGGCTCCAAACAGCATTAGCAGCATCATAAGCAGGAACAGCCAATGGGGATTTTGAGCAGATCCTGATGAAACCTACGTCATTACTATGGGAAAAGTATTATGTGGGATCATATGCTGCTCTGGAGAAGACTTTGGGAGCGGATGCTCCTCAAAGGGACACCTCCCCTGCCCTATTGCCTGTCTTCCTGCCTGGCTACAAAGCAGGGGTTTACTTTTCCCTTGTTTCTCTCTCTCTCCTTTCATTTGTTTTTCCCTGATCATTAGAGTCAACGTCTGCTTTCACCTGCATCACCGGAAATAGGAGCCTACAAAAATCTGAGGATTGTGCACCATTCTGGAATCAAAAAGAGGTGCTGCAATCATTTGAAACCAAAGTGGGATGCCATTTTTTGAAAACCCTTGGAAAGTCAGATTCTTCTTCCCACAGTCAATGGCAGCTCAGTTGATTAAGCCTAAGGCAGCAGAGCACTGGCAGGTTGAGTTTTTCCCTACACTGGGCGAACACTTGAGAAACAAATCTGTGTGTTAAAGGTAGCCAGCGGTTCCCTGGCTAGTGTAGAAACCTGCAGGCAAGAGTTGTAGCCTGCTGCCACTCCTGCGCTCCGCAAGGACTGCTCCGCTGCTGGTGCCTCACAAGCTCCTTTCAACAGATACACGCATGCAGGTGTATGCCCCTGCCTGGTTGTTACGGAATTGGGCCAAGAAGCGAGAGACCCAGTTTCTCACCTCATCTTCAGGCTCTCACACAGCTGGCGACTGCCTTGCCCATGGGACTGTAACCTGTGCAGTCCCCTTCGGCAGCGCACCGAAGAGAGCGGGAGTCAGCAGCAGAGCAAACGAAGGAGGTACCCCGGCGGCTTAACAGCTAATGGTGGAGCATGAGCTCCTGCTTCCAAAATTGCTTCTGGTTTTTATCAAATCCTTATGCAAAGCAAGTACTTCCAAGGAGTAGGAGCTGCAACCTCGGATGCTCCCCCGACTTCGTTTGGTGCCCTGAGCGTGACCATTTCCCTTTCCCCTGCCCCATCGGCATTGCGCTCCTGGCTCCGCGCTGGCCATCCTTCGACCAGCAGGACCAGCAGCAGAAAGTCTTTCCTTCCAGCCCACACAAACCCCGCGTCCTCAGCAGGATGCTTGAGAACAGTCAAGTGGAAATCCGCAGGAAAATCCTCCTTCTCGTGTCACGCTTACAGATTCATTAATGCTATTAGTATGTGTGTCTCAGTGTACCCACTGTATCACAAGCTTCAGAAGAGTAAAGCATGGAGAAACCTCTTTTCTGAGTGAGATAATGTCTTTAAATAGTCAAAGTAGGCATTTCTGGTAATATTGTTTTAATTCCAGAAAAAAAAAATTACTTATAATATTTTATACTCAGTTCAGTGAAAGAATTTTATTGTCTTAAATTTCAATATCTAAATCCTTTTTGGATCTCATTTCTAAGGAGTACTTCTTTTTTCTTTCTTTTCCTCCTTTTTTTTTCTCTTAAAGATTCTGGCTCAAAACTTTTCAGAAGATAATTAGAAATAAGAAGCAGGAGCAGTTTTCCGGCAAGTGCTTTCAAATAACACATGACCTCTGACAAACTAGGAGGGTTGAATTTAACTACGGTTTTTTTTCTTTTCTTTTTTATTTTTTCTTTTCCTGATGTAAAGGCTTTTTAAAAGGATCGTGTTTCACACCACGAATATTATTAAAACATCTTCATCAGATAAGTTAAAAATTTAATTACAAAAAGTAGAGCCCTCAAACTATCACAGACTTTGTAGATTATAAATGTATGTTTTTTGAAAAAGGATTTAGTTCCATGCAAGTATAATTGTTGTTGTAGCAATTTTTTGTAGTTTTCATGGTTTATACAGTTACTCAAAGCAAACAATAAAAAAGCAACTGAATGGTGCAGCTGGATATCCTATATTCTCCATGAAAATTGTGTGCTTTTATTGCCTGGTGTTTTTATAATGTGATGCCAGCGTGTCACAGGATATCTATCACCAAGACAAAGTAAAGTTTAGGACTCGGAGAATAAGTTGCCTTGTATCCTCTCAAGCTTATCTCCGGGAAGTGATTTGGAAGCCCATGAGATTGAACTAAGCAGAAAGACACAGCTAGCACAGCTAGTTCAGCTCAACAGGAACACAAATGTACTTTTATCAACGTCTCATCAATGTCAAGAGCGACTAGGAAGACCCGGTTGGAGCCAGAGGCCACTGGAGTCACACAAAGACTTTCATCACCGCCGACTCTCAGAACAGGCCGGTGAGAGATGAGCGAAAGGGGAAACTATAGAGTTATGCCAAATAATAGGTAAGACACAGTAGGCACACCTGGTGCTCTTGTTTGCTCTTTCTGATAATACAAGAACAAAAAATGCTTAGGTTAAACTGGGAGGCAGCTTAAAAGCATTTTAACATGGGTTTGCATTAACTTAGGGAACTGATTAATCAAGTTCCATTGAAGCCAAAATGTACTATTCAAAAGGAAAAGGAGAAGAAAAAAAAAAAAAAAGAAAAATAAGAAAAAAAAAAGCTTAGACATTTCTTTGGATTCAAAGAATCCAAAGTTTATTTTCTGCAATCTGCCAATGTTAATTTTTTTTTTTCAGAATGAATAATCTCAGTCTGAAGACTTTTTATTATGTGCTCACATTTGGTGGCCTATTGCAGCTGTCTTTCTACTTCCTAAGATTGTCTGCCAGCACAGTATATATGATTACTCTTTTTGAATCTACTACTTATTAATAATATGTAAAATTACCCCAAAGTCTTTTTATATACTGTAGACTACAGTCTATACAATGAGTTTATACAAAGCTAATTAACATTTGCCAAAAAAAGGTGCCTTCAGACTGAGTACATATGCAATTAGTTGTTGATATGAGGCCGGTTCTTGGCTGATTATACGAGATACAGAAGAGGATTGCTGGTCTGGAATATCATAATCTGCCCCCACGACAAATTCAAACATATGTCTGGCAAAGGAAAAATGCCATTTTCTTCTTCAGACCTATTTACATGCAGCAATTTGCACGGCTTCAAACACTAGACTAGAAGCAGTCTGTTTTCAGGTAAAACACATAAATAACATTTCTATCACAAAAAAAAAAAAAAAAAAGAAACCAAATTTTTTAAAGAAATATTTTGGTAAAATAAAATCCTAAGGAGATACTGATATTTCATTTCTGTTTCTCATTTGACCCTGCTTTTTTTCTTGGTGGTGCTTTGTTTTCAAAGGGAATGAAAAAAGAGACTAAGAATTTTGGGGGTGCTAAAGACTCAAGGAAGTATGGAGGATGAAACAGAATCTTTGCCAGAATGTTACTTAAGACAGGGCTGACGTGAGACTAAAATGTAATGCCTTTTTTAGGGATAAAGTTCACTCAAATAAAACAAACAAAGAAACAAACAAACAAACATGTATATAAAAATGTCAGAGCTAACTTCAAAAAGCTGACAGTTCTGACTGTAAGACGTTAGAGTGTTAAAGACAGAAACATCTTTAAGAAAATTAAAATATAAGGAAAAAATAGGCTTATGGAAAACAAACTAAACATTATAGATTGCTAAATACAGGTATTTCCCCAGGAGGAAAACAGGCAAAAGATGCACTGAGAATAAAACCAGCATCAGAGGTCTCTACATCGGTAACTAATCAGTTAGCTGAGACACGGTGTTAATTAAGAGCATTTCACGTGGTTCAGCCATTCCATGTACCTTCACTGACAGCTTTAAAGCTGTGACTGCAGTATGTGCATGCATATGTATAGCTGTATATTTACATCTGAAGGCTCACGCTGTGCTTACGTCTAATTTCTGTTTGCAGAAAGAACATGGCTAATGAATCTATAGTAATAAGAGTTTATTTAAAAATATATCCATTCACAAAGATTTCCCATATACCTAGAGAAGAAAAAAGAAAAGGAAAGGAAAGAGGGAACCTGAACTGTAAGTTTTCATACAGAAGTGAAGCATATTAAAGGGGTTGGTTCCACAAGGCTACTTTCCATGTATTTTAAATTGGCGGATTTGTGAAGTGACGCAGTTGACTATGTGTCTCGGAAGTTCTGCTGACACAACTTGTTTTCTCAAGCTGCCTTGCCCAGGAAAAGGCTTCTTTGGAAAAAAAAATCGCTTGACTTTGTGACCTCTTAGACCTTTTCAAGACCTCCAAGAGCTTGTCTGTAAGAATGTAATTCAAGAAAACTCAGGCCTGCCTGCTTTTTTTTTTTTTTTTAACAATTGTTATTTATTGCAAAAGTGCTTAGCTAGAGACATTTGTCATAGATGCAAGATAGTACACATTTTATTGAAAGCCTGGGGTTTTTTACCCATCTGCAGAATATCTATTCTAGGGGGAATTAACCTGTGGATGTTTTGTATTTGTGTCACCATACCACTATTTTTTAGTAGACAAACATACCAGTCAAAGTAGGTTCTACCCAATATGGTCCATATTGCTTTGATTGAAGAAACCAGTTGTTAGTGCTTGAAGCTTGCATAAAAGCTAAAAATTAAAGAGCAAGTATACATATTGAGATTTTAGAATACCTTGAACAACTGATTCAGGATGTATGTCATTATTACTGATGACAATTAAAGATCAATACAGCCCTACTCTTAAAGTGGAGACAAAAACTTGTTTGCAAAAGATGAGCAACTGTATTATAAACCATTGGACATAAGTGGCAAGATTATGCTGATTTAGGTTTTTCTACCTGAGTGGAAAAATAAATATTGAAATGTAATAAATAGCTAAAACGGCACAGAAGTTCTTTCTGATGGTAATTTCAGAAACTGAAACTCCATTTTTACATTGCCGAGTACTAGCGTATAGTTTGCTTAATGTAGTCTTAATTAACCATAGACTTTATAATTAATATTGTATGGAAATGAATACTGATATTTTTTCTAAAGCTAATGACAGAAGGTAACAAAAATCTAAATTTAGAGCATAGATTATGTAAGCAATTTCTTTTATTTAATACATAGTATTCTGTTAATATTTTTGCTTCATGAAGTTTTTCCTTTCATTTATCTTTTCTTCCTGAGAGTAGTGCAGCAGAGCTGGTTTCCTGGTCGCTATATTGGCGATTTTTAGGTGAAAGATAAATATCTTGGAGTTTATTATGGCTTGCCATAACTTATCCTCATAGAAATGTTGTGTGGTGTACCCAAAGGGAAAGGCACCAAATGCTAAAAGTAGATACTGATTTCTCTGCCTGAAGTTACAGGAAGTGTGGAAAGTGGGACAAAAATAAAGTTCCATGGAACAAAATGATCGTATATAATTTGCTGTAACTACAATAACTATCACTATAATAACTATTCTAATTAATAAAGAAATAAAACAACAAAAACTCCTGGCAAAGCCTCACACATGCATTTTTTAAAATGAAAAGATATGACTCAATTTTGAAAATTCTTGTGGAATAAATAAAGAGCTTTGTCTTTCACATGCTGTTTTGGGATTTTTTTTTCAGCTATGTATGGTTTTTGCTTTGTTGGAATGTGTCCTGGATAATAACTCTTTCAGAAGTATAGATTGATAAATTTTGGCATAGTTATTTCTCCTGGCAGGATTCTCCAATAATTAAATAAGAACAAAGAAGTTTCTTTGCATGTATATGATGGCAGGTCTTGATAACAATACTGGCAAATGTGCATCAAAAGGAAGAACATGTCATCCTGGATCTGTTCCGATATTCCAGATGATTTCTAGAAGCTAATTCTAAATCTGTTATTTCTGCTGTTAAGTAGAGGTGCCATTAAAAAAGAAATGTCAAGTCCCTCAGGCCAAAAGTAGAACAACTATGCAATGCCTGTCCTGTTTGTGAACTCTGGTAAAGACCAACGAAGCCTTCAAGCATTACCTTGTATGTTTTCCCAGATGTTTAGGACTTTATTGTATATTTGAAATTTCCTTGCTTTTTCTCCTTCCTTTCTTTCTTAGTGCCTGCTACATAATTAGATCTTGGAGACAGAGTAGGAAGTCCATACTTTCCTTCAGCTCTCTTGGTTCCCTCCTTGCATTTTCACATAGTGGAAACTCATTATAGTCCTACCTCAAAAGTTATATTGGAACATTTATGGTTCCTAAAGGTAATATAACATATCTAGCATAATTAAGTAGAATTATCAACTTGAACGGTGAACTAAGTGGGTCCTGCAGGTTGGGTGAGAACATAACCTGCAGGTTTCATCTAGTCTCTGGTAGAACAAAAGCTTTTAAGAAAAGCCTGAGTACAACAAGAGATGATGTACATTTGACGACTAATTCTTTTCTTTAGAACTCGAGTCAGTATTGAATGTGTTTCTTAGAAGGCTAGAAAGAACATAGTGTGCCACCTTGGGTTAATTTAACTTTCATTAAGGAAGAAAGCTGAACTTATACTGCCCACAATACCCTTTAAAGAAGATATGAAAACTGATATTTTGGTGCACATAACCCTTAAAGTGTAGTAACATACATTCAGCAGCAGTTTTTAAAATATACAAACACCATTGTTTGTTTATTTTTTCTTTAAGGGAGGGATTTTTTCCTACACAATTTTACTTTCTGGTAGTATTTGAATATTACAAACAGAATAGTCTCTTCAATTTTCTCTTTGCATAAAAATAGTTTGCACGAGAGACCCATCTCTACAGAAAAATGTTTGGCTCACTCCATCCTATATGTTCTTCCATCATTATTCCACAGAGTCTTCCTCTCTCAAATATCCCCAGTTTTCATGCCTTGAACCAGTATGTGCAGCTCTTTCCGTTAGCTTCATGCTATTGAAAAATCATTCTGTTTTTTGGGTTGGGGTTTGTTTTTTTCCCCTCTGGATTTTTGTGTTTGTATTTTTTCCCTGTGGACATTTTATTATTTTAAGCACATGGAAGTGAAAAAAAAAAAGACAACAGTAATTATGTTGCAGGCCATAGGCACCATGGACTATCCACAGTAAACAGGGACCAATGCTGTGTAGTATGGACCCTGCCAAATGGAAGCCACTGATCACATTTTTGGAGTACTAGATGTAACAACATAGATGGTGGCTTCTCCTGCAATTAACTCTGACGAGAACAGGGGATGACCCATAAAATCTTGGACAGCTATGGTGGGAACCGGTTCAAATATAAAATAGCTAAATTTAGATGTTTGTATAAGGACTGGGTATCCAAAATCCCTTTGCATTCGGACAGATGCATTCAATATAGTGCGGATAACACATCTGTCAAGCTGATAAGTATTTACTTTCAGGTGATCCAGTTTGCTCTGAATCCTGTTGAGATCTTTTAAACACCTAGGGCTTAACGAGATGAACTCCAGCCCAACAAATTCTTTTGCATATGGACAAGAGTATCGAGCAAGAAACAGTATTTTGTTTTCCACATTAGGCTGGGTTGTCAGTTCCAGTAACTTTTGAACACTTAAGCAATGATCAACATAATGATCAATACCTGAAAGCAGTGCACGCTTCACAAACTACAGAAAAAGGACCACACTATTTCATCATATGTCCCTAGACAGGCAAATAATTTCTATGCCCATTTGTCCCTTGGATTCCCTAACAAAATCTCAGGAACATTCCCCTGCAAAAGAGATAGCACATTTTGTGCTGCAGACAAACGTTCACTTGGCTACAAAATGAAAAATCCAGCTCGTTCTCTATAAATCTTCAAAATCCAAACCTGAATTTTGTTTAAATAAATGACAGAGGACTAAAAGCTTCAGCAACCTACTGGAATAATTCTTCTGGTGATGGTAAATCTATCTTCTGTGGATTGCTTCTCAGCTAGACACTGGTTAATGTTTGCATTATTTCTTAAAGCACTGCTTTATGAGCCATACCGCAGAGGAGCCCATGTTTCTACGTCCCTGTGTCCCATCACCTACCTACAGAAACAGAACTTAGTTCAAAGTCCCTAGTGCAATCTGCTACTTCTGTTCTCATACTGCAATATTCTACTTCTGTTCTCCTCATACCTTTGTTTAGACTCTGGTAGATAATTAACATTGTTTCCAAATGCCTAATTTGAATTAGGGACAGTTACTAGTGAATAAGGTAACCTTGAACAAGCAAGGGGGATTTGTTTGTTCTTTTGTTTCTTAAACTATAATTGCAAGAAATAATTTGACCATTTGCAACTTCTGCTGTCATTAGCTAGAATAGCACAAATTGCATTTCAGATGTAGAACACATTTAGAAATTGCGTATACACTAAGCAGCTGACATTGGTAACCTCAAGGCAGTCACAGAAACCCCTGCTTTAGTTTTCATTTAACGGGCAGCAACAAAATAAATAAAAAAATCAACATCTCAAATAGTGTTCTCTATGGAAAGAATCAGAGATAATTTCTCATTCAGTGAAAATGGTTTGTCCTTAACAGAATATAAACAACCTTGAAAACAGCAATTATCCCTCTTTGTATAGTGTATGAGTAGGGGTTTTTTTATTTATTCCTTTGAATAGTGCTGTGATGACACATAATTCTCAATATGATGTTTACATCAAAAGTTAGCCAAATACATAGAAAATATTGTAATTTTAAGTGGGTGATAACATTTTAGTAGATTCAGCTACATATATCATCAAAAGGATTTAATTCTTCTGCTTTTCTTTCCCAAATTTGAATTTGTTGACTCACAGGAAAACTTTGATGGTCTATTTTTATGCATCTGCTTAGAAATCATGAAGCCTTTTCCCGCTAGAAATCCATCAAGTATTTATTCAAGATGTATTTCTAACTGATTGAAATATAGTACTAAAGATTAAAAAAAGCATGAGTTAAGTAAAATATAATAAAGTCTAACAATATTATCCAAATTTCTTGGGCACCATTTCCAACCCCATATCAACTTACTTGTAGCTGCTTTAATACAATTTCATAGCTCTTTGCAATTACTTCCAGAAGTCTTTTTGACATTTTTCAGATTTGCATATAAAACTCGAAAAATCACCTCTGTGAGAAAAAGCCAATAAAGGTATTGTAACAAACAAAAATAGATAATGAAATGCATGGAAATCCTTTCCCAGTTTTTTACAGTGCCAAAAGCTAAGCACCTGCTTAAGAACATATGACTTCAAGCATATCCGAGAGAAGCAATTTTGAGTTTCCTCTTTTTTTTTTTCCTGTTGCAAACAAACACATAGGCAGATTAATTTATTAAAAACCAAGTACTTCAAAATGAAAGGCAGGCTCCATACATTTTGTATCTACAAAATATCTGTTTGTTAAGAAAAAACTAAATCATTTTCATCATACTAATTGAGAGTAATTTTAGCGGAGACCCCAGCCCAGGTAATATCAACGTATGTTCGCCTGAGCTTGATTCAGGATTCAATAGCCAGGTCATGTTTCCAGTCTGGCACATGCATTAGCTGCACAGTATTTGCAGTATTCCAACATACAAAAGTGAGTAATTATGGAACCATGTTATCTTGACAGCCACAGGCAATATTTCAGTAGAGTACAGAATAATAATCTGATATTGAAATATCTTTTCAAAATGTATAAACCTACAGGTCTTCTCATTCTTATTAAAATCAACTTTGAGTTTCAGTCTCTTCCTTTACTATAAATTAATACTTTCCTCACATACCAGCCATTTTTACCTTAAATAGTTTTAAACTCACTGGTAATATACTCTGTGAACTATTTTATACCATGAAAATTGTATATCCTTGGAGTTTAACATGACGTCTCTAGAAAATTTCAGGATGTACCTGGAGGGTATATCTAGAACTGCAATAAGTATAACCTTTTTGATTCCAGTCTGAAAAGTTTGAAGGTGAGCTTCGTGTATACTGATTATAGCACACAGAAGCTCATAAAAATGTTATGTGAAATATGATGGAGTAAGAGTTTCCACTGGTTTTTCATTACCACTCTTCTTGATTATGTCTTCTCCAGTGGCTGCTAGTAGATTCTCTCTAATCCATTTTAGGACACAGCTGGTTTATAATCAAAATGAGAATGGACAAAGATAAATGAAGCCTTTATTTAAGGTGTTAATTCTAGTGCTGCTGATGATAAAAAAAAATCCATTTTCTTTCATGGTCTGTCTCACGGGTAAAGGAAGTCAGTTGTCTTTTACTGGGTTTTGTATCACATGTTTTTTTAAATGTTTATAACTAATGCATACCTTAAATATTTGGGTCAGGCTTCAGATGTTTCTTAAGTATTGTTTCGGTCCCTTTCTGCCTTATTAATAATATTCTGTCGCGTCCATAGAAACAGCAAATACAACACAATGGAACTGGAATTAAGCCGACCTGTTGTTAAACCAGTGGCAATGGCAAAGCACTGTCTGAAATATTTTACAGCCATTGGAATGTCATATTAAATGTAAAGGAAAAAATAGCTCAATTAACTTTTTTTGTCATATCTGTCATATATTTTTCTGGAGACTTAATGCAACAGCAGGTGAACTGTTTTCCAGGACTGCATAATTTATTTTTAAATGTCCATTTAAGAAATGCGAAGTTTTGTTAGAAAGCACTAGTGGGTGTTTTTCATTAAGTGCAGAAGTGCTCCAAAATTAATAATTGAGTCCTGCTTCTATTCTCAGTTTTCTATATGTATTAGCTGAAGTCTCATATGAGAATGGGGATTTTAAAGTGCTCCAGAGAGCTTTAAAATTTTACGGGGCCAAAAGCAGCAGACACAGAAGTACTCAGCAGGTCTTGTCACTACGAAATGTGGAAAGTGACTGTCAAACTCCCACTATACGCCACAACAGGGATTGGCCCTTCACTTGGTTTCCATCTCCCAATTTAAAAGGATTAACAAGAAGTGGATGACGGAAAACTGCAGAGGTAGCCTCTCAAAGACCCTTAGCAGCAGGATTCTGGGCACCTTTCCAGTCAGTGAAATACTTTTAAGCAGAAATAGGGACTTACAACAGCCAATAAAGACAGCGAAATTTGAGGAAAGCATCATTTACTGAAGGATGAAAAGAGAAACGAACACTCTTTCTGAAAGTTTTCAGTATTAGTGTGGGGGGTACTCTTCCCAGCTTTTTCCTTTTTTTGCAAGGCACTTCACCAAACAGGAGCTTTTGTTAGTGCAAGATTCTTGCATGAGTAACTTACTAACAGGTATGACAACATAGTTTGGGGCAAGTGGTAGATACCTGGATTCCAATTATAAAAAATATAATTGCTTTTTTACTTATTCGAATTGAACCATAATGTAGAAACTCTAGGCAAGCCTTTTGAAGGAGCCTTCTCATGGTGACCAGAGCTGAGGTCTCACTGGATATGCCTATGCTGTGTTCTAGAGACAAACCCAAGTCCAAAATCACCTTCCATACCACCACAAACCTGAAGACCAGTCTGTGTCTCAGGAAGCGTACACTCTGCAGAGCATTGGGACCCTATGGTAGAGCAGGCTGAGAAGGTCAGGAACTTCCCAACATACTGAAAACTGGCTCAACGACTGGGCCCAGAAGGTGGCAATCAGTGGTGCAAGGTGTAGTTGGAGGCCAGTAACTAGCGATGTAGCCCAGGTCAATACTGGCTCCTATTCTATTCAACATCCGGATGCTGGGGCAGAGTGCACACTCAGCAAGTTTGCTGATGATACAAAACTGGGAGGAGTGGTTAATAGCCCAGAGGGTCATGCTACCATCCAGAGGGACCTCGACAGGCTGGCAGGAACCTCATGAAGTTCAACAAGGAGAAGTGCAAAGTCCTGCACCTGGGGAGGAACAACGCCATGCACCAGCAGATACTGGGGGCCACCCAGCTGGAAAGAAGTTGGCAGAAAAGGAGTTGGGGGTCCTGATGGGCACCAAGTTGAACAGGAGCCAGCAACATGCTCTTGTGTCAAAGTGGTCTCATGGTATCCTGGGCTGCGTTATGGTAAACGTTGCCAGCGATCTGGGGGAGGTGATCCTTCCCCTCTACTCAGCACCGGTGAGGCCACACCCGGAGGGCTGTGTCCAGTCCTGGGCTCCCTCTTACAAGAGAGGCAAGGACATACTGGAGAGTCCAGTGAAGGGCCATAAAGATGATTGAGGAATGGAGCATCTCTTCTATGAGGAAAGGCTGAGAGAGCTGGGACTGTTTAGCCCAGAGAAAAGAAGTCTCAGGAAGGATCTCAACAACGTGTATAAATAGCTGAAGGTAGGGTGCAAAGAGGATGGAGCCAGGCTCCGTGAACCCTCCTTTTATAAACAGCAAAGTTTTACCCAAGATAGTAACTTATTATCTCCCCATTCCCTTTTGCCAAAAGTTCTATTGACATACACTTTTCTGCCTATGCCAAAAAGGACCTGGTTTAGGTGACTTGTAGACTACCGTCCAAAAGGTCCCCAAAAGTCTTTGAACTTTGCTGCAGAACAAAACAAACAAAAAAGAACTTTCTAGAACTGTGAGGAGTCACAAAATTCAATTCACTGATGAAGTGGAAAGTGTTTATCAACTAAAAAAATTATTAATAATAGCAATTTGAAGGCCTTTGAAAAATTTGTAATTTTTCAATTCAGTCATTTGAATTTCACATCTGGTCCCTCTATGACTTTGATATTAAACCTTCATTTTTGTTTTTTAACCTTACAATATATTCATTATACGAAAGCCTATTACCAACTTATCAATTGAATACAGAGAATTAAATTAAGGAAAAAACTTCACTCTCTTTATGAGAAGAAACATTTTGCATGATTGAAAATAAGTACTTCAGAGTGTAGGAAATCTTGCACTGTCTATGTGTGTGCTTTTGTGATTACGGAAGGCTTTTTTTGGTGTAATATGTTATTAAGTGATTCAATCAACTTTCCTTTGGTGAAGATTTCTTTCAAGAAACTTTTAAAAACTACATTATTCACAGACATTGATTAATATTATTAATTTATTATTATAAAACAAAATCTTCTGGCTTGCTCATCCCCTTAGGGTGAAATAAATTCTTAGCAGTACATTCTATGGCTATCAGTAGCTCACGTATTGCAAGTTTTTAAAGGCATCCCATGAGGTGCCACAGTGCTCTTCATTAGACGAGGTTTTTTCTACATTTGTATTTGCTTCTCTTTACCCTGCATTACATTATTGTCATACTTACAGTGTGTTCTATATTGTTGCCCTACTCCTCTTCATCTTCTAGCCACACTAGAAAAAATTCCACCACAGAAGAACCCACAAAGTTCTGGTGTGAATGAAAAATTGCAATGTGATGTAATATCTTACAGATGCTAGAAAACATTCTACTATGTATTACATCTCTTAATCTTTAAACAGTTTTGGTTTCAAACAACTTTTTCATGGTACATTAATTAATGTTTTTGCTATACTTTTCAACTTTTCCAAGTACCCTTATTTTTCTAAATAGACAACTGGCTCTAGAATAATGCGGTTTTGTACTTTACAAATAAGTTTTCTGCACAGGTGAAGTCAATGAAAACTGAATTTTGAATTAAACAGGTAAATTTTTTCATCTTGATATATAAAACATTATTGTGAACACCTTAAGGATGTGTACAATGCATGCTTTTCATTTATGTGGGTCATAAAATACAGGCAGAAACTTTTATGAAAATATGTTTTAAATTGACCATTATGTCTAAACAGAACAATCCCCTGTGCCTTGAAATTGTTTTCTTGTGCATCACAGGAAACGTGACTCCTGCAATCTCCAAAGAAATGTAAGCAAAGAGAAGATATTAATCCATCAGGCAACCTCAGCTGCCAGAGGTGAAACTGGTGAACTCGTGCCTATGTGAAATCACACATTTCAAAAGTGACCTTGTTCTAAGAGAACACGTTAATATAGCTTCTTTTTTTTTTCCTTCCTGTCAAAAAATGGTGAAAATCTTATAGTGATCTTATTTTGTACGATGACAAAAAATGCTACCTAAATTTCCCTAAGTTCCCTATGAAAAAAATAACATCACAATTTGTGAAAGGAATTGCATGCGCTCAGGCATTTAAATTGTGCAAAGTCTTTTTCACACCAGAATATGTACATATGTTAGTGCTTCTGTGTTAAAAGTCTTAGACTGTTGAGAACAGAGAATATGAGTTATTATAATCCCCATCTATATGTTCTGAAATTCCAACTCTAACAGCTCAAGGGGTTTTTTTGCTTTGTTTTGTGGTGTTTTTTTTTCCTTTTAGAGGTCCCTTGGGCAATTCCAAAAAGTGAGCTTATAAACTAACCGTTAGTGTTACAGCGTTAAGACTTTAGCTTACAAAACAGCTTTTACTGCTTTCTTATGTTGAGCAAAGACGAGAGGCCACAATCTGCTCAGTCTTTGATTTCCCATTGTGTCTTTGGAACATATAATTGCAAGTTGAGTAGCAGCTTCTGCAGGGCCACTGGTTGTCAATGGGGATTTGCAACTAAAATACAATCTCTGATGCAGTGCTCTGCACAGCAGCTCTGGTTCTGACTTATTCCAAAGGAGAATGGGAGACAATTAACTCTTTAAAGCAATTCATTATCATTTATGTGTCTTATGGAGCTACTAAAATGAATGGAACTATTTGCAGACAAACACAGTGCAGGTAAATGAATTCAAAGTAAGAGTATTAAATCAGGTTATGTATTATCCTATGAAATTACACAGCCTGCAAATGCATTAATTTAACTAAACAGCTCTACACAGACAGCCTCATAAGTAAATACTTACATACTTCAGGTTTAGGGTTTTAAATAAGCATTTTAAAGTAATGCATTTTTGATCATTATTCGTTAGGGAAAAAAAAAGAAATAGATGAACATTTGAAAGGAGTTGGGGGTTAAACAAGATTAAACCCCAAATTCAGTTTCAATGAGAATAGAAACAATACAATCCAGAGATGAATATGCCCCAAAGCACAAGATGAAAAAAAACCAGTTGTGCTACTTCAGTATACTTTAAAAAGTTTTCATAAGTTATTTAGAAAATTATATGCTAGAATTTTAATTCCATTTTTGTCTAAAATGCAATAATCTGAAGAGAAAACTTTGAAAATCAAAGGACCTTCAGGTATTCCAGTTCTTTTGTACACTGTGCCCACAGTCTCTAGGAATAAAAACAATTACTTAAATGCAAAGTTTAATCAATCACAGCAATTTAATATGACCTTATGTGCAATAAGGTTTAAAGAGTTCAATATAGCATTTCAAAAATTAAAGTGAACAGTTCTTTTAACCACTTTGCATTATGTCATTCTTTGGTACTTCATTGTACTTTAGTGTAATCAATCATATATGCCTTTTTTTAGGAGAAAAAGTACAAAACCCCAAACAGCAATACTGAAAAGTAGTTAATAATGTCACTTTAAGTATACAGGCAAGATTAAATTAACTGATGAAGTCTAAGACACAGAAGCAGTTGTTGATGTTGGTAATGTTGTGGATGGGAACCCTACTGGTGCTCATGAAAACGAAAAGAACACCTTGAGATCTTGCTCTAATGGTCCAGGATATAACAAACCTATCTGGCCTCTTTTCTGGTCTGGCATTCCATGGAATATGAAATCAAAGTCTTTATCTCTATGTCCTCGATGGCAACTTAAAAAACCTTTTAAAAGGTTTGGAAGTGAAAACCACAAAAAGTGATTTGATTTCTGTGGAAAATGGAACTCTCTGTGGTATGGATCACAGTCATCTGTGGTAGACAACACCTGTTCCAGGTAAAATAAATATTCCATTCCCTCATCCTCCTCTCTGTTCTCTCACACCCAGTCAACACACACACACAGCGCATCTCCTGACTCCTGCGTCAAGGGAAAGGCACATTTCTCCAGCATTATTAAAACATAAAATTCAGCAACACGCATACTTATATATAAATATGTTGTTTATATGCACGTGCATGTATAGACATAGGTGTGTGTAAAACACCTCGTAACACTACCTGTGCTGTTCATCCTTCTCTCTCTTGGGAGAGAACAAACACCATGTGACGTATACTAACAGCATAACGTAATGTGCTCTTAGAAGATGTTGGTGAACACTATAAGAAAACTGATATGAAAGAGATAACAAGGAGAATCTGCTTTTATGAAAACTTTTGGAAGCTCATCTAACAAAAATGCTAAGTCCATAAACACTGCCAAATTGTACGCCGCATGGTTGTAAAATGTAAGAATGCTCCACTCAATTTTTAAACGTTACTCAAAGGAGCAACTACTACAGACAATTTACGTTGCTGGGTTTTGAGTGAAGGAATGTGCTGGCATTTCTTCTGGAAGCTGAAGTACTGCACCTTTACAAGCCTTCCAATGACTCAACTGGCGGAACATCAGACAAATAGTAAATAGGAATATTTGTGTGTATCCTACACAGCCATGGTTCAAAGATGCTGAGAGAACTGCCAGCTGGATGAAAAGAGATGAAAGCCAACACAGTACTGTAAAATCTACCCATGGTAACTTACGTAAAGTACATTTTAAGATATCAAAAGAAATAAGAGTAACTGTCAGGTAGCCTGATTTAAAAAAAAAAAAAAAGTGTGTGAGTCCTGGACTTCAGAAGAGAGGGCAGAGGGAACTATGGACACTAATTCAAAAATTTAAATCCTAAGAAAAGCAGCTGAAAGAAGGCATCGCTGAAACAAATTATTGAAGCTACTTAATGCAAGTTGGCTTAAACAATGAAGCACTAACTCAACTATTATTGTGCAAAAATGCATTTAAATGATCTTTAGTTTAATTATACAATGCCTAGGAGTATAAGATTAATCAAACACCTACAGTAACTTTCTAATTGCTGCAGCACCAGTTCTGATACAACAATTCACCAAAGATGTATTTGCAAACTATGTTAGAGAATGTCTTCCTTGTTATACAGACCATATAATGAATATTTCCCATTTCACTATAGGAAGTGCCATGACATTTCCATCAAGACATTTTTTGGATTATAATATACTGTTGTTCTGTATATTTAAAAAAAATAAGCGTCCGTTTGAAATTGAAAAACTGAATACACCATACCCTGTACGTCGTTCAGAAAATACAGAAAAATTTAGAGCTAGGAAGAAAGAATTAAACTAAAAAAACACCTTTCCATTATTAACTTTATTGCTAGTAATTTGGCAAAATAAGTTACCAAAAGAAAAACATTACTTTCTAAAAATCTATTTCTGAATTGCAGTATCTCAACAGAGAGGAATTATTTAGGTAAACCAGATGTGGAATTTCACAAAATTGAAATGGCTAATCATCCTGTCTATTTCCTTTGCAAGAAATTTTTATTTAAAAGAAGAAAGACCTACTACATTGCTTAGGAAAAATGGCAGCCAACATGGTGGAAGTTAAAAACTCAAACTGCATCAATGGTAAGGGGCACTATAAAAAAGAAAACCTGAAGATGCTTAGCATCCATGCTAAATCCTTTTTCTAACCACTGTGATCTGCAGAATGACCTATTTACAGAATTTTCTTCATAGAGTTTTCTTAAGAGCTTTTAATATTGCCAAGACAACTAAGGTTATCTCTGTTCAATCCGGTTAGCTAAAGTAGGGCGAGGTGCTGCGACCACTCTTTTCTCAAACGTTAAGTGACATCAGCTCAGTGCCTCTGTAAACTACGGAGTACATAGTTGGAGAATGTAGAAATTGAATCAATAATGTTTCTAACTCTGTTTTTTTTGGTAAAATACTCAGTGATTAGCATGCTTCTGGAGGGCATGTGTCTTCAAACCACAGTTAAGTCTTCTGGGATCATCTACGCTCTCTGTCATTTGAGGTTCATACCACTCCTGGTTTGAGTAATAAAGGGTTTAGTATACTGTAGTAAAGTACAGAAATGTTCATGATAGTTCAGATTCCTGGAGAAAACCTTTCACTGTGAGCTTATTTACTTAGCTGTTTCCTAGCATATGCTGTCTGTTCTGTAGATCTACCCAGGGGAAACAACAGAAATTAACTTTACCCACATATTTTTCTGTCACTGCTTCTCCATTTTACCACATAAGAGTTTTCTTAACAGCTTAGTATGCTTTGAATATTTTTATTCTCCCTAATTTAATCTGAATTTTTCTCAACTTTCTTCTTGCTTCCAAAAGATATTGTTGTTTCCTGCTAGAACACAGTTTAAACAAAAATACCATTCTATGAAGATAGCACTTTGCTAATATAAATCAAAACAGTTGAGTAATTGGACTCTCCAAGGAGGAAAAGAGCATAGGGTGCCTCAGAAATCCAAAGACAATTCTCTGAAACACAGTTTTTAATCATGTATTTTTCTTACTGGTCATATGACTAATTACATTAATATGAGTAGTTTTCCATTTTTGGAAAGCAAGTAACTCTGAATGTCTACCACCTCGCAATTAGTTACTTTTATACTTTAACTTATTCATAACAGAATGCATATCTCATCTCCTATTCCAGACCAGTCCTCAGATTGGGAACTCTTGAATGGATTTTATGTATCTATTTACATAGGTACCTTTCAATATTTTCTATTACATTAAAAGCTTATTTATTGCAGAGACATACAAGTGTGTTCTAAGACCTTTATAGCTCCTCTGGTCCTAACACCATTCAGTAACAGCTAAATGTAGCAACATTTATATGTTCGGCAGCAGTTTGCATGATGCCATCACACAAGAGACTTTAGGCAACACCTTAATTAACTTATATCAGGAACCATCTTGAAGCTCTGGCTGACTGAATATGGCTTTCATTCTGTGAATAATGGACTCAATCTCTCATTCCTAAACTAAAGGAAAAATCTAAATTAAAGTGTTTATCTTTTTTTTTTCTTTCTCCATGTCTTTATATATATAACCACATTTTTCTTTTCCTGTCCAGCATTCCCCCTTTTTTTTTCTGCACAGATTAGTGGTCTTATAGGTCAGTCCAGAATTAGCTTTGTCTCCATGTAGCTTTCTTTGCAGCAGAGGCTTGGTGGTGTCTTAAGGCAGCTTTCACTATAGTTCATCTTCTGAGTCATCCAGTTTTGTGTCCTGCACAGATGTTGGATTGTAACAGTTCCAAAAATTGTTTAAAAATATACAGATTGGGAAAAACAAAACAAAACAAAACAAAACTGTATTTGTAGTAAATGTTGCTCTTTCTCAAGTAAGTTTTGATTTTCTGCAACAGATAGATACTGGATATTAAACCTTCCCTGTTGTTGGAAAATATTTGTCTCACGAATTTTTTTCCATTACATTGTCTTCAGGTAAAAAAGCAGTTGTATGTTTCATCATCTCACAATATTAAACTTTTTTTTTAATTATCGACTGGAGTCAGGGCTTTTTTTACTGCATGTAAAACATCCAGGTTCAGCATCCACCCTATAGATAGATGATATTCAGTCTGTTGAGGAAGTGGTTGATTTTCTGTAGTCTTCATTTTATTCACGAAAAAACAAAACATTGTTTGTCAAAGAGAATTATAATTCTTGACCTTACTGTCATGAGTTTGCAAAAACAAACTAGTTGCCTGCCACAGACATATGACAGTCCACCTACTGTCTATGCCCATTTGTGTGTAACCAAAATCTCCCTCGTGAGCACATGATTATAGAGATGGTTGGAAACTGGAGTTGTGAATCCATGGGGCTTTCAAACATTGCAAAATTTCATGTAGAAGGCAACTTCCTTTTGTTCTTCCTTTAAAAAAATCAAAGCAGTTGTCTTTCTCTTTTTAATCACCGTGAAACGGTTCCACTTACAGAAATTTCTTTGCTATTCCAGTAGAGGAATTCCTGTAACATCCTTCTCAACTCAGCTGTGAACCAGAAAATGGGGAGATGAGGCAGAGAGGAACTGGACCAGAAGGAAGGCAGTGAGAGAGACGTAGCTGAGGTTGCCAAAGTCAGGTGAGTTCCACAACTGATCTGTTGTTCTGGTCCTCTCGTTTTGGAGAGAAATCTGCTCCTGGGTCTGAGAAATGTTTTCTAACTGAAGATCCGTCAAAACTGGCAGGTCCCCATAAAAAGCTCAGGTTTGCCAAATCAGCACTTTCCAAAAAGAAATTGTTTAAAAAAAGAAGCCTAACCAGCTGTCATCTTTATCATCCAGGTTTTGCAAAGAGCTTTCATTTAATTAAACCTCAGAAATGTGAAATAACAAAAAGAGAGCCCATTAGCTTGAGACTTAAAATTCATTTTGTCCAGTATTTTTTTGTTTGTTTCTTTTACAAGTTTGTTCTCTAACTCAAATAACTGCACCCTCTACTTGTTCCCAGATGGGAATACACTTCATAGAAATAATGTTTCACAATAATATGATTTATATCCATACAGTCAGCTGCATGTATGACAGCCCTGTAGAAAAATATTATTGAATTGTGAGCACAGGTTAATAAAGACAAGGAAATCACTATGTTGTTCTGGAAATACTAGAGTTATTCATTTAGTATTCAAGGGAAAATATACCAATATGCATATATCGGAGGTGCTTTGAGCCATAGAGATTAACTTTATGGATCAATAGTGTGGGGTTTTTTCCATTGCACAGAAGAATCGTGCTTGATCTTCCCTTGTTTGCAATAAGTAACAATTGAAAGGCCAAGGCAGTATCAGTGCAATAGCAATCTCATCCTATCCAAGATGAAAACCAACTTCTTTTAAAAGAAAAAAAAAAAAAAAGAAAAGAAAGAAAAAAAAAAGAAAAGAAAGAAAAAAACCAGAAAACTTTCCCTGAGGGGAGTAATTCATCACATGCATAGATATTTGACTATACAGTCAGTCTCAATCTTCAGGTGTACGGGACTGGAATTAATAGAACTGACAGCTATAGCATGAAATTCACAATATCCAAGATAATCAGAGTTACTTCCTATACTTTATTTACTCAGTAAAAATCTATCCCCCAGAACTAACAGCTGGAAGCAACTTCAATGGAAATATTTCACAGTAATTAGACTCACTCCAGCCTAAAAAATAATAAAAACAGGAAACAGAGTATTGAATTTTGTTCAATGTTTTCTTTCAGGAGAATTAGCACGCCAGTTACAGTTGCCGAGATTTGAGCAGGACCACTCAGTGTTTGGGGCCAGCAATAGGTATAGTGATATGGCCTGCATAATTAAGTATCACAATTTTCAGATTCTCTCTAAAGGTGAAAACAAACGACTCACGATTTTTATGAGAAAAAGATTTATTAGAACATGCATCACTTGCGCCAATTCAGTCTTATAATGTATTCCTTCATCTTTTTGTTTGTTTTGAACTTGATTGTTTGTTTTATAGGTCTGTTATTAGAAACAGTGTTACAGTTGTTACACGCTGAACAGATGTTCATTTTGGCTCTTTGCAAAACGCAGACACCTGGAGACTCCAGTCAGTGAGCTCAAGCTGGGCAAAAGGAAAAGAACTAGGAAGGCAAGTCTGGAAGTTAAATTGTGTTTCTTGCCATCTTCAGCTCTCTGGAGTCTAGGAAGGGTACCCGAGTCCTATTTCTGGACCAGAACATAGTGGACAATGAAATTATTGGACTGGTTTTCTTTTTTTTTTCAGAATTGGTTTGCATTCCCTCGAATGAAACACTTTCAAACGGTTGTAACTGGATCAAGGCCAGGGACTGAAACCAAAGCACATATCGTCATCTTAACTGGCTGTAGGAAGCTCAGATAGAGATTAGTCTTTGCAAACGTCAGACCGAACCACAAACGCTTAGGGCCCACGAACTTTCCACGGACTGTGCAAAGCTTAGTTTGCAAACTAAGGTGTGTTCAGCCTATTTCCCGAACTGTCTGCAAATTTTCTCCCCCGCTTTCTGACATAGCGCTCTGTGTGCAATAGGAACCCTGCTCTGCCACTTACACCCAACAAGTTGTTCCTGGCAAACTCAAGTCTTCATGTTTTACATTTAAGGTATGCTTAACAAGGTATAAAATGATGTAAAGGTATCCTGTTTGCTTCATTTCTATAGATAAATTTCCTTACAAAGTCATACTGAAGAAGCAGCAATTTTAAAAGAAAACAAGGATGAACTTTCAAATCATCTTCAGAACGATGCCAGCTTGAAGTTTACTCCTTAGGAACTGCAAAGTAGGTAGCTTTAAAATGTTATTGTAAGAATAACCACTGTCACTTGGAGCTTATTTTGAAATGAAGAGTGTGATGAATGTTTCCCAGGAATGGTCATGTTTTGAAGAACTTCTATATTCAGAACTGCCAAAAGTAGCAACTTAAAGATGTGTCAACCTTTAAATTGCCATTATTACAATTGTAGTGAAACATAAGATAGTGTTAGTGTATCTTATTCACAATATCTTAAAGCAAAATGAAAGAGCTCCTCACCAGCCATCCAAAGAAGAAATCAGAAGCAAGTTTGTAGAAGCGCACTTCTTCAGTGTTTAAAACACTTCTAATTAATACATTTTAGCAAAATTTTGTGGATGAGGTCAGGGTAGGAGGGGTATTTTTGTTTATTTTGGGGGTTGGGTTTTTTTGGTTTGGTTTGGTCAGTTTGGGTTTTGGGGGGTTAAAAATGGGTGGGTTTTTTTTTTCTTTTTTTTTTTTTTTTTTACTCTACAGCATATTTAACACCCCCATCAGAAAATACCACTTTATGAAATACACAGATGTTAAGATATCTTGGAAGGATGTAAGCAGTTGTTAAATATAGGGATGATATTACGAAGCAGCAAGCTGAGCTGGACACATCATGCCACCTAAGATATCTGAGACTCAGCAAAGAACATGGGTCCAAAATTTAGAAAATGTGGTAGATAATTTTCTCAGCTGTTGCAAGTCCATAATTTCACTACTTTCAAGGAGTCACTTATTACACAAATTAGGAATGTAATATCACAGATGTCCTATACAGCAATTTTAAAATTATTATAGCAGTATTACAGGCTTCTTCATACTAGGTAATTTGGACTGGCAGTCTATTAATTATTGGTAGTTCAAGCAGTCTGTTAATTATAACAGTAATCCTTAGCTGCATGTAGATATTGTGTACCACTGTGCCCATTTCAAAATCTTAACATTTGAAAAGTGCAGATAATACCAGCATCAGCTACATGGACCAAACTTGGTGTATATGTAGTCAGCCCACCCCATGACTCTTACCAGACCACGCGTTGGTGATCACCGTCATGCTTAGAATTGCGTACAAAAGGTTGTGCTAAGAGCTGCAGTCTCACTAGGTCACGGTAAGCCTGATTAGTCCTAAAACTGATCCTAGTTGTTGATGAGCTTTGAGTTCAGAATCTAAGTTGCTGTGTTAGGAAAACTTGCACTAACTTGGGATTTTATTCTCATACCTCTGCTTTTGCCAAGATTTTTCAACTAAAAGTCAATTTTCAGTCCCAGTACACTAAAACAACAAAACCCTGATTTGTTTCACTGGAACTAGAGTTTGGCAATAAAATACAGCTGATAAGATTAAGCATTTCTCCAGATGATGGCCACAAAGATAAATATAAACAATAAATAACATAAACAGTTCAACATTTGTTGAAGAACATGCCAAAAGAGATAATGCTACTAAGAAAAGGTTTTCCTAAGACTTCAAAAACATTGAGCAGATAGGAAAGAGTTTTTCAAAGTAATCAGTGCTAGGAATCAGCTCCCAGAGTAAAAAATGAAAGGCTCAAAGATTATATACTGTGAAGACAGTGTACAGGGAAAAATTCAGGGAGATACCAAGGTGAGCTATCAAATGGGGACTACCAATGACTTGCAGAGTGCATTTCTTACAGCTAAAGAGAGAAAAAAAAAAGAAATTATCAGGTAGGAATGGAACAGAAAACCAGAAAAAAGAAACAAGGAGTGAAACAGAGTAGAACCACAAGATTTGTTTAAAATATAAACACTTCTTGAATTGCTAAGCGTAAGCATATTTCAAATCCAAATGTCCAGGCATCCCTTAAGATACCACTAACTTGAATGAGTTTCATTTCACATGTGTATAATAGTCAATGAATTACATTCAGAATGTTAATGATATATTCCAGGATGCCGTTGGAAGTATGTCGACCTAGTTTTTAGGTCCCAAAACAAGAGCAATGAAATAGTTGATATGCGTGTTGCATACTACTTGATGTCAGGTTACTTTCTGCAGGTGCTGAAGGTGACTAGGGATAGTTAGAGACTTGTTTATTACTGTGCTGGTTTTGGCTGGGATGGTTAATTTTCTCCGCGGTAGCTGGTGCGGGGCCGTGTTTGGCTGTGTGCTGGAAGCAGTGCTGCTCCCCCCGGGATGTTTTGGTTCCTGCTGAGCAGCGCTCACACAGCGTCAAGGCCTTTTCTCTTCTCCCCCCAGCCCAGCAGCCAGCAGGCTGGGGGGGCACAAGGAGTCGGGAGGGGACAGAGCCGGGACGGCTGACCCCAGCCGAGCCCAGGGACGTTCCAGCCCACGGGACGGCACGGGGGAAGGCGAAGGAAGGGGGGACGTTGGGAGCGACGGCGTTTGTCTTCCCAAGTGACCGCTGTGCGGGATGGAGCCCGGCTGTCCTGGAGATGGCTGGACTCCGGCCTGCCCACGGGAAGGGGAGGGTGGGTGCCTCGTTTTGCTTTGCTTCTGTGTGCATGGCTTTTGCTTTCCCTATTCAACTGTCTTCATCTCAGCCCACGGGTTTTCTCACTTTTACCCTTCGGATTCTCTCCCCCATCCCTCTGTCAGGGGAGTGAGAGAACAGCTATGTGGGGCTGAGTTGCCAGCTGGGGTTAAACCACAACTCTTCTCTACCCACAATAAGAATTGAAGTAATTCTCGCGCAACTTTCTTCTCCCATATTACATTTTTTAGACACATTAAAGAAAAAAAATAACTTATGGCATATTCTACAAATAGCTTGACATTCAGTTTATGATGAGGCGAGTGTGGAAATCTCCAAGTTGATAAAACCGTTTGCTTTAAAAAAGTCTTATCAAAGCTACTTCTATCAGAATTCCACTATTCTCAAACTAGGGTGTTAAAATGCAAGACATCAAGACTTAAAGATGCAAAGAAACTGTACTAACATTGCACTAACAAAACAAACAGATATATACTGCTTTTCTTGCAAAGAACTTTAAGCTTCCCTTAAGTAATTTTTAAGACCCTTTCATGGACAAAAAGAGAAGCTGACTGGCTTGTAGTTCCCTCCATCATTGTTTTCCTTTTTGAAAAAAATGAGTCCAACATTTGCTTTTTTGCAACCGTTGTGAATTCCCTCAGTCTGTACAGCATTTTAAAAGTAACAGACATCTGACGTGAACAACTGCCACTGCTGGTTGTTCCTCTGTTTGAGGTCTGTGTCCAGGCACAAAACTTTGGGAGAATTTATGGTGGATACAGAGGCAAGGAAGGCAGCAAATATCTCTACCTTATCTGCATTCTCTACATCACTAAGTGACCGTCCCATTTCATCACGGACCCACATTTTCATTTATTCTTTTACTGCTCGTATAGGAGGAGGAGGTCTTCTTACTGCCTGCAACATCCTTTGCCATTTCATTTCTAAGCTCTGGCTTTTCCGATGCCATCCCTGCAGGTCCAGGCAGTGTTTCCAAGCTCCCCCTCTGCAGCCTGTCCTCATTTAAATCCCCAGTATATGACCTTTATGTATTGGAGCTTGGTCATGAGCTCCCTGTTCAGCCAAGCTAGCTTCCTGATATACATATGTACATTTGTCTAAGTACCAGGGTGAACCATTCTTATACTTGAAGGCATTCTAAGTATGTATGGGAAGTCTCAAGGAAAAGAGGAAGTATAGACATTACCCAGATTTATTGTCTTACAATTGCTTTTTAATATATATATTTCACCACTTTGGGGCTAAGATAAGTTTCACATAGAATGTAAGCTTTTCCTCTATTTTCTTCTGAAACTTACTGCAAACTTAAAACTGGATTTCAAATTTCACCAAGTATAACCCTGTATGTCCCATAGCATCTGCAGACCTGAATCAAACATCTACAAAACTCACTGAACTTCATTGACTTCAGAGAAAGTCAGAGAGGAAACATTAGTGTTAATAAATAAAAATATTTAAAGCAGGTAAAATATTAGAAATTAAAAATTAAATCCTAGGAAAGACTGGAAGATATGTAGACATTTTTTAGTTCAAATAAGTACAAGTTGTTATTTTGATTTATAACAAGAAAGTTTATGTATTAGTTGTATATCCCTAAGAAAAAACATCTTATGCTTTAAGATATTTTTTAACAGTGATAACATATATACAAATAGTGTTTAGGGAGCTAATTAAAGAGCAATGTAGAAGAATAAGTAATAACTCATTTTTTAAATCCTGGCCTTTAGCATATTCAGTTCATCTAAGACTTGGTTAAAAAAAACTACACAGACAAAACCCCCACATAATTCTTACAGGGCTCACCAGAAATACTGAGAATGATCAATCCCTCTGTGCTACCAATACTCCAAGGATCATGACCATCAAGAAAATACTTGAATTTTTTTCCTATCAGTTTTCTGTAATTATTCAGTTTCTACATGTTCCAAATCCTTTGGATCATGCAGCAGTCAATCAAGTGAACACATCTTTTCCAGTGCTTCAATTAGTAAGCCTGTATTTTATATTAGGTTCTTAGCAACAGGCAATTAGATATTTAACTCTGTCTAGGATCATATCTTAAAATCAAGACTAAGGTTCATTATTCTCAGTATCTGATCTTGTTCAGTTTTTCCCTTAATGGACCCAAGTTAATGGACCATGGGTGAGGTGTTATTTATTGACTTGCTTTCTAAAACTCCAGAATTGACACCACCTTCAACTACTTGAATTTCTTCTGTCCCTTTTCCAAGTAATTTTTTTAGTGCTTTTTGATATTGTGTATTCGATAGAATGATGTTTTTGCTTAGTGAAACTCTAGTCACAGAATCCATGTTTCTGAAAATTGCAAATATATTTTATTTTATTTACCCTCTTTGGCTCTTTGATTTAAACAGAACTTGCAGACAAGCAGCAGCAACACATTTGGTTATTTTCTTCAAAAAAACATCACTTATTTTGACTACTACTCCTAGAAGATATTTGTGAATATTCAATAAAAAAAAATATAATTAGCTGTTGAGTTCATCCTTCACTACAGAGCTCTTTGAATAGCTATTCAGGTAAATTAATAGATGCATAGCTGTCTTTTGTATGTTCATATAGCAAGTCTGTTATCCAGAATTCACATTTCATAGTTCTTTAAGTTCAATTAATTTAGAATCAGAAACAGTGTAATATAATTCATGACATACTCAGTTTAATTAGTAATTATTTGATATTCAGAAGTACTGATCACCAAATCATACACACCATTAAAGCAATTGCAATGATAAATATAAGCCATCTTATTCAGGCCCTTAAAAAGTAAAAAAAAAAAATTAAAAAAATCTGTATTTCTAATGGGCTGACGCCAGACTAGATGGTTAAAAAAAATGAGATTAAAAAGTCTTCTAATCATTCAGTATCTTACAATAACAATATCTCCAAAATGAAGAGCTACATTTGTCAAATATGCGACATGCAATGAACTCTACTCTTGAGAGCTCACCTATGTATGATCTTCTCAAAGAGGAAGGACTGCTGTGCATACCTGGAAGGCGAGATAGATATAGATACGTATGTATCTATTTTTTTTTTTCCTCTAGATGTACATTATTTCACTTTGGTGTCTACTTCACACAGCTCAAGCTGTAACACAGATTAGACTACCTGATCTTACAGGTTAATATTAGGAGTGTTTGGACACAATTCAGGTCTATACTTTTGCTGGACATGATAGTAATTCATAAGGCTATTGACTCATGGTCCTTAAGTAGTCCTTAGGAGAATAACTGACGTTAACAACAAGCTGCTCAGAAATATTTCTGCCTCCTTCATGCTACTAACCACCTTCAATTCCCAGCTCAGCTCTTCCACAAGACGGCAGCTACTACTTTGCTCTGCACATTCTAAGAAACTGGGGAACTGGAACAAGTCTGTCATATCTGAAATTCAAACCCATAGGTAACCGACTCTTAGTTTACAGACATTTCACTACTACATAATGCAAATGAAGGGAAGGGTGGAGACAGAGAAAGGAGCTAGAGAAAGATAAAGTTCATTTCTAAAGAACATTTAACATCTCAGTTCAGATTACAATCAGCTAGCATGGAAACAAAACTAAAGTTCACACTGAAACGGACTTTGGAAATGAGAGTTAACTTATTTGAGTCTAAAAAGTTAAAAGCAAATCTTCTAGATTTCTAATTACTTCAGCACTTAAAAAAGTAGCCGTGCACACACACAAATCTACAACAAATTGTTTCCACAGCCCATAAAACAGAGACCACATCTCAACTGTGCCACAGTCGCAGAGCAAATGTATCGTTACCTCAGGTCCCCAAGCTCTCCTTTGAGCTCGGATGCATTAGGGGAACATATTCAAGGTATCTGTTCATATACAGAATGTACATAGTATTCACAAGGAACAAAAAATACAGTTTCCCAGATCAAAACTGCTTCGCATATCAATCTCTAGGTCAAATTTGATTAAGTATTTTTGAGGTGCCATTAAAAAAAGAGAGAAAGAGGCAGAGCAACAGAGGATGACAGAGACATAGTAAGAGAATGAGTAAGAGACAGAGAGATGGAGGCAGAGAAGGGCAGCCCAAGAGGCGGATGGCTGAAGGACGACAGACCACACACGCTTCGGCGACGGGCACGCAAGCCTCAGGCGGCACTGGGACTGCAGCCACACGTACACACCCTTGTGCCATGCAGTTAATCGCCGGTGCCAAGGGAACTGTTGAAAAACAGGAGCCCAGATAACTTAGGGCAGTCTTTAAACCCGGGAACAAGGAGACTGCTTCCTATTTGTACCTCTTTATAGAATAGGATTGACTTGCTGACCTTTGCTTTATTTTCCTCAAGTTTTCTCAACTAAAGGCAAAGGGAACAGATTTATACTTGAAGTTATCTTGTGATCATAAAGGGAACAAGCTGTGCTCAGTAAAAAAAAAAAAAAAGAGAAAAATAATTTCATTTCCCTGAAAACATCAATACATCCCATCTGAAAGGCCAAGTCATTCACTTTGGAAGGTACTGCACTCTGGATGGATCATTTCTTTAAGCAATTACCTCTGCCAAAATCAACAATGCAATTAGTAAAGCTGGACTTGAATACTAGTATAAACTCTGATAGCAAATAATCCTTACATTAGGAGTAATTTCTGAAACTGTTCTAGAGTTTTCACTTCCTAGAAGGCTCAAGTGGATTGAACAGAGTCCGACTGGACATTCCTGCTTAGTGTCAGCACAAGATAATGTTCCTCAAAGTGGAAAAAGAAACAGTCCTTAAGCATTTGGTGAGGACTTCACAGGAATAACATATACAGCCAACAGCACCCAACAACACACCCAGTAAGTAAGGCAGCTACAAAGCAATCGCTATAGGTGGTAGGACAATAACAGCATCCTCTCTGAAGAGACTCAGTCAACTTTCTCTCCCCCATCCCCACCTCTTTAGGGACTGGTTTCAGACAGAGCGTAGCGGGATGATCCTGTCCTCGGTAGACATAATTACTGCGCCCCTTAAACTGTTAGCAAGTCTAAGTATGGAAGTTGCTAAAAAAAGTAAGAAGGCATGACAAACTATTTGTTAAAAAGGAGCTTAATGTCTTTAAAAAAAAAATAATGCAATTGAGGCAACACAAGGGGAGGCCTCTTCTTGTAGTCAGATTTTTCTGTTGCTCAAACACACTAATTTTCAGCTTCTTTAAAGTGCACGAACTAATTTGGTGGTTTATCCTATTGCAATGACTAGACCAGGAACGGATAATTACTCCATGGTGCATGTGGTTCTTGTGAGATAATTCTAACCCCTCTCTCGTGGGTATGATGAAACAATGTGCTCCAATTTCTCCCCAAAGAGAACAACCTAAGACAGATACTCTGAAGCTGCAAATCTCAGCCGGGTCATTACTCATTAAACACCTGAAGTAGCATCAGTCATCCTTGAGGAGAAAACCCACACAGCCAACACAACGAAATACTTAGAGTAAGATTTGTCTGGTGCAGAGGAATTGCCAGAGTTTAGCAAAAAGGGCCAGCATAATCGTACATATTTGCTCCTGTCCTGAAACTCCCTCAGAGCATCCCAGCAAGCATTAGATTTAACAAAGATGGGGAATCAAAATACCTTGCTCAATAAAATTGATTTATGGCCATCCTTTACTGGTTCCTTCCCATTTTCAGTGTCCTCACTGTTGAGGGCACTATTTCCAAGGTTTTCTTTCCAAAGATACTTCCTTGCATACTTCCTTGCTTTTAAAGTGCATAACCTCTACAGTTCACATTTGTAAAAAATTGCAAATAGCATTCATCAAGGTCTTTACATAGACAAAATTGTTTTTAAAATGTGTACAGCAAAACGAAAGTAGCCTAAAAGAAAACAGACATATCCTTAAATGTGTAAGCTGATACTTAATTCACAAACATAAAGTCAAATTCTTTATGAACAATAAAGTTGTACTTTATTGACTAAGCTGTCTTTGGCCAGTGTCACACATTTTATTGCTCTTTCTCCCCAGACAGATATGCATTTTAAACTTGCAGAAGACTTCGATGTATAGCAGGTTTTTGTTTTGATTTGGGGTTTTTATGATCAAACACATCTGCCAGTAAAATTCAAATTTATGCAAGATTAGACACAATATTACACTACCAATAGTAAATAAAAAAGAATATTCAGATAACTAGCTTGATCTTTGTCTTTAACTGTTCACATCCAGTTAATAATGAATGACCTAAATTTGTGACACTGCTTTATCACCCATACCCCTGCTGCATCAAATGTTTCAAAATAAACATTTCATGTTACCCAGTTGACAAATCTGCTGGTTTCCACAAGCGTGTGACGAACTAGAAAGTTTGTCTTTTATCAGAAGATCAAAAGTGGGACGTCAATTTAGCCTTTTCACCTCAACTGTTCTGCTGCACACAGGGATAACAGATTCCCCTGTTATGTCAGTGAAAAGAAGCGCCAGGAGCTGCCGTCCGAGATTTCTGCCCAGCTGAGGGGGAGATCAAATTCTGACGAGCCTTTCTTACCAGTTCAGTGGGGCAAGCTCTGGGCAGCAGATAATGAACCTCTGCTAGCACCACCTGTCAGAAACTGAACAAATCTCAGTACAGAATAAGAACAAAGGATGGATTTGAAAAGAAACACTCTTTTTGAAGTAAGACACATGATAAGAACCATTAGTCGGAGATGCTATTTTCTCAGAAAATATTACAGAGATGCAATAGGAGAGAGGAAAGTAGTGGAAAATTCAAAAGCATGTTGTTTCTTCCACAGAGCTGAAACTTGTTTTTATATCGTTGTTCATTTAATGTGCTCCTTTTGCAAAACACAGAGGTTCGAAAACTTAACCTTAGCAAATTATATGGTCAGTAATGGGTAATCTGAAATTTCCATCAATATGATGTTCTGTAGCCAGTGGAATATTAAAAAAGGTCGGTTTGGGATCTCAGGCAGCAAACTCAGAGACCTACATTTGAAGGAAAACACCAAAGGAAAACACTGAAACTGCATTCAGGTGGTTTTTTCCTCACTCCTCTCCCTCTGTCCAGTCGTTTTGCCCTTTCTTAAATGCGTTTTCCCAGGGGCACCACCATCTTAGCCGAGGGGCTTAGCTGTGCCCTGCCAGGGGTCCTGGACACCAGAACTTGCTACTGAAGGTGTATAGTTCGGGTTTGTCCAAAGGCGATGGCACGCACCGAGTATTTAAGTCAAGACTGCCTGAACTACATCCTCCTCAAAACTTGCCATATTGCTTTTGAAAGCCTTCACAGAATTGAGCTCTTTAACAAACTGATACTTACGAGCAATATTGCCTCTGCACTATGAAATATTGTGGAGCAGCATTTTAAAACGGTTGTTTTGGAAGGTATAATATGCGTGCATACACAGATCATAGGTATGTTGTTTTGTTCAGTACTTTGAATTCACAAGACATTCTAGCTGGGAAAAAAAAGTATTATTTACTACATGACCTGTGATTGTAACCCCTGAGAACAGTTGGAATTTTGAATTATCCTGTAAAAGGCCAGAATTAATAGTTACAGCTGTAACTATGTGGGAAAAACTGTAATCAGGCTTTCTCTCAATAGTAATAAAAACACTCTATAGAAAAGCAAACTAAAGCTTTGCTGCTGGATGCAGCAATAATTTTTTTTGGAAAACACGCCCAAAAACCAGTCGCATCCCATAGTTTCCTATGGATCCACGTTAATTTTCTGTTCTTCAGCACTCTATTATTCAGTGTGTGAATTTGTATATAAATGGAAAGTTGGTTAGGTGCACTTTATAACACACTGCTCATCTTTTCTCTCTTAGCTATTATTAAAGATCAATAATTTTCAGAGAAGGCAAGCAGAATGCCAAAGAAGAGTCAAAACACTGACAACATGACTTATCCTTCAGATCTGAGATCACTTCAGAACCTCTCTCATGATGTTAATCTTCCTGTTCACTGAAGACAGAAAATAATTTTAGCCTACCAGACAGTCAAGAACCCCATGTAATTGTCAAAAAATCTCCTCAGTCTTTTTTTAGTCAGTCCAAAACCAGAAAACTTGAAGTAATCCCTTTGAAATTACAAATATACCCTCCAACCTGTCCATAGCCTGCTCCCACATTCCTTCGAGGCTCTCTCTTACGGTGCCTCCAAGTCTCCTATTGTCCAGTCCAACTGGCTCCACAGCCAAGATGATTTATGAGCCACTCTCCTGGAGCTTTCAAGATGTTTTAGATCCAACATTAACTCTCCCTTGAAATACTTAACTGCCTGTAACTACTTATGTAAAAAAAAAAAAAGCCCTAAAATTTTTTCAGGCATTTTCAGACAACCCAGAGACCAAGACCTTTATTAATCCCCATCTCCTGACTTTCAGAAGGTAGAGTCTGGGTTTGGATTACTTTTTTCCCCTCCCTTTCTAAACAAACATCCCTTTTCCACATCCTGTGCCGTTACCCCACACCTTGTGTTAGTTTCTATAGCTTCTACAGAAATGACAGTTGCCAGAAAGCTTGTACTTTAACCAGAAATATTCTCTTCTATCTAAAATGCCCAAAAAGGGGCAATCACTTATGTTGATCCTCATAAAAACCCAAACAAACAATCCAGCCCCACTATGGGCTCTCAAACTATCTGTAAGGATTCAATCAACTCCAGCTTCAGACTTACTGCTCTTCAACAACATAGGATCTAGGGACTAACAAAGTCTCTCCGTCAACTGCAGGATGGATCTGCTTACTATTTCACAACCGCTACAGGTATCCAGCAGAAGACACAGAAGGAATAATTAGTTCTCCTAGTAGGTAAAAGCAACTTTTGCAGATTATTTTCTTTATCAGCTACTGAAAATGAAGAGCAAAAAGGAAGGAAAAAAAGAAAAGTTGCTATGGAGAATTACAAACTTATGGCCACTGTGTCTTGCTTCTCCTTTGCCTGCTTGCCTCTAAATTCAGATGAAAACATGAGGGAACAAACAGCCTTCACACATCAAAGAGGAACTACATCTGCTTATCTAATAAAATGCTGAGGTAAAGACAAATGAATCATGGCCAGTAAGCCTACTTCCAGAAGGGGAGCAGGCCTCCATCAGCTCCAAAATTAAAGATTACAAAACTAAAATTTTGTCAACATCTGATGAGGTAAACGAGAACAAGCAAAATTTAGATCCCTCTGAGGCTTAAGTAACAGAAGAAGGCAAAAATCACAATTTGTTAAAGAAATGCTGAAGAATTTGACAAAAAAGAAAAACCCACCTACATGTTGCTTCAGCTACATTTATACAATTCTTTTTCTGTTTATTATGAAGAAATATAACTACATGACCTCATCTCAGGATTTTTTACACATTTGCTCTGAGTAGTCCTTAGAAGTCATATTGAGCTAGAAGGTATTAAAAAAATATAACTAAACCACAGAATCATGCTAGACATGAAGCACCAAAATCTATTCCTTCATAAAACACACTAAATCTGAATGGACTGCAACAAAAAACAGAAAAAAACTCTCCAGTTCACATAAGATTAAGCACTGGGACAAATAAATGTTAAACAAATTAATCAAACTTGAAATTTCCCCCAGAAAATCAAGACAAATTCTAATAGTCTGAAGGGCACTGTCAAGAACTTTTATAAACCTATATCAAGAAATGAGAAGTGGCAGCTCCTTAATAAATGTTTCTTTCATCAAGCAGTTTTGTACAGTGAGGATGCACCATGAGACACAGTCTACGCTTTTTTGGTTTATTTTCTTTCCATACCTTTTCTGTTGCTTCCTTCGAAATCCATCTGGATACATCTATTAGCGACATGTCTGTGACTGGCTTATAAGCAATTAAAAATTTGCCAAATTAACAGATTTTTGTGTAGCAAATCTTGTCATATTACAACACATTTACTTACAAAATGAAACAAAATGGTAAGATAAAACAGCACAGCGAAGTGTAATATAGTTACAAGAGATGTTACAAAAATTACTGTGAATAATTACAAAAAATGATCAAAGCTATGAAATGTAAGCGAATGCAATTTTAATGTGTCACATGTATAGCTCAGCATACCTATGCAAGAGTTTACCTTGTTCTGTGCCTCTGATACTGAGAAGAGGCACGTTTTCAGCCATAACTGAGTAGGCAGCTTGATTCTGGCACTGACTTGTAATGTTCTGGAACTTAATCACTCTTGGGAAGGAGGAGAAAACAATACCATCAGCCATCATTGGCCCACAAATAGCCTCATCTGGCAAAGTCATGAATGTTTAAGTTCAACAGAAAGAGAATTTATTTTTTAAATACTTGTATAGTCAGTTGGAAGTTCCACATAGGATTCATTAAACAGATAAAGATCTAACAATGGGTAATCTGAAAAAGAAAATCAGAGGTTTATTTGGAAGCGTGAACTTAGTTTTCAAGATGAAGCATGGACTAGCATGTTCTCAACCAGCAAAATAGGAGCAGAAACCGCAAGAATCATATTAGGAAAGAAAGAGACAGATCAGACAAATTTTAGAAGCCACAAAACCTGACAAGCTCCAGGCAGAGCCCAGCCGTTATCGAAGTAGGAAGCCACAGGCAGAGTGCTCAGTACTTCCAGAGTAAATCTCCCCTCTGGAAAAAGGATTTACTAGCAGAGTATGTTCCTGGGGTGGACAAACAACAGCATGACATGTTTCCAAAGTAAAGTTTAACAATCCTGCCTGTCCTCGAGAGCCCACATGACATAGAAGAGCATGCGTGCCTTCGGGGTTAGGGTAAGGGTTTGGCAAGAGAAAAAGCACAGACCCCCAGTGGTTGTGGGGCTGCAAAGGGCCTGCCGAGGGCTGTCAAAAGCTCTCGGTCCTGGTCCCTTTTGTGTAGGAGCCATGGATGGAGGTCTGTGTTGGACCAGGGCTCTGTCTAGGGTTATGGTTACAGTTAGGGTTTGGAGAGAGAAAGCGCAGAGTCCCAGCGTTTGTGGGGCTGCAAAAGGGTTGCCAAAATCTTTCAGTGCTGGTCCCTTTTCTGTTGGAGCCATAGCTGCAGCCATGTGCTCTCACTTCCATCTTCCATATACAATGGCAAAAGCTGGTCAAGAAAAGACGGGAAAAAAATAACAGCTTTGTATCCTGTGTTTATAAGAATTGGGGCTGCAATTCTGTTCATGTGTTACTACCATACCATTGTAGCTACTGCAACAAAAGACAACACCACTGTCTCAACAAGCTGCCCAGACTGCAACTCTATTAAATGAAAGTTTAAAGATTTCCATTGAACTGGGTCACCATTACCAGCAATCAGGTTTTCTCCCACAACGTCAACATCCCTGGCATTCAAACTCTTCAGCCATGAAAATTACAATATCTGTTTTGCTTTGCCCTGACTATTCCAACTCTGCTACAAAGATCTGGTCTCCTATATGTTCATTAAGTAATCAAGTTTCACCTTATATTCCCCCCTTTAACCTTTTTGGAAGGAACATTTAAGCCAAAAGCTTTGAAACCTAATTAGAAGACACCAAGAACGGGTGCTGGAGCTCATCTCCTTTAGTGTCTTACCCACACGACAAACAACAGGTGCCCAAACTTGAGTGGTTTAGCTCAGATTAGGAGTGAGCTTTTTGAAGATCTCCAAATCATCACTACCCACAACACATCAGTTTGCATCATACATCAAAGAATACACACGGTAGTCTTTCTGTCTGAAGCCATACTAGAAAATGTCCTCTATTAGTGGATCTTCAGGACTTGAAACCTGAGTTTCCTCTTTGATCTTGTCTTTGCACAAGGGCTGCTGTTTGACCATCTTGTCTGAACTTTCTCAAAGTTTCCCTCTCAAATATGCAACAGAAGTTTTCTTTAATTACTGCTTTCCTACAAAATACTAAAGACACTACCACAGATAGTTTTGCACCTGGGAAAAGTAATATCTAGATCAAGTATTTGAATAACTCTTTTCATTATTATTAGACAGACTCAAACAAAAAAAAAACATAATGAATCATGAAGAGGAATGTGTTAATTGACTAGAGGTACTTTAACTTCTTACAAATACACTTTTCATGATAAAATATGATGACTTAAGACCAATTCTAGATGAAAAAATTCACAGGAAAATCAGAAAATTCATGTAGTTTCCTGTAAACTTGCCATTTACAATATTACTGTTTACACTTCAATGGATGATTCAGACTGCTCATTTTCCTAAATCTAAAAGAGCTGTAATATGCAGTATGTTTAGGTTTTATCACTTGTTATCCCTTATGAACAATAACACATCCTTAGGTCAAGCAAACATCGGAGAGACTAGCCACTTTTAAGATAGATCTTTCTGTTATGCTATCAAAGCTGGATTTCTTTTCCATTCCAGCTCCACAGAAACCAGAGTTACTGGTTTAGCTTCACTTAATGCCCCCACACAGAATTCAAGTCAGGCTGGTACAAATACCCAGAAATCAGACACAGGTAGTAAGAGATACTGACAGTGTAAACTCTAAGTTGAAATGAGAATGGAAATAATCAAGAACTGAAATAGAAAGCAATAATTTCTTCTTCTCCCTTCACAGGGCAGATATTCGAAGGACGCTAAGTGCTTTTTTCACCACTGCACTGCTTCTGCAGCGCTTATGAATTTGTGCCATACTTCTCCCTGTTGGAAGAACGGTCTCGGAGCACGCGCTCAGCTCTGCCGGCGCTCACTGGAGGAGGAAGGCGAGCCGGCTCCGAGGCAGGGGCAGGAGAAGCGCCTCTTTACAAGGTCCCACGGCAGCCGGAGAAGTTGTGCTGGAAGGGCTGGCACCGCTCCCCCGGGCTCCTCTCAGTTGCAGGTTCTGAGGCAGTTGCAAGAGCTGCAAAAAACCAGTCGCCTGCTTCTCCTGCCTTGTTTTCCTGTTCTTAAATAAGCAAGATCCTGCAGTACCACAGTCCATTGGTAGTCCGATGAGAGTAGTAAAAAAATTCCCTTTGTACTGATGTTGCTGTTCTGTTCAATAGGCAGATCTTCTGCAAGCTAATTCAATTTAGCTCTTTAGGTCTAAATTACAGGATGTTGGGCAAAGAATGAAGAACAGCTCACAGGAAATTGCAGTCAGGTTCTCAACATATATATTCTTTAGTGATATTTAGTACAAAATGATCTGGTGGACTCTGGCTCCTTTTTATTCCATATATTTTCTCTGTTGATTAAGGGTATCAGACCTGTTACACAAGAAATTGTATTCATGATTTCCCCATTATGCTTCAAGGAAATTAAAACAACAAGGAATACTTAGTAAAAGGTAATTTATATCACTTTAACATTAGGTGGAAAATTAGCTCACTCATGATCCCAAGGCAAGATGCAGCTTTCTTTAAAAGTCCTAACACGCAAGTCAGCACTGACTTAAAGAACAAAGCCTACAAAACCTGAAATTAAATAAGCGAAGGGAATAAAGAAAATGCTTTCCGTTCTAAAATATTCATCATTTTGGTATAGCCAGGGAGATAAGTTATTGAACTAAAGCCTGAAACACAAGAGAAACTCTTCAGGAGAGGACTCTCTTGTCCAGAAAAGGCTCTTGCAGGATGAGGATTTTAAAATTTTCTCTTTTGCCATTTATTATATAGTTTAGGGAAATTGAGTGGATTTTATATGGATAAATATTTTCATCTGACTACTAATGCAATGATTTTATTCTGCTTAGTGTATGCTGACATTACCACAGTACAAAATATCACGAGATACAATATCTACCTGCATGGATATAGTTGTATGCCAGCTTGATACACACTGAGACATTCTCATTCAATTTTAGTACCCACCCCAGCTGAACTGACCAATAAGCCTTTTGGGCAAAACACAGAACATTTTACAAGAAAAGCAATATTTAGTAACAGAGCAGTTCACCTGTTATTTGTTTTGATGTTTATCCCACTTTTACTTTCCTCTCTACTGGGCACAGACATAAACCATTTATCTAGAAATCATCATAGCAGTACAGCCTTAAAGATCCGATTCCTTTATTATGTTTCCAATACAAACATTTAGAAAAGTATATTCCATGCTTTTAGTGATTTCCAGTTTAACCAATTACCTGATAGGAAAGAGATACGAGTACAGATGCAGGAGTCAGTGCCTTCCTCCATAGAAAGCTAGGTGCAGGACGATAAGTACAAGCAATAGCTACATTTTTAAAGATTCTAGAATTAGGTATTCTTGCCCTACAAAGCCTCTCACCAGTCAGTCTAAAGGGGGTAATTTTAGATGTCACAGAAAGTAAACAAGCAATCTCTGCCCTTGAGATACAAATTAAAAAAAACCCCAAAACCCTTCTAGAGATTTCACCACTTTAGACTGTAGTTGCACTACAGCTGGATTAAGTATTTCAAGCCATGTCTGAACGCACACAGTCCATTTCTAAGCAGCATGAAAAATTGAAATGGTAACACTTAGTTCATTAATTCTTTATAAATATATAACAGATGTGATTTTAGGATATGAATGAAAAATTTCAGAGGTGACCTATCTTATCAATCTTCTCATCGCAAATTCTTCCATACCCCTCACAGCAAGGAAATTTAAGTCACAGAAGACAACCACAAACTAGAGTTGCATTACAACAAATATTACACAGAAAATTCAAACTGTAATGACACTGCAGATGACCATCTGTCTGTTCCAATTATCCAACTGTCTGTTTTTTCCTCTAAGATCTGCTAATATCAGCTAATTTGCATAATTTTTGAAACTTAGGTAATTATTTATAGTCCTCAATATTATTTTGTGAACCAACTACCCAGCTGTTAACTATTTCATTTGTGGAATTTCCATGCCATTAGAAAGGAAATACAAAGTCAACAATAGATGCCTTCCACCTCTTCACCCTACACATGTGAAGGTTACATGACCCACATGTGACAAGGCACACTTTGCCTTTCCCCCACTGATATTTTTCACTTCTTTTATACATTATGAAGTAGAGGATAGAAGTCATTAAATTCATATATTAAGATAATCTGCATTTCTGAATCTCCTGAAAGATGAATAATTTTCTGAAAGTTAATCTCTAAACTCTGACTGTCACAGTCCTGACACATGGGTTTTTTTCCCCATCCTGAAATGAAAATAACATCTTTAAAGAATGCACAAGTAGGTTTGGGGAAATTATATAAATTCATATTCAGCGAGAACAACTTTTAAACTAAATAAATATTATTTTGAAGTTTACTTCTTAATAGTTCCTTCCAATTTTCCTGTGCTTGTGGAAGAAGCAGCAACATTGACTAGTCAAGATAAGGTCTACAGGAATGTTTCTTGAGGTAGGAAAAAGAACATCCAGTTTCCTTGGAACTAGGTTTAACCCAAGCCAGCAACTAAGCACCAGGCAGCCGCTCACTCACTTCCCCCCCCTCAGTGGGATGGGGGAGAAAATCGGGAAAAGAAGTAAAACTCTTGGGTTGGGATAAGAATGGTTTAAGAGAACAGAAAAGAAGAAAATGATAATGATAACACTAATAAAATGACAACAGTAATAATAAAAGGATTGTAATATACAAATTATGCGCAGTGCTCACCCCCGCCGACTGACAC
>JAVJGG010000062.1:8895836-8917898 GCA_035590195.1 Aviceda cuculoides
CGCCGGCCTGCCCCCGGGAAGGGGGGGGTGGGTGCCTCGGTTTGCTTTGCTTCCGTGCGTGGTTTTTGCCTTCCTTATTCAACTGTCTTTATCTCAACCCACGAGTTCCACGAGTTTTCTCACTTTTACCCTTCTGATTCTCTCCCCCATCCCTCCGGATGAGTGAGTGGCTGCGTGAGGCTGAGTTGCCGGCTGGGGTTAAACCACGACAATCACTTTTCTTCATGTTGATCTAGTTCAAAGTGAAGCATTAAGAAAAAACCAGAAAAGTTCTTCACTGAGTAAATCATTGATAAACTTCTAGTTTTTCTTTTTTCTCATTGGGAACTGAAGAAGAATAGGAAAAAAAAAAACACAAACCAAACCCTGCCCCCCAAATCACCAACCAACCAACCGACCAAAACCCTCCCCCAAACCCCAGCTAATTTGTACTTAGCTGTTCTCTAATACTGGGAAATTCCAGGAAATGCATATGAGCAACTGAAAATTAAATTTCTGTCCATGTTGGCATTTAACTAGATGTGTCACAAGTTTATAGGTTCATGTAGTTTTTTTCCTGTGACATATGGCATTACCTAATAAAACAAATATAATACAAAGAATATATATTACAGAATGAAAAAGTGTATTGTGACATTCCCAAATATTTTTTTTCCCGATAGATTAATAAACCGTTACTAAGGTATTGACCTCTACTGTTAGGTTAGGACAAGATTTAGGACTGAACTATACCAACTGTTCAGTTTAAATATCATATGAGGTTTTAGTCATCTTAGTTGGAAAAAAATAACTGGTGAGTATGCAAGTTAAGACAATTTCTTCAGTCAAGAAATAAGTGATATAGTATTCATGAACAGTTTGAAAAAGGAGAAAGGTAATACTACATTGACCAAAAAGATTTCAATTTTCTCCACAAATGTAGCAAAAGTTCATTTATTTAAAATCACATTATTCATCTTCTATTCTACATGCAAAATTGAGTTTCATTTAAATTTTTGAAGGAATAAGGTCCAGTGGAACATTGTTCCAAGAAATCCACAAGTAATTCCTCTGTGGACAGACTTTAATCAACCTCAAACCCCGTTGAATTAGACATTCTATGACAGGAGGAGGAAAAATAAAAAATATACTTTTTAAAATGTGTTATGGAATATAGAGAAGCTCATGGGTGTTTCAGAGTCTTAGATACAGCTTTAGTCTTAAAGTAAGAGTTGTTTTACCTTTTAGAAATCTGCAATCAGCTCACACTTGGTGGATCAATGGCATAGTATCAGAAAGGGCTGATGGAGCAACAGACAGAATTTATATAAGCCTACAGCTCATTAACCTGGCAACTGTACTTTAGCTCAATTAATGGTAAAAGGAAATGAGGTATTAATAAATGTATGTGCAGGTGTTGCAAGCGCGGTACAACCAAAATAAACCCTAAAAATATAACAGTGATTTTTTTTTAACTGATTCTTCAATAGGCAGGAAAGCCAGTTTCTTCTGTGATGCCAGGAAAGGAGAAATAGAATCTGTCAGTCATTAAAATGGAAGGCATATAGCACTGTGCCTGTCTGGAGATGAAATTGGATTTCTCTGTCTGGTCTCTTCAGATGCCTTTTTATTCCACAAAGCAAATTGCTTTGCCATAACTTCATATTAAACAGGAAAGGGTTCAGCTGGCACAGGTAGTACTAAAAGCTTATTAGGAACCATATAGTGCATTTGCCACTGAACAATATGTATTGGAAGACCAGCTCTTGTAAAGTACAGTATTCATTTTCCAAATCTTTTATGCAAGTTTAAGTCTGCTCGTTTACAGCTCCTTTATTTTCTCTGCTGTGGAATTCTTTGCACTACTCCTTTTTTATTGTTTTTATTTCCTGCACTGCTTACATTTTATTGACAGTTGCTATATTTTTATTGCAGGCAAAAAAAGACAGTAACTGTAAATGGCTGCATTTACAACAGAATTTTGCAAAATAACTGTAAGCAAAAAAGAAAAACAGCTTTACTTCCATTTGATCTAATTTTCTCATGAGCTACTTCAAGTCTGCTTTTTACTGTACATTTATCTAATAAACTAAAAACTCCTAGCATCATACGTAGCTGCACTGTCATTTTATCTATTCAGGCATAACTGTTGACGCAGCAGTAATAACGGTTACTATCATTTACACTAGTTCAAAATGCAAGATAATGTGTTCAGTAAGGATCTTTAGCAGGTAGAAATGCTGACATTTTCTCTTCAGTTCCTTTCGTAAAATAATTTATCTATATCTTTCTCTTTTCACATTAAAAGGCCTGTGATAGCTGTTGCTCTTTATTAGCTCAGTGTTCCAACTGGGCTGTCTTCAAGCATATTCTTTTCAGGAGGTGATAATGAAATACTTTACTGCTTCTTAATTCAAGGTCTCAGGATGTTTCCTACAGTTCACCTATGGCACACAGAAAGAAAGGAAGAACTCAATAAAGAAGTTCATTGCAGATAAGCCAAATATGTGGCCCTCAAAAGATAATTGCTGCAGAGGAAGTGAATTTGTACAGGTGTTATCTTTATTCAAGAAAAGAAAGAAAAAGAGAAGAAAAAAAATATATTAACCATACAGAATATTTTTGAAACATTTGATAATATGAGGTGATCTCTTGGATAATTTGTCTTCTCAAGCTCACTTTCATGATTCACTTTCTCCACAGTGATATTAAAAAAAAAAAAAAAAAAAAGTCAAAATCTGAATTTAAGCACCCATGTTCCTGCCCTTCTGTAGTTCGAATCTTGTATCCTTATCAAAATGGAGGTTCTGTCTTGCAAGTGGTGTTAACAAAAAAACCAGCAAATGTACTTGAGACTTCCCTTGTTCAGAGAAAAATTAGCATTTGAAGATTTTTTTTGTCCAGAGAGATGCTTTTTGTTTTCTATATTGTGAAGCTAAACCAGATTACTGAATTAAAAAAAAAAAAAACAGAGGTAAAAGGCAGAGCTACAGACCTTATCTGTGAGTCATTCCCATTTCCAAAATTCATGCAATATCACATTTTACAAGAAGTAACAAATAACTAGCATTTGGTAAAATATCCATTAAGATATTTGATAAAATGTGCTTTAACTAAATTTAATATCAGAGAGTATTCTGTTTCACTGAGTTATATGAGTTTATTTACATTTAATAAAAAACCATGCACACATGAATATTGAACTTTATGTCTGGAATTTTCTATTTCACAACTATAATTTTTATGAAAAATGCCATTTGGAATAGTTTTAAAACTGCTGATCACTATGAATTGTATTAACTTACCACTCATAAACTACAAAAGAAGATGTTTTCAGCCATTGAAGTTCTTAATTCAGGCAGAAATAAGTTATGCGTGAATTTTAACATGTTTAGAATCAAAGATATTATTATTGTTGTTGTTGTTGTTATTATTATTTATTATTATTATTATTATTGAAATGTTTTCCTAGGGCACATCCTGTCAGCAAGTATCATTCATTGGCTTCAGTGTAGTTGATAAATTTATTTCTTTCTCTCAGGATCCTGCAACCATGATACACTTTTTTCCTTCCTATGAGCTATGATCCAGCTCTGTCCAGCCCATATCGGACCTAATGCGAGACTGTAAGAAGAAAGACTTCATTTTTTTTATCTTCTATCACATTTCACCGCTATAATTTACAGCCCACCTTCTGTCATCTGCAGTCTTTATTTTGATTTCAGATTTTCTTCCAGTTTATTAATTAAAATACTGAATAAGACCGAGGTGAGAACTCTTCTCAGAAAAACACATGAAGAAAGTCTCTAACTGGCTGATATTTCCCAGGGAGGTGTTAGGGTTTGCAGCCTGTCACTATTTCAGCTTCTAATCCACTTTCCTGTGTCCCAGTTTTATTTACTTCAGCCCTTGTTTTTCTTTTTAACCCAATTACCATCCTGCAACAAATTAAATACGTTAGTAAAGTTGAAGAACTTTGCTAAAACAACCTTATCTTTATCAGCTGGAGTTGCAATCTGGTCGAAGAACAGCACCATTTTTTTGAAAGCCTCATTTCCGTGGGGTACAAGATGCCCGAACGACTCCAGCTGGAGGGAGCGTGTTTGCACCATCCCCGCCAAACGACGGCCAACCACCAGCGCATGGCTGGGACAGGCCGTACGGCAGAAACGGGCTCGGCTGCTGCTTCCTACCGACTTCCCACTGCTTAGGGCATCCCACAGCCAAAGCCAACCAGCGTGAAAAGAATTAAACGTGAGTATGTGACGGGCCGCGTGAGAGAGCTGGAGACGTGGCTTGAGCCCTACTGGAAAAGCACCTGGGGTGATAGAAAGAATCTGCCGGTTGAAGAAAAGCTGACGGGCCATTAAGTTTCAAGCCTTAATGTGTAATGTACCTTTATACCGTCTGGATGTTCATCTCTACATTTTCTGAACCTATAGGACCTAAATAAGGTTAAACTCTCTATTCCACACGGAGTTCAAGAAAGTGCCATGCTGAAAAACAAAGGCTTTACCGGATGTCGCAGAAAAGTCACACATTCTTGCACCAAATCCGTCATGACACCAGCAGCGTAACTGTTTAGCTGCAATCACTGAGAATGTAAGTGCAGAATATCTGTAGGGAGAGGTAATATCTCCTACTAGAGCAAAACATACAGCTAGAGAAAACAGACACACGAACAAGACACATGAACCTTTCCATTGAATAAAGTGTAGGCAACAAAAAAATGTGTGTTGGAACATACCGAGTGACTTCTGCTGCCGGCACCCCAGAGTGTGGGGAATGGGCTGGGACCAGTGAAAATCCTCTGGCACGAAGTCAGAACATGGTGGAGATGTTTGTTCTGATCTACAGACAGAAAAGTGCTTCCAGCCTCAGTGCTTATGTGCAGGCTGTATGTAAGGTACTACCCAACAGTGAGTCCACAACCTGATGCTGCTTTTTCTATTTTCTATTTATATTAAAGTTTGATAGGAGAAAGTTATTCCCTATATATCAAGACTGATTAAGACTATCAGTAGTGGTAGTACCAGTGATATAATAATCTCTTTTCTTCTGTGGATGTAATAGATAGATAAATCACAGATATTCAATGTGCATCTCACATGTCTCTGCTCCACCATCTTTCCTAGTTTTATAGATCCCTCTAGATAGAAGGTCATTGCTATCAGTAGCAGTGTCCATGGCAGTCATGGAGAATATAGAAACATCTGTATATGAGAGTAAAAAACCAGCTGACACACCAGGTCAAACAGGAGCCATCTTCTTTCGGAATCCTATTTGTGTCATAAGGAACTAAAGCACTATCCAAAACCTTCGGTACGCTATCTGTATGCCATTATGATAAGGAGACCCCAAGGAGTCACTGAGCTGCTGCAACGTCTTGGCTTTGCTATGCCGATGGACATGCTACAGGAGCGTAGCTCCTGACGGAAACCTTTGTTGATGGGAGCCTCTCCTATCACTGCTCTATCTCATTTAGCTCATAAACTGGGTTTTCAAGTACATTTCAAAGAACATCCGTGGCTTTGGATAGAGGCCTATTTGGCAAGGGATTTCTGCAGATCTAATTCAAAGTGAAAAAATGTCAGCTCTTTGAGGCCATTGCCAGCTGGCTCAACTGGTAACAACCTCAAGGTCGCATGAGGAAACAGCCTGGAGCCAGGTGGATTGAGATCAGAAGGGCACAAAGGCCATCTTACGCATCCCTTCCTAAGCTGCAGTTTGTGGACCTTGGCAAAATGTAGCTGACAGCTAAGAAATGCATGGATTTCTTACCAGCTCAGCCAAAGTGAGGCCACTTTTGGGGAGGGCTGTGAGAATCCCATTGCAAAATTTTATTAACATAATTTACAAGGCATTGGTGGGGATTCCAGTATATTACGAACCTATTTTCCTCCTGGCGGGGCAGGTGTTGATACTGTCACTCTCCCCAAAAGAATGAACTAAAGTCTGTGCTAAATGCTTTGCTAAAGTGATCTTACTGAATTATAAAAGTTCAATAACGCTAAGTTCTGCCCTGGAGGAAGAGTAGTTAATTTACTCAACTAACTGTTAACAATTGTTCCAGAGTCTGTCCACTTTTCAAAGATACAGGTAAGTAAGCGTATGGATGAAGCGTAGTCAAGGCCTTTTGTGAGATTTACAGTAAGATTAACAGGGGTATTAGCTATTTTGGAAAAAAATTTCCTGCTGGACAAAACTGTGGAGTATTTGGATCTCCATGGTAAGTATTACTGGCATGGCATGACTGCCTTCCTCTGAGCTTCCTGTGGTAACTGGTCAAGTTATCAACATGTAGCTGATGTGCTAATTCCATACCAGCTCGACTCCTTTCTTGGCCACATCTTCTTTACAGACTTCGTTTTTCTCCACACACCAAAACTCCAGCAACTTTTCTGAAAACATCTGCCATGCAATTGTGCCATCTTTTCAAAAATACATTGTCCTCTACGAACTAAAAATTCAAGGTGAAAACAAACAAAAAAAAAAGCATTTAGTATTAAAATAAATAATACTGTGATACCATATGACTCTGTGCAATAAAATTCATCATTTTAAGTCCAGAAATTAATTCAGATTTTATTGTACTTTAAAGTTCTGTGGAAATTCCACTAAAGCCCTCTCAGACACAGAAACCGTGTCACTGCAGAATGTGGGCTGATGTATTAGGCAGTGCCAGGCTGTGTTAGCCTTGAGATTCACAGCAGCGCTGAGTTTAAAGCACTGATTTGGATAAAAGATTTTTTTTTTCTTTTTGATACAATAAAAAAAAGAAAAATAATTTCAAACCTATGTGGAGTGCTAAGTAAGAGGGGTTTATGCACCATTGGTAGCACACTTCATACTACTTATTTTTTTTTCTGCAAAATAATTGTCTCAGAAAAAGTACATCTTTTAATGTAATTTATTACCTGCTAACAGAAGTGGAATATTTGTAAAAGGATGATAAAGCATCAGTCAAACATCTCTTTCTCATATGCAAATTAATATTAATATGCATTAGAAATAAGTAAGCATTGTGGTAAGAAAAATAATAAGCAACATTTTTAGCTGATTAAAACTTGAAAGAACAATGAGCCAAATGAAAATTATCTTAGTGATTTGAACATCAAAGAGCTTATGGTGAGTAAGAGCTGTTTTATGGCTTACTAATTAACAAGAAGTGAGAATGAAAATATATCATTGTTCTCAGAGTAATCCTGCTGGGCAACTTTCAATTAACTAAGCCTTGCAAACGTGCTTTTCTAATTGATAGTGGGTAGGCTGAATCTTGTATGCAACATTATTTTTAACTGATATGGGCTAGGAGTAAAGCAAATTATGAGTGTTCAACAGAAATGATAAAAGTATGTCTTTTGCACAGGGGAACAACAGATCCGAAGACAAAGATATCTCATTTGACTGGACTTTTTAGAGCATAACCTGATAAAATATTTAAAACAGCTATAACTGAGATAGCATTAGAGCTACCCAGAATTTTTTGAAGGAACAAATTTTATAAGGTCCAGGGATCTTGGAAAAAAAAAAAAAAAAGGATTTCAGAACTATCAGCAAGGCAGGATGCCAACAGTATTTATAACTGACTTGAGTGAGAGCAGCAGTCTCTAAGGACAGATGAGCGTCACCCCAGGAAAGGGGAAGGACAGCAAATCATGTTGCTCACTGTTTAACACTGGATATTGACCAGAATATTCTGCACATTACACCCCATCGGCTATGTGGTTACACAGAATGCAGCAAAAAGGTTTTGTTTGTGTGTGTTTATAGAATTGACAACTGTTCTTTACAGAATTTTTTTCCCTCAAGGATGGAAATAAACAGCTTCCAGATTTTCCAGCACCCTACAACACACCATGTTTATAGCCTTCTTTTAATAAAGATATCTGACAGTTTGAATACTAGTCAGCTGGAAAACATTTTCCCTAATTCGAAGCTGTATCTGCCAGTGAGAGTGAGCATCCAGGCTGGTATCCCAGATCATACAAAGGAATTGTGCCTAGGTCTACTGTTCGAGTCCTTTTCTGGTAGGCTTTCTTACATTTTAGAAGACTTTTTTGTTGACTCGTGTGAGGTCAGTTATCCAAAACACTTTTGACATTCAGTATAAAGACACTATCCAGATGTCAGTCATAATGTCTTCATCAGATAACTGAAATATTAATCTAACTGGAGAGCCACTAATTGGCAGAGGGTATTCACTCCTTGCAGAAATTGGTCCCAAGCAAGATAATCTGGTGACCAGACCTCTGGAAGTTCATAGACGAGAGAGAGTTGAACTGAAATACAGGGTGACTGTTTTGAAAACCATTCAAGCCTCAGGATGGCAGAGGTAAAATGCAAGATTTTCCTGTTCACTGATTAAGAACTTTCACAAGTTTAACCCTATCCCAATTTGGAGAAATACTTATCACACCGGGCATGCTAATGAGAGAGTAACTCAGGTTTTCGTGTTAGTATTTGCACCACCACTTTGACAGTGACATATTTTTAATTGAACCGTCTCTGCTTAGTACTTGCCTACTCAGATGAAAGAGAAATGTGACTAGAAATTGTAAAATCTTCACTTATAAGATATACTATGCAATTGGATCAAATTTCTGTGCTTGTTATATTCCTAGTTCTGGTGTTTCATTTAAAGTTTTGATTTAAATTACTTAGGATGAAAATGCAAAAAATTAAGTTGCCAAGATCTAATGTCAGGCTCAAATGGTCTATGCAAAATGGATCTTTTCTGACTAGTTTTGAAATGAGAAATTCTTTTTCAGAACTATCAAAAGAAACTCATTGATTCAGAATGATTAATGCAGAATGTTCAGACAGACTTTTTAAACTTCAGAGACGAAACTTGTGTTCTGAGATTGAAGTCTTTTTCCTGCTTAATTCCCCGTGTCCCTCCTGGTGGCTGATAACACTAGCCTCCTTGCCACTAGTTTCCACAGCCTTTATATATTTTCTCATTCCTCCTTCCTATTTCCTCAAACACAGGGTCTGTGTCCATATATTGCACTAAGATCAGACCTTTTTTATTTTTATACACATTTCTAAAAATTTCTCCAGTAGAGTGGTTTAGTCCAGATGAGATGGCCAGACGAACGTGTTCTATGCCAGTAACAAATATCTTAGTACCATTCGGGCTTTTCGTAAGTCAGAAATCAAAGTCAGAGAGTGCAAAGGTAGAGCAATACTGTTGCACAAAACCACCAGAATCTCTTCTAGTGTCACTAAGAAACTCAGTTTTAAAGATACCAACCCTAATAAAATTGCATTCTTTTACTCTCACTATAGCATCGGTAATCCAGGTTGTAACTATTACAGAATTATAAACTGCTTTGAAGTCTTACTGGGTTAGAGCCCTTGAAAAGTCTACATTTTCAAAAGGCAAAGAGATGAAGTTTCTGTGAGCCAGGCATGAACCTTTGAGCTTTCAAACACAACAAGGCTTGAGCTCAAATTTGGTCTACAGTCACAACCTTTATATACAAACCATTTTTTTCAGTCTGGTGTGGAAATATGTGAAGATAAAAAAAAACAGCTGTCTTGTGACTATGCAAGATAACTACAGATATTAGGGTTCTATTTTGTTTTACATCACTTTCTTGTTTTTCTTTCATGAGTTAACATATCTAGTATATTTAATTTTTTTTAACAGACACAAATGGCCTACAATTTCTTGACTCAAAGCATATTAAACCCACTGACAGTTTAAAATAAAAGGTGGTGATTTCTCATTTGGCTCACTCATTAACAAATACATTGACTACAGCAACTGATAATTCCTAAAAATATCTAGATGAGATATAGATTCCTCATTATGGTGGGAATTTAAAAAAAGTTGAAGGTTCATCTCATCCATAGTGGAATTCGAGATTCCAGATCATCGTTTGATTCAGAAAAATTGTGACAGGAGTTCTGCTTTGGGTGGACTACAAATACAGTGAGAGCAAATCCTTCCATACCACTCTGAAAGTCCTATCAAAATCAGAAAGTTCAAAATCAGTGACAAAAAAAATCCATTCAAAACCAGCTACGCCATTTTTATTTAAAAAAATTGTTTGTAACACTTTTGAAACTAGGGAGACACTTGGTGTTGCTATCTTTCAAGTTTGAAGCATTATATGATGATGAATGATTTAAAAAAAAAAGCCTGGGATCTCTAGAGGTTTCTGAGCAGCTTATGGCTTTATTGAAATAAAAACATTTTTAATCTATAATTCTAGCTTTGAACACTTTTTCTTTACTTTATTGCCTTCATTTTAATTCCATTTGGCATACAGAACTGACAGAACATCTATCAGGTGACCAAGTGATTAAGGAATCATTTTTAGACACCATTATAAGAGAACTGGTATTAAGAAGAGCTCATCTGAGAGCATCATGTAATAATGACAGAATTTACTGATAACTATGGATATTACTTAAACACTTCACATTTATGCAGTAAATTTACGCAGTATCATGCAGGAACTGATAACGTTATGGGTATTTGGACAAGAAGACAAAATTAATACAAATCATTTCTTTGAAGGGAAAGGGCTTCTGTCAACAAAATTATCCTTGTAGTTTTTGTGAGAGGAGTATAAGATAAGAAGGAATATACTTCTTAAAATTTTTAAGCCAGAATCTGTTTTCCCTTAGTTCCTTAAAAGAGCAAAGAAATGTCAGATTTCTTCCTAGAATAGCCTTCTTCCACCACATGCAAATCAGCCCTGGCATTGCTTCCTTTTGTTAGGGACTTACACTGAATTGTTTAAGAAATGAGCCTGTGCTTCATGAACTGAAATTTTTCTCCAGACTCATTTGTGTCCTTTCCCTTTCTTTATGATCCACACCTACTCTACTTCTTCAAATGGCAGACAGAAACAGACCTGATGTATATTTTTTCATGTTCAAATCCATGCAAATGTAACCTATATAGTGGAATTTTACTTGGACTACCTTTTTTCACAACAGTAGCTGTCACTGATTTCTGCAGAAGAGGTAGACCATCGGATCAGCAGAGTTTCTGTTGTCCATCTGTTTTATGAAGCCTGTTTGGAAACGGGAGGGGAGTCTTTGCATGATTGTTTCTTATCATTCCTGCTGTTGCTAAATACTTATCACAGGTATAATCTTCAGTAGAAATTCTTCATTTGTCATAACCAAGAACATAAAAAACTTGAGTATCACTCTCAGTAATTAACTAAGAAAATGGCAGAATGTATTTACTCAGACGTTACTATACACAAGGCAGCTGCGAGGGCTCTCTGTGCTTCCAGCACATCGCTCCTCTCCCTCCTTGCTCTGGCTTTTGTGTGATCCTCCACTGAAATCAGCAACTCAGCATGCCATAAAAATAGCAATAACGGCTGGATTGACTTTCTATTCAGGGAGGTGAATCAGCTTACTGAAAATCCAACAAACGCCGGGTCCAGCACAAGGGAGGTGGCAGGAATATGCGTCTGGAGGCAAGAAGGGGAGTCAGCAAAGAGGGATCTGGTTGAGCACGACTTCTTTTGGCAGTGGTGAACCACCAAAGACTGTTGCAGCTGCAGTATGTAATCTGGCCTTTACATGGAAACAGAGTTTTCCGGCTTTAAGCAGTAGAAGAGCAGTTGCAATTATGAATGCTGCTTCTGGCTCAGCGTCGTAAGTAGGCTGGGATCTAGGAGATGGTCAAAGGTGCAAAGCGTTGGTGATTCTCCACCTCATTTCTAGTTGATTCAATGAAAGGATTTAGCGATAGCTTCCTTCCTTCCTTCCTTTTTTAGTCACCCTGCCCTTGTGCATTTCCCTTTGCTTGAGAAACTGCCAGATGCAATGTCTTTCTTCATTTTTATAGTTGTAGGATAAACATGATTCATGCTCTCTCTTTTCCCTTCCCATCATATATCTTTTAACAGAGCCTTGATGTACTCGGGTCTCTTATGACCTTCTATTTCTCCTATTTTCTTACCTGTTTCACTCAGTCACTAAGATTTGCGTTGTTAGAAATTTGATCACCAGAAACCTCTCTCCTGCTTCTGGACCACTGCCTTTTACATTCCTTAACAATAATTAATAGAAAGAGAATATTTTGCTTTTGGGTCACATTTTCTCTTTCTCTGGCTTTGTCCATTTTGTTGCTTTCATAGTGGCAGTCTCAAAAGCTCACTTTCAACTGTGGTTTTTTTTTTTTCCCTAACATAAAATAAAATAAAATAACCCTGTGAGAATCCATGCTTTTTCAAGTTTGTTTATATTTAACAAAACACTAAATCTTGAACAAAGGCATTTTGCTTCACTTAGTGCCCATTTGTCAGGGAAGGCCCATATTACAGGGTATGGTAAAAGATAATTTATTTCTTCACTCCCATTTCTTTGGTCTGTGTGTACAATATATACATTGCACAAATATGGTAACCTTGTATCTGAGATGATTAGGACTGCAACAAGCATATGAAATATTTCTTAATTGTCCACAAAGTCTTACCACAGTATTCAGCCTGAGAATTATGACTACTCAAAACTAGACATTTGCACCATAGATTAAGAATCACAGTTTGTTCTTCTGTTCAACAGCAACAATAACTGACAGAAACCACATTAGATGTGTTTGAAAACCATTAAAAAAACCCATCACCGTAATCCAAATCTTTTTTCCTAAAATTGTGCCTTTGTTAATGGGAGGATATAATACATACAGATATAAAGCATCAAAAAAAAAAATGCTCTAAGATGTCAGATAAATAAATTACTGTAAACAGATATGCTAGTGTGACTGCTATTTGTAGTCTTGAATCTGGACCTTATATACCAAAGATCCTCTGATTGTTCTGGACAAAATTGTCCAAAAATTATCTATTCCAAAGGCTACACTTCAGTGAGTTTGGCTGTGCAATGAAATAGATATGCTAAATAAGGTGGCCAAATCAGTAGCAAGAAAAACCAGCTCGAGTGAGTTTGAGTGTATCTAAGCAACAGGAGCCGTTCTCGGCACACCAGCGCTGAAAGAGTGGAGCTAACTTGGTCATCGGCGTATTTTATAACTTCATATAACTTGTTATTCCAGCATATTTATTAACTGTTTCTTTCTACAACCTTCTACTCTGGATGGAGTTTTTATCTGAATGAAATCCTGTATAAGAATGTGCCAAACCTCCCTACTAATGCTTGTAGAAAATGCAGTGTGTATGGAAATTTATGTCCCCCCATATTATTCAGCCAGCTTTCTGCAACTGAAAGGGACTTCTTGAACTGCTCTAGAGAACATCTTCATGCATTAGTCCTTTAGTGGTGCTAGTCACAGGTGTAAAAACATCTGAGTTTTTACTGCAGCGTTTGTGTTCCTGTAGGAGCAGATAGAACAAAATGCAAATTTCCCTGGGTGAATACCAGCTGTGGGTGCTTTGACTCTTTCTGGGCCAGAAAGAGATAAGGAAAGGAAAGAAGGAAAGGACATAAAAAAGGAGGCACTCTAAACCTTCAGATGGATGTTATTTAAAAAAAAAAAAAATAAAATAAAAATTGAAAAGGTTAATTTTTAAGAGAGAGGATCTAAAACATTTTTGGAACACAATCTGTGGCAGAACGTTTACTGGTAAATGGTGAGAATTATAACTCAAAGGAAATTCTAGTTACCCTGAAAATTTCAAGTTAATAATATTGCAAGCATTGATAAGGAGTCTGGCAAATTAGCAGGAAAAGAGCAATAACAACTGTGATTTATAATAGAGACTTTGTCCATAAGACAATCGTATCTATTGTTTGTGTATGTGGTATTTGTAGATACGATTTTCCCACTTATTCAACAGAATCTTCATGACAGTAAACAGAAACATCAGCAATGAATTATTGCAGGGAAGAAACTGAAAAGACATAGAACTTTATTATGCACACCTTTTTCTAAATATTTATTTTATCATGCATAAAAAATACTAAAAGATCACATAAATGATACTATTAAACTACTGACGCTTTGCATGTCACTGGAATAAATTCCTGGTAAGGCCACTGTGAGTTAACCATTTCTCTATGTGGAAAGAGCCAATTATGAAGAGTCTGAGGAAGAACAGTTTCTTTAATACTTTGTCATCAAAGTTAGATCCATATGTGTAGCAATGATTCTTCACATTGCGTTCCCTCAGCCCCAGTATGAAGATACCTCTCCTTTTTTTCTCATTTGCAGAATGAATACGAAGGATGCACATAGGCACAAATAAAGAAACCAACTATACCACAGTTTCTTAATGTGCTGGCTTCAGCAATGGAGAAAAGTAGAGAAATTCTGGACCCTTCCTTTCATTCTGGCCACTGATTTTCACATCTGCTTTACATCCCATCAAGACTCTTTCCGTAGCTGTTTAAAGTAGATCGCTGAAATGATCTGGATTAAAAGCAGTCCTAAGGGATAGTTAGTTTATAGTGGTAATGCTATAGCATTCAGATAGCTTGTAATTTAAGGGTTTACAATTTGTGCATAGTTTTCCAAAATCACTACATCAATCTTCCATTCTTTCTGATTTTTCTAAGTATTCAGTTGGCCACTTCCTAACTGTGTATTGGAATATGGTGTTCTGGCTTCAGTAGAAGAGCATCGTAGTGTAGAACTCTTTCCCCAAAAGCAGCTGTAGGTTAGCTCAATAACTTTTCGCAATTAAACTTTCAAGCATTTTTTTACTCTTTTTCCACAACTGCACATCTTCCTTCTCTCTGTGGGAGAAAAGGAGTGAGATAGGTGGGTTTCATGGGGTTAAGGTGTAAGGATTTACATCCTTCCTTTCTTTTTCAAAGAATTTCCACCACCCTAACACCTACAAATATTTATTGTTTCACTCTCTTACACACAGACAATCTACTCACTTATGTGTAGCATGAGGAAAGGAGTATGCAAACTTTATTGTGCAGATTTCACAAGTCTAGCACTAAGGATACTGCTGGGCTTTTGGCTGCACCTCCACCTTTTGGCTGAGGAAGGTGCTCCTCAACGTGAACAGCAGTGGGATAGCACGCTGAGACAGCGCAGGGCATCCGCCGGTGCACCATAGCTCAGAGTTCTGCTGAAAGTCTTGAAAACTCTGCCTTATCGTCTTGTCTACTTGGGTGGCTACATGGCTTTAACAATTTGCGCAGCTATTTTGCTTTATTAATTCAGTCTACATAAAGAAACTCATTATTACCCTCTTTTAAACTGAGAAATACAGTTATCTTGTTTACACAGCTGCCAAAGCTAATTCCCTACGGACCTTATTCTCCATTCTGCTGCGTGTACTCTGCTACAGTGTAACTTCAGGATAAACCAAGTCCTAATGCTCCTTTTTAGGAGTTCTGGTTACATTTCTTCTTGTTCTTTTAAAAACAAAGGTGAATACAGCACTTAAAGAACATAGGGAAAAATTAACTGGTAAGAAGCTTTGGCTTTGTGTGTGTATTTGTGTGTGTGCAGTCATTCTTCTTAAATGTCTGAAAGGATGATCTTTAATTTCTCATTAAATCAAAATGAACTGGAAATATAGAAGGCAAAGAGTTTCATAAGAAACATAAGAAGTACTGAAAACAAACTAAAATTCTAGGTATTTCAAATTTCAGCAAATATTGGTACTGTTCATATTATAGCTAAATGAGTTTTCCCGTCTAATGGAAGGACATTGACAAGATCAGAATGGGAAATATCCACTTTGATTTTTCACACTTTCTAACCCATTGTCTGATATCAAATAAGCATGACACAGATGGCTAACCTAAGTTCAGCAATGTCGAAGGAAGAATTTCTATTTTAAATGAATGAATGTTTGATCAGAATTTAAGTCCTTCATGGTGATTAGCTATTTGGACTTATTTTGATTTTGGGAAGTCTACTATAATTAAAATAATTTTCTAATCTCAAGTCATGAAGCTCCATGAGAATTAAATTGATTTTGCCTTTTACTTTAAGCTATATCACCTATTTCAGCTGGTAACATCCCTTTTGTCAGCACTAATTGCATCTGACACATGAACACTGGCATATACTATTATTCTACCTCTGTGCTAAAGCATGCAAAAAAATACCCAAAATGTTCAAGCAATAATCACATATTTTACAGATTTATAGTGTTGATACTGGGTCTGCCTGGGAGAGAGTTAACATTCTTCACAGCAGCCCGTACGGTGCTGTGCTTTGCACTTGTGACTAGACCAGTGCTGGTAACACACCGGTGTTTTGGTTACTGGTGAACACTCTTCGCACAGGCTCCAGGCTTTCTTCCGACTCTGTGCAGGCACACCCCTACCCCTGCCCAAAGTGGGGGTGGGAAACCTGACTCGAGCTGGCCAAAGGGATATTCCATGGCACATAATGTCACTCTCAGCAATAAAACTGGGACGGAGGAAGAGAAAGGGGGATGTGCCTTCCAAAGTGGCTGTGCCTTGGGGCTGGCTGGGCAGGGGTCTGCCCGGGGGAGGAGGTGAGTGGCTGCCCTTCCATCACTTCTCCTTCTTCCTCTTGCCTTTGTTTACCAAACGGTCTTTATCTCAATCAGTGAGTTTTCTCACTTTTGCTCTTCCTATTCCTTTCCCCATCCCATGGGGGATGGGGGAGGATGGGGACTGAGTGAACGGCTTTTTGGGTGCTTAGCCGCTGGCCCAGGTAAACCCACCACACTGACCTATATACGATTCTGTGTTAGTTTTGTCGTTGTAATTGGTCGTATTAAAATAAAATTAATATACAAAATACTTGTGCAATGGAAGCAACGAGATACAGTCTTAAAGATTTATTCAAGTAAATATTCTAATGCTCACTTCAAAATAAAGCTCTGCCCAATATAATACTCAGAACCATTCCGGTTTTAGCAAGAACAAAGCAAGAGATAAGTCTGTCTCATCTTTTGAAAATAGCTTCTCTTTTAACAAGATCTTTATAACCTCTAGATAACCTCATTTGTGTACATGAAATACCTACCTCAATACAAAGTTAATAATGTGCAACAGAATAAGTATTTTTACATTACTTAAGTCTTAACGTTGTCAGGCATTTGCTTTGCAAGTATCACAAAGAACTGCAGTCAATCTACTGTGATTTCACTAATGTCTTAATAGAGCACTTAATTCTAAACACCCAATTATTTTATCTACACACATTTGACATCTTCAGGCGTGATACCAGTGTAATATTAAGCAACAGGAAAAAAAAGTATTTAAAATATATTGCAAATTAGTTTCTACAATTTTAATTTCTACCATTACTCCACTAACAGAAATCATATTTACAGGCTAACCCAGAAAATATCAGGTCCTATACTTATTCATGCTATACTAAATATGTTAGAAAAACTAAGAAAAATAAAAGGTTTTGCTAGATCTTTCTGTTGTGTTTTATTTAAATGCAAGCTTTAAGATAAATAGCGAACAACCAATAACACTTCAGAGGTATTTCCTTGATTGAATTAAATTCAAAACCTCCTATGTTAATGCTCACTAGCAATGTTGAGCTGATAAGCCCAACCCAATATTCATAATGTTGAAATTGCAAAAAAAAAAAACCCCACATTTTCTATAACATATTCACTAACATGTTGACTCTTTTCTGTGCTGAACAGAATTATCAGAAACGAACTGCCTTTTGGAATCTGTGTAGTCTAAGTCTTTGAAAGGACTAGGAAATATTACATTTGCTTTATATGTTTTTTTAAAAAATCTAAATAAATTATAATATTTCTAGATAAGCCTGGAAACATGAGTCATATACTTAAAAAGGTCACTATTATATTAATGGTAGGCCAAGAAACTGTATCAGAAAGGCAGGACTAATAAGGATTTCCAGTCCTTCAATCCTTTGGCAGTTTCCAGATTAGATTCTAAGTTTTTCTTGATGACTTCTTATTCTAGCTTGAAATCCGGCTATGAGTTTTCCAAAAACCTATTTAATGCAGGAAGGAAAGTGAAGGTCATTTATAGATTGACAAGATCATGGATCACGTGTGAATCAGTCACACAGAAGTACCTCTGGACTATCGCTCTTGGTAGCCTCTCTGGTTGACAAAGAACGGGGTGGTCTGTAACCCATTTATAAGGTTTCTTTAAAAATAGTAAAGACAAGACAGGCTCTCAGAGCTCCTCAGTAACCCTAGGACAGCTAAAGCTGAAATCATATAGAAATTGCCTGTTGTGTCTGAGCAGGATCCAGAACGATCTCACGTGCTTTTCAGTGTTATGAGACGTACAAAGCCTGGTCACTGCTAGGATATGCAATATACATTACATCTTGATTAATTAACATATATTTAACCAGAATTACTTCATAAACAACCAGCTACTGCTGCATGTAAATCTGATATATTGCTCAGACTAGTTGGAAACAAGTAATGCATCACCTTTCCCAGTCAACATGACATCCTGAATCACTGAGGGCTCATCTATCTGTAATCAATGTTGGCAGCAGTTCCTTAATTTTCGAACTGTCACTTCTCAGGCACTTCTTTCACTTGTAATCCAGAAGCTAAGGCGATGATCTCCTCACTAATATCCCAACACATTTGTGTTTCTTCTATGGTCATTCCATTCAGCTGTGGGCTGATCATGAAGGCCAAGACACACCTGATTGTAGCTGGTCAAAAAAGCCTAAAGATCTTCCTGCATTATAGTAAATCATTTGCTAAACTCACGAAGTAATCCTCCTGTTCTACTCAGTACTGGTGAAAGCGTCCAATAAAATATGCTGTTTCAGGACACAAATATCAGAAAGCTGTGTATCAACTGCAGACATCTTTGGACAATAATGTAAGAAATATGATCAACGAGGGAAAACTGAAGAATTTGGAGTTCATAGCCCATAGAAAATGAAAGGACATTCAACAGCTGTATTCAAATATTTGTGCCAACCACCTCTCGAAGGAAGCAATAATTGTTCCCCTTGTTTAATGAGCAGAGAGAAGCTTGCTAAGCAGACATAATGAAGTAGATAGGGGATTTAAAAAGCCATTTCAAACATTAGGAATTTTTCTGAGGTTAAAAATAGTTAATTCTTAGCATAGCTTGAACAATAACATTCTGTGTCCACTGCTGGAGGCTTGTAAGTGTTAACCGGGCAAATATTTGCATGCATAGGTAAACTTGATCCCACCTTTGAAGTTAAATGACCCCTTGAGGTTTCTTTTTGCCTTGTTTTCTAACTGTTGTAATAGTGAAAACAGATTAAGGCTGTCTTTCAGGATCTCCTTAAACTGTACTTTCATGATACAAAAAAACAATTTAAATATTACACTTTTATCTGAAGTCAGCTACAGCCTAATGATACCAGTAACAGCTATAATTTCTATAGCTCAAAGAGAACCAAGACAGGAGAAAATAGCTTCTCATTTAAGTATTTGTTCTGATTGCTGCTTCTGCTTTTTGACAGAGCTCTGTTTTCTGTAGCAGTTAATACATAATCCAGCAGTGTTATTCTTTGTCACAGTGACTGAAGATATTGTTTAGGTAAACTAGGAAATCAATCCCCATCATGTAAGGTTTTTAAGAACAGGTCATATACAGCAGAAAGAAAGAAAATGGAAAAAGCAGACAAATATGACTAAAAGGCCAAAAGAATAATTATTAGGATCGACAGCCATTTATATGACCTTACTTTCAGGAAGGTACTTTGAAAATATTTTAAAGCTGAGTAGCGTTTACCTTTGGGCTGAAGAAGAGAGACATCACGTCGTCTAAAGCAGCATTTACATTCGGGTCAGAGGTGCGCTCCCAAGTGCACCCACATAGCATCCCTTGGTTCTTATCGTTAGTCCTGACACATGCAAACTGGATTCCTCTGAGGTGTAACTGAACCGGACCTGTACGCTCTGTCTCTCTGATCTGTGCTCCTGCGCCTGGCGATGGTTCAGTCCATGGGCCTAAATGAGGGCTCGTCAAAGTTAAAATGCATTACCAGTACATAACGCACATTTGGGATTCCCAGCAGCAAGTGTTTTACTCTGCAAGCTGGCTCTTCTTTCTCCATACTACTTCCGAGTGCGGATGCGCATTCGGAATCCTTCCTTAGGCAGTACGGTTTGGCGTGGTTGACTCCAGCATGGTTACGGACTTTACATTCCCCTGCGGGTGCTTCGTCTCGCCTTTAGCTCACCTCCCGATAAACGCCGTGCAGAGCCCAGCATGCTCCTGATCAAACAGCATGAGGTTCTTCAGTCTCAGGCAGGGGGAAGAAAAAACGTGGGAAGCAGCAAACCTGCAGGCCCTGAGGGAAATCTTACCTCCTTTTTTTTTTTTTTTTTTTTTTTCTGATTCAGCTAAGTAAATATAGACCTGTTTCAAAATTCTGAAAAGCCCAAACAAAAAGGGAAGCAGAACAAAGCCTGCCATTCTTTCCAGGGATTGTGATCCTGTATCATTATATACGGCAGCCTCTGGGACCCGGCAGCATCATATTCCAACTCCAACAGTGCTGCCATGTCAGGATGCTCATGCCTGACGGGGCTACAGTCCTCCTTTGTGGCACCTTTGGGAAGGGAAACACTATGAGCACTTGGGTATCAGAAAAAGGATCTTGTAAGTACTTATTAAAAGCAGGAATGTATCAGCATTCATATATTTATATATATATATATTACAATCTAAGTCCTATCTTAACATAGTAACTTTATTAAGAATTAACATAATTTTATCTGACTCATAACCTCAGAAATAATAATCTTATCAGGATTTCCTCCCTCTTTCTTTCTTCCCTCTCATCTTCCCTCATTCTTCCTTGCTTCCTGCCCTCTTTACCTCCTTCTTTCTCACAACAAGGCGTCCAAAATGAGCCTTTTCATTGTTTTGATTTCTGCAATAGACTATCAAGCAAACATTGAACCGTAACTCTTTGGGTGTGCTTGTTTTCACTAGCTGCTTCTGAACATCCCAGAGAAGCCTTGATCAAATACAGTTAAGCTGAGTGCAAATCTGAATAATTGCTGCCTGGAAGCTATTAGGTTGAAGATCTCAGATATCCAAAGCCCAGTTAGTACTTCATTCACTTTTTTTTTTTTTTTTTTGTCAAAATAAAGAATGGAAGCAAATAAAATAATCTGATTCCACTGTTCTGGGGGAAACAGGTGGTGAAAGAAAATAGAAAATAGAAAAAAGAAAAAAGGAAAAAAGGAAAAAAGAAAAAAGAAAAAAAAAGAGTTGTCCCCTTGAAGTCCAGGAAAGCTGTTACTACTTACAAAGTCATCTCTCATAGTTGCAGGCTCATGTTTTCTGAGAGATATAGTACCATTTCTCAGTAGACAGCTGAAAGCATCCTAGATGATGCTCAATGTTTGCTTTTATTAAACCCATCATGGATCTTATGGCCTCTGATGCTACACATTTGTTTACCAGCCTGAAACTGCCAAATGAGGCAATTTTCTCCCTCCATTTTTTATTGTTCTTACATGTCTTAAAGAAATGCTGTAGCTGAACTTATATTATGAACTCTTTGTTCCTGAGAAGTTATTTATAGCTTGGGCTGTATAGCTGTGTTGAAAAATGGTGTACCTTTTAGCTCAGAGGTAATTCTTTTTTCTGATTTTATTTTGTTTTATAGAAAACCGCAAAAGTACAAAAAAAAACCCTAAAAAACCTCCATCAGGTCAACAAATTCATGATACCTGCATCATCAAAACAGCTGTTGAAGGTGATAAGCACTGAAGCTTGTGAGGAATGTAGTAGATTGTATTTGACAGATTGGGATTTCTAATTGTTCTCTGGAACGAGGGCCTGACTTTTATTTATATAGATTTAGTGCTTAGCACAACTGGGCCCTAAATCTCGACTGTGTGGTCCACAAAAGAAGCCTAGAATTTCTGGTTAAGAAAATTTAGAATATAGATGAAGAATGGAAGATTAAGTGTAAAAGGTACAGCTTTGTGCCCAATTTTTTATGTACCGCTGTACTGGGTTTACGTGGCAAGGTTTTTGTAGCAGAGGGGGCTGCAGGGGGGGCTTCTGAGAGAAAACACCAGGAGCTGCCCCCGTGTCGGTCGGAGCCAGTCCCAGCCAGCTCCAAGACAGACCCGCCGCTGGCAAAGCTGGGCCCATCGGTGATGACGGCAGTGCCTCTGTGGTGACATATATAAAATGGGTAAAAAAAGCTGCACAACAGCATCTGGGAAAGAGGAGTTGGAA
>JAVJGG010000062.1:8917998-8934929 GCA_035590195.1 Aviceda cuculoides
AAAATGTGAGAGAAACAACCCCGCAGCCCCCAGGTCAGTGCAGAAGGAGGAGGAGTTGCTCCAGGCACCGGAGCAGAGATTCCCCTGCAGCCCCTGGTGATGAAGACCACGGTGAAGACCGTGGTGATGCAAATTGTCCCCACCCGCAGCCTGTGGAGGTCCACGGGGGAGCAGATCTCCACCTGCAGCCCGGGGAGGACCCCACGCCGGAGCAGGGGGACGTGCCGTGAGGAAGCAGCAGCCTGTGGAGAGCCCACGCCGGAGCAGGCTCCTGGCAGGAGCTGTGGCCTATGGAGAGGAGCCCGTGCAGGAGCAGGTTTTCTGGCAGGACTTGTGACCCCCATGGAGTCAGCAGTCTGTTCCTGAAGGACTGCAGCCCATGGGAAGAGCCCACACTGGAGTAGTCCTTGAAGAACTGCAGCCTGTGGGAAAGACCCATGTTGGAGAAGTCACTGAAGAACTGTCTCCTGTGGGAGGGACCCCACGCTGGAGCAGAGGAAGAGCGTGAGGAGGAAGGAGCAGCAGAGACAAAGTGTTATGAACTGACCACAACCCCCATTCCCCGTCCCCATGCACCGCTCGGGGGGGAGGTAGAGAAAATCGGGAGTGGAGTTGAGCCTGGGAAGAAGGGAGAGGTGGATGGAAGTTGGTTTTAGATTTGGGGTTTTTTTCTCATTATCCCACTCTGTTACAATTAATTGGTAACAAATTAAATTAATTTCCCCAAGGCGAGTTCTTTTTGTCTGTAACAGTAATAGGTAAGTCATCTCCCTGTCTTTAACTTGACCCATAAGCTTTTCATTGTATTTTCTCTCCATGACCTGCTGAGGAGCAGGAGGAGTGGACAAGCAGCTTCTTGGGCACCTAGCAGCCAGCCAAGTTTAATACGCTACAACCAGAAAGGTTGTCAATTCTCTATTTGCTGTTTTTTGTTGTCAGTTATAAACTTCTTCAGAAGGTTTATCAGAAGCTTCCAGAGTATGGGATAGATTGTCTTTAAGAAGTCCCCAAGTCCCTTACTGAGAAAAACAAAAAAAACACCAAAATAAAACAAAACAAAAACTTCAGCTTGGTGGTAGAGAAGAAAGAAGGAAAAGAAATTATTAAATTACTACTTTCCCACTGGAAATACTTTGGAGTTTAGTGCAGGGAATGACAGGCAGTGAGGTGGGGGAGAAAGAGTTGAGGCTGAAGGACACGCTAAAGGGAGAAAGACAAGCACTTTGAAATTGTGTTATTTTAGACAAAGGAAAAATGTGAAGTACTTAAGGTTTGATTTGAAAACGCATTGAATAAACCCTGTTTAGAGAAACAGGGGAATAGAACTGATGAGAAATAAGATGAACAAGTGTGAGAGGAACACACATGACCTTGCAGAAGCATAGGAAAACATCAATAAAACTCTAAGAGTGATGAGAGAGTAAGCAGATGGGAGCAAGGTGAATATATATATTAGGCCAGGGAAGCCAATTATTTTAGCATCAGCATTTATTATGCTTTTACATTACATACTGTGGTCACATTTATGAATTTAAAATTTGGTAACTATTATAATTTTTTACAACAGCAGTATCATAATACAATGATAAATTGCAGGAATGACTGTAGGATATTAAAAAGAAATAGTTTAAATACTATTGACATTTGATTTCTTGGCACTAAACATCTGAACACTGCATAACCTTGCAGAAAAGGAAATTTGGTGCTACGCAACTATTGCTTAAACCTGCAGAAGAGGAAATGTGAAAACTATCCTTACTTAAAATACACCCAAATCAAACAATTTTCATATATGTACAGGGATTTGGACTAAGAAAAGGAATCCACTGTCTTTTAGACTTCATTGCAGAGAAAAGTTGCAAGAAGGTGAATAAATAATGAATTAAATTCTTTTGTTGACAAAGATCAGAAAGATCAAGCACGGTCACATTTTAATAAAGTATTTCCATTTGCTTTATATTAACATGTTCCTTACAAGCATTCTATGCATGATGCTTTCATAAGCATGAGGCAATAGGCTTTCTGGTTTCCACAGATTTGCCACTACAGGCAAAATGAATTGCAGTATAAAGAAACTACAGGTTAGAGACAAAAGATGATCCATCTCAAGACAATTTTGAAACAAAAAAATTTACTTGTAGGAGTTAACTTTGCTGCCCTTTCAGGAAACTCTTTATCTCCACCATGGTCACAACATCCCTCCTAGATTGTCTGTCTTTCTCTTCATGCCTTCCCAGCTGCACAGGGACGGAATTTGCTCGAGGAGGTGGCAATCCCCCCTCCCTCCAGAGCCCTGGCCTCGGTGGTTGAACCTGCCAGGACATGGCAAGCATCCGGCCATCCTTCATGCTGATCCCATTCCAAATGCGATGTATATTAAACTGGTGAACAAATCAGATGCAATCTGTCCCTGGGATTTTCACATAGATTATATTGGTTACATTGGAGCAGTAGTAACAGAAAAAATGTCCCTAATAAAAATCTGAGCTGAAAATAACACTGTTATGTGGGTTGAAAGCTTTTCATTGCAGATGTTAAAGAAAGATCATGGGGTTTTGGAGGGACAGGGGGAAAGAATTTGGTTTAGAGGAAAATATTTTTCATCATGAGCTGAAAATTGAAATGTTCTCGCTAAAAACCAAATGAAGTCCAAATTCTGTGAAAGCTGTAGGTCTTCTCCCTGTTCATTTTGCTCCCAGAACTTTAGCTGCATTATTTTTCCCATGATACAGAACTGCCAAGGACTCTTAAAATGGATTCACTATTCAGAATTTTAAGTAGAACTGACAAAAAATAAGGTTTTTTTTTAAAAATGTATTAAAAATGCTGAGAAATTTATTTCTGAGAGAGGGAAAGGGCAAAAATTAACAACCTGCATCTCCTTCAGTGGAGAAATAGCATTGTAAATGGACAAAAATTGGGAAGGATTTTGCATTTTTTGGATAAATGCTTGTCAGGAGTTGAAAATTTCACAAAAAGCTTTTTTGCAAGTTTTATCCATTTTTAAATTGATTTCATAGTTTCTGATTTCTGCAGAAGACTACCATTTCTGCAGAGCACACTGGCTTCTGATATTGCTGGTTCTGTTAACCAGAAATTATACAGTCAAACTCCCTAATCCTAACCATTCAGCTGTGACACTGCTGCAGCTAAAGAAATCTCTGAGCACGTTCTGCCATCTCCTGCGAACAGGGAAAGGTATAACTCCCCCCAGTCCCACCTGTCAGCCTGTTTGGTCACTGGTAGTACGTAGCTAAATTTGCCACTACGCAGCAGCTTCTCATTTCTTCTTTGCCTCACAACTTCATCTCAGATGATAGGTTATATTTCTTTCAGCTTCTTTCCGACTAATGGCTGTCATTGAGTGCTTTGGTAGTTTCCTTAGGCTCTGTCTGTAATCGGTGAAGAAAGGCTGCTCCGGAGGGTGAGCGTGAGCATCCAGTTCAGGTGCTCTTCAAAACTCTCCGGGTGAACCCTTTTCATTTTACAGTAGAAAATGAGTGGGATGAATACCCTGGAGAATAAAATGCTGTTATCAGTCTATTATTAACCAATTTGCTTCAAGTTTGTTCCACTGTTTCTTCTACCATCCCATCTTGAAATTCAATTTGTAAGTTTGGTTTGTTTCTTATGTTTTTATTTTTGTCTCCAGCCTAGCTCTTCTGCTTCTTCCAATATCTTCTGATTCCTTGCAAGATGATTTGTCTGATTACATCTTTCCTTTAGTTCAGATTCTATGCTACTAAATCATTTTGAGACCATCTTTCTTACAATAGTACAAGAGCTGAAATGGGAGGGGTCCATGTACAGCTGTGCTAGGAAGCAAGCAGAATCATGCCCCTGATCCTTGTCACAGTCTCAGTCAAAAATATTGGCTGGGAATGTCTCAAGATCGTAGGTACCAAACACAGAAACACTGCCAAGAAGACCTAATAAATTTAACTTTTTTTAGGCTGGAACACTAGAAAGAATTATTCTAGTTTAATCTGACTCCTATAACTCTGAATATTATTATTTAGATCCTCAGTAACAACTCCTCACACTTCTGATTGTCCATGCTGAGTGTAAATGGTTATTGAAAGACATCTTGGCTGCAATAAATATCAGCTTGCCAGAGTGGAAGGAAATACACAACCAGTGGCCACTGAAGGACTTCATCACTCCTTTCTAAACCTAGAGAAAGAGGCAAAGTTTTGCAATGGATTTTCAGTCCAGATGATGGTATTTGTATCTAGCACAAATCAAATTTATTAGGAGAGGGAGATTTTACCAGATATTTCACATCAAATATCACACTGAAACAAATTTGTCTACTATTTTGTCCTCACCTACCTTTCTTCTGCCTTCTTTTTAACTCGTTATTTTACACTTCTTCTTGTATCTTGGCATCTAAAAATGTCTCACACATTTTTCAAGTATCTATTGTCATGGATTAGGTTAGTCATACATGAATCTTCAGATAAAAAGGAAAGAGAGAAATACTTTTGTTTTTTATAAATCAGTGATAGTCGCTCTTAGACCTTTTCTCTAGACTGTATAAATGTAGTAAATTTAGTGGAAGGTTTTATAATACAGTTGTAAGTTTCCTATACAGCAAAATTTTGCCCAAGATTATCTCGGAGGTTTTAGTGCCCTCTAGTGTGCTACAGTTTTAATTTTCTCTCCCCCCCCCCACCCCCCCGCCGATTCACTAGTTCCAAATAAGTACAAGATAAACAAACTGAATTAATACCCAGGGATCTGAACAATGTCCAGCAAGGACAGGGAGTGCAGCAGTAATTATGTGGCACAGTTATTCAAAACCACATGAGTGCTTAAAAATTTAAAAGGCACTTTCCCACATATGATTTTTGGATGACGGAGGTCTTGGCACATTTAATTTTACACAACTGTATGCAATGTCTAGAAAGTGGTAGTCTCTGTGGGAGGAGTTGAGAGGTATCTGAGAAACCTGAGCAAATGATTTGGCATATATTTTTTGGCACCCCAGTATCTGGGAGGAAAAATATTGCACCATTCTCAGTACCACAAAAACTGCTTTGAATTGTTGCAGCTTTCATTCATGCTGTTCACATGATGTCTGAAGGATGAGACCAATAAGTATTTTAGAAGTTTTTGGGTTAGGATCAGAGACTGAGGGGAAGCAAAGACGGACTACTACAGATTAGAACAATATGGGAAGGAAACAGACTCACTGTGAAAGAAAGAGGAAAAAAACAGGAAAATAAAATGTCTTTAAAAGGAAGAGAGTTAAAATATTGGGATAGATAAAGAGGATAGGAATGCTTAACTCCTGTCATGGCCATAATCAATCAAAATATATCGGAGATGTACCAGTTCCAGAACCAAATTCAGTGATGCTCACAGGCATTTCCCCCTTCAGACTTTTCCTTCCCCATCCCCAACCTCTCTGCAGCACTTAATTCTATTATCCACCACCTGAGGATTAACAGATTGTATGCAGTGAAGGAAAAAGAAAAAAGAAAAATAAAGGCCCATTTAATTGTATTTTCCATTTTTGCATTGAGTTAGTGTTGCAAATTCCTCTTGTTACATACTGCCTTTGTAAATTTTGTCAAACTGTGCTGTGTTGAGCGTTACATACATGCCTGCCTTTGGATTTTATATTCCATCAGTTAGAAAGTGTCTGCATTGTGGCAATTCTAATAGTTCTCCATTTGGAGTTAAAAAACTCTGCTTGAAAAAGGAGTTTTGAAGGCTTTTTTTCTTTTTCTAACTGTCTTTCTTAATTTTGATTTATTTGAGGATATTCTTCTTAGAATTTTCCTCCTAGAAATTTTTTCCCAAACTCTGCTATTAATTTTGCTAAAATTATTCACAGCTACTCAACTGATTCTCTGAGTTTTTGTGTTTAGTTAGACTTTCTTTTTGAATGGAAACATTCTGGTGATGTGTATACAATTTAGAGAATAAAACTATATTTCTCTCGTCCTGGAGGTTAGAACTTTTTTTTGTTCACCAGCCCAAATATAAAGTTTTACATTCCTCTTTTCAGCAATGATATTTTTGATGAATGACACAATTCAAAGGTCTGAAACTTCTGGATGTAGGGTCTCAGTTTTCATGAATTACAGTTGCTTGGTTTAGGCAGATAGTTTGATCTTTAAATTAACGTATTTTAGTTTGAGGTTATCTCAAGCTGGGGTTTATCAAGTAACTGGTGAGGACATCTACCTAATAAAGCCTGCAGTACTGCATCCAGCTCTGGGGCACCCAACGTAAGGAGGACATGGACCTGTTGGAGCAGGTCCGGAGGAGGGACACAAAGATGATCGGGGGCTGGAGCACCTCTGCTGTGAGGACAGGCTGAGAGAGTTGGGGATGTTCAGCCTGGGGGAGAGAAGGCTCCGGGGAGACCTTACAGCAGCTGCCAGTACCTAAAGGGGGGCTGCAGGAAAGATGGGGAGGGACTTCTTACAAGGGCAGTAGTGATAGGTAGATACCTTCTACAAGGTACTGATAGGACAAGGGGGAATGGCTTTAAACTGAAGGAGGGTAGATTTAGACTAGATGTGAGGAAGAAATCCGCTGTGAGGGTGGTGAGACACTGGCACAAGTTGCCCAGAGAGGCTGTGGCTGCCCCATCCCTGGCAGTGTTCAGGCCAGGTTGGATGGGGCTTGGAGTGACCTGGACTGGTGGAAGGTGTCCCTGCCCATGGCAGGGGGGTGGAACTAGATGGTCTTTAAAGGTCCCTTCCAACCCAAACCATTCTATGATTCCATGATTCTATGATAATATAGGATGTATTTTGTGTCCTGGATATATCTGTGATGCTACACTTAAATTATTCAGCATGATATGGAGCCAGCTATAAAAAGTTATTAGAGAACAGGAAAAAAAAAAAAAAGCAAACAACAAACAAAAAACCAAAACCCAAAGCACCAAAAAGCCCCCCCTTGCATTTATGCCAGCCGACTTCACTTTACCCTGTTTTGTCTGTAGAGAATACGAAGAGCTACGAGCTGATCTGGGGCAAACTGCTTTAAGTTCACTAGCTCAGAAGCCATACAGAACCAATGAAATTTCATTTTCTACATAAACATCTAGCTGTACGAAACCCACATTTCCAAACCAGTGCATGTAGTTATGCACTGTCCTCTTCCTGGAAGCAAGGAATACAACTGTTTTGTGTAACAATAACTAGAGCTGTGTAAACTTGTGTACATAGCATCAGCACCTATTTTTAAAGCATGCAACAGCTCTCTGTCCTGTTGCCAAAGATGTGTTAAAGACCTCCTTTGAACTCAGAACATCTAGTAGATGGTTGAGGAAAATCTCTCTTGTTTATCTGGGTTTCTTTTTAAGATTTATTTTCAGTTCTTCATTGTTCCTACTTATTTGTGGTATCTAACTTAACTCACTAAAGCTTCCCTGAGTACCATCTGATGGATATCATTGTTGCTTTTGCAAGACAGTGTGCCAGGAAAAACATCTGGTTTTAAATGACAGTGGATTAGGCCAACTCTCTGATCTGAATCCTGGGAGGCTGGAACATACAGCAGGCAAGCCCTTTCCTTTTATGTATGCAGTGCAAAAGACATCTCTGTTTATTATTTGCTTTAGAAAAGCTATCAAAGTGTAAACAGAAAGTGTAATAAAATAATAATAATAATAAAAAAAGAACAAAAAAACAACAACAAAATATCTAAATATCACAAAAGCTCTTAAAAACCCAGTGGTGACAGGAACCATTTGTGGTATTACCAGGAAATACTGTACCATGTACTAAAGCAACAACACAGTCTCCATGTGGCAACGATGGTAATAGCACACAGTAATTTGCCTAACCAACGTTGCATTTACATGCTGCTAAAGTAGCAAAATACTTGAGCCCACAATGTGTACAGAAACTGGAAGGTGCCTATAATGCCAGAGGAGTTCTACCCCATAGTCGAAAAGCACGGCTTAAATAAGTACTATATTATTCGATATATAAAAGGCTTTATGAGCACGGATCTGCAACTCTGCGCTTTTTGCCTCCCCATACGGCTGCTCGCAAGTGCTCCACAAAGGGAATCTGACACTGGGTTCGCTCTAAATGCCTCGGAGCCTTCTCAGGAAGTCTTGAAGGAATCAGCGCAGTGGGGTAATCTTGTCCTGGGACCAAAGACCAGTTAAGGAACTTTTTCTTTTCTTTTTTTCTTTCCTCTCCCTCCCCTCCAGTGGAAAACTAGAGAGAATGAGTTGGATTTGTGGTGGAAATTCAGTTTTGGAGGCGGCAACCATTACTTTGAGAACCACTGCAGTAAAAGAAATGTGACAAGTGAGGTGAAGGAAACCATTCTAGATAGTAATTTTTGGAAAACATATTCTGGTACAGGTGACATGTCCTGACTATTTCTGTAGCATTTAACAAAGCTCTATAAACAGTATTTCCAGCCTTGAGAATTAGCTGGAAACAAAGATATATTTTTTTGTGATATTATGACATGCTATTTTAGTCCTGGCCAGATGTACGAGCAAGAGAGATTTTCGTGTGATGATCTAGAATAAGTGTTCTAAAATGGGCTGTAAAAATAAGTAAATAAATAAGATTACAAAAGCAACAGCCTTTGCTTGGATTTGCCACCACCACTGGGAAAAGACAGAGACAAACAGATGGACTTTTTAAAAGGTTTGTTTCCCTACAAATCTGATTTATACAGGCATTTGAGCCTATTATAATGGTCTGAACGTCTTTGTGATCTTGTGCAATTGAGTAGGTACATTACTTTGAAAGAGATCATGAAGCTTGTAAGAAAGCTTTCACAATATCCAGTATCATAAGGAAATTTTCCATTGGTAAATGTGTATTATAGGGCATAAGATGTTCCCCAACAGACTGCCAAATATAAAAAATATTCTACTCTTAAAAAAAAAACATCAAAAATCCCCCAAACAAACAAACAAAAAACCCACTACTATGAGAACTCCTCAACTTTATAACTTTTTGAAAGATATATAGATAACAGTACAACAGGTATTATATTATACACTTAATTTTACGTATGCCCCAGATATCTACCTCAAATGTAAATTAACTTAGAATTTGTTAAAATTAGTCACAAAATTATGCTTTTTTTTTTTTTTTGTCCCACTATCTTTATGTACATGGCGAGATTGACCATAGCACAGATCTAGTTTTCTGAAGAAAATCTTGTTATTTTAAGAATGTATATATAGTCCTGCTGAGCAGCACAGTTGTTTGGAATCTTCTCCCAGATTTCTGTCTTCCACAGACTGGAAGGGTAATGGACTTATATGATCCTTCTAGTTTTTAAATTTGTGAGTCAAAGCTCTGTGGGAGACAACCACTAGTTCTGCATTGAATGTTGTGGGTTTAGTGACGTCCAACAATGCACTTATGGAGTAACACCACTAAAGTCAGTATGTAAAACCCATGTGAGATAGATCTGGATGTATTTAAGCTTTATGTTTCATTTTTCTATTAAATTTATAATTTTATGCAGACTTCTTTTTTGACAAGCAAATTGATACAGCCCTTTTTTAGTACTTTGCCCCATACTCTGCAACAGAGAAAATATGAACAAATAGAAGCAGCATTCAGGCATTTATGCCAATTCAGTGTGGCTAAGATACTAAAATATACCATCAGTACCTTGCTGACTAGGATACAGAGAAACCCATTCATCTAAAATCCTGAGTTTCCAGCTTTATATCTGGTCATTCTATTGCGCTGTGCAGATTCATTGGTACTTTGTGCTGTGGTGCGTTTTGCAACCCCATGAAGAAAATTTTCCACCTAGCCAGACTAATGGACCAGTAAATACTGTTAATGGCTGTTCTGCATTCCTCTTAGCAGTGCAAAGCAACTGGAATGTACTAGTTAATATGAACAATAGAGATTAAAACCATGGACATTAAATCGTTTGGTTGACCCTTTTTCCAATCCATAAATTTTTTCTCCATCCTGATTTAAAAAGAAATCTGAGGTGAAAAGCTTTTTTCGGTCAGTGCGTATGTCGCCTTCACGTTTGTTCAATTTTTTACTTTGACTATTGAGCATTTTTCTAGGCTTAATTTCTGCAAATATTTGGTAAATCATTGACTGAGGGAGTTCATGAAATGCATAATTTGGAGCCAGATGCGTGAATTTTCACAGGAATGTACGCATGTGAGCACAAAGCCAGGATAATACGTAAGAGATCTGTCTGATGACTGCTCCCAATACTTCAATATCAGGTTCTCAAGGTAAACCATGCAAGACTGTGTGTGCTCCATCCCTGCTCCCCAAGTTCTGAGAAAGGCTGAAGGCAGCATGGGGCTGGTTGGGTGTACAAACAATCTTGCAATACACGCTCTGATTTGCAGGACAGTAGGAGACAGACATTTCCCTTGGGTATAGTGGTTCTGCATTCCTTCAAACTATTCACATCATCCCAGAGGGTAGAGCAGCTCTCTGAATCTGAAAGACACAAAGGAACATTGTTTTCTGATGAAATTAAATATAACAGTAATCTGAGATTCTGAAGACAAAAACTGCTTACAGCATAATTTGAGTATAATGTATATCTATATGCTTTTGCCTCTGTAATCTTGTGGCAAGCAGGTCTATGTCATACTTATGTGCAAAAAAAAACATTTGAAGAAAAGGTAGTTGTTTCCTAAATTTGCCTGGGCACAGAAACTACCAAATCAAACCAACTTTCCTTTTCAGTTCAGATACTTCTACCATCCTCCTGAGTTAAGCTTTAAAAACATGATTTTTATTTCGTTGTCTGTATCACTCAGACTGTGTAAATAGAAAGATACTTTGGCTATGTGTTTTGTTTTTGCAGTGCTACATAATAGTACTTAGTGGGGATGTAAGTCAATCACAATATGACAAGAGGTCAGCAATGGAACTCTCGGAGAGGCCAAAAACTTATTCTGTGCTGACTTGCTCTGTTCCCTGCTAACAGAGTGGCGAAGACAGAAAAGAGGCAAAGCAAAGTTGAAAATCACATTCGTAGAGGGTCTAAGTCATTCTTCTTGGCCTTGGTGTGAGGGACAACTCAGTTAAAAAATTGTTTGGTTTGGGTTTTTTTTTTAATTATCCTAACAGATAGAGGACACTAGATTTTGTTCCACATTAATTGGTCTAAAATCAAAACAGGACATCCCAGTAAGTGACTTTTGACATGCGCTCGTGAAAGAAAGATGAGAACCTGTGGTGGGTTGAACCTGGCTGGCTGCCAGGTACCCACCAAGCCACTCTGCCACTCTCCCTCCTCGATGGGACATGGGGAGAAAATACAACAAAAAGCTCAAGAGTTGAGATAAGGACAGGGAGATCATCTACCTATTAATGCCGTGAGCAAAACAGACTTGACTTGGGGAAGATTAATTTAATTTATTGGCAAGTAATTGTAACAGAGTAGGACAACAGGAAGTAAAAACAAATCTAAAAACACCTTCCCCCCACCTCTCCCTTCTTCCTGGGCTCAACTTCACTGCCACTTCACTTCTTCCCTTTTTTCTCATATCACATTCAGCTTTGTCACCTTGTTCTAAGTTAGAGAACCAGCCGACATAGGGAGCAACCCCTGTCACCTATGTACAGTACATATATAACGGTATTATAAACCTGGAGCTACTATCACCATTTACATATGAATAAGAATCAGAAAGCATGTCACTGCTTCAGAACCTTATTTAATCCAGAAAATCCAGGAAAGCTTCTGGTTTGTGTCTGTGTTTTCGCTTTACATGCATACACGCACACACATATATACATGCATGTATATGTGTACATGTACATGTACACATACATACAAACACACACAAACACGTACACACCTACTAAAGCCAGCCCTTTGCAGGGCAAGGTGTTTCTGATAGATTCCCTCTGTATGTTCAGCACAGTGAAGTGGATCTTTTAAAATTAAAACCATTTTCTCAGCACAGTGAAATTAATTTTTTAAACTCAAAATTGGCCAGAATTCTATAAATAAAATTGGCTTCTTCATTTGCACTCTGTAAAGATTAAATGTTATCCAATATGTTGATATTTCAACACAGTTAGAACTCCCGATGCTATCCATGTAGTCTCACATTTAAAATCTCCATGCTGGTGAAATCCTGTTCCTTTTTATTGCCACTAACATTTATGCTGAATTAAACATTTATCCTAAATTAAACCAGGTCAGAGAAGCTCATAGAAAGTCTGTTACCTTTTAATATGAAAATGTTGAATGATTGAAAAATATGATATTCCATTAAAATAGACTTGTAGAAGTCTTATAAGGGTCAATTTTGAACAGTTTGCCCATATTTATTTTATTTTTTAAAGTCTTTTTTCTGTACTAAAGATAGCCTTACTGATCTAAACTGCTATTCTAAGTCTAAAAAACTGAAAAAGCAATAATCATACAAATATGAACAGGAGAAAAAAAATTCAATCTGTAAATAAATTTGTTTACATAACTGTTAGGTTTTCCTGAAATCCAGCCCACTAGGAGAGATCTTCAAAAGTCACCATTAGCCAACATTTGTGGGTCTCTATCCCCAGAACTGAGTATTCGGGGGTTAGGAGACAAGTCACCATGTTATTGAATTTGGTAGTGCAGGGCAGGAGCAAAGAAGAAGGTGTCTGAAGCCCCAGGGGTGAATTTATACTCAGCAGAAATTCTGTTCCGGAAGAAAGATATATGTCCCAAATCTACATCCATTTCAGGGAGAAACAAGCCCAAGCGTAGGGCTTGTCAAAAGAATATATCCCATCCCCTGAGGAGGTGTGTGAAACATCTTGAGAGTTAGCTTAATTTGACAATCTTCTAAACTGAAGAGAGCACAGGAAAAATGTAAAGCCAAGCAACACATTACTAGATATATGAGCATGTAGTGGCTATTTTCCCATACTGTCTCTTCAATGTAGCAGGTGCTTTGTGATAAAATCAGGTTGTCTTTTTAAACATTTACTTTGGCATTTTTCTAATGATGAATGATTTAGGGAGTCATTAGTAAAGTTCAATTTTTCACGTTCTTTAGGCATCGGGAATCCTCAACTGGAGCATGGACACAATATTAACACTCTATAGAAGTTATCAATATTCTTTCTATAAACTCCTGGGCAAGACTATCTGGAAGCCTGAATGCAGGATACAGAGACATGAAGGGGAAAATACTGTTTAAAACGTAGCGAGGAATAGGTGTCTGAGTTGTTGCAATATTATTTTAATTTTTTATTTTTCCCTTAATTGAAGTACAATGTAACTCCAATAACTGAATGAGAAGCAAAAGATTATGGAACCAGTGCTCCCCAATTTTGTCAACACCAGTAAAATAACAGTTTTCTCAGCACCGCTGTCAGAAAGTATTGAATAGAAATGGGATGTATTTATTCAAGAACACAGACAGGCATCAGGAAACAGAAAATATATAAAACAGAAAAGATGTGGAAAAAAATAGCTTCCATCCATGCCCTGATTTCTATTCCTCTAAGAACTCACAGAACTTATATTATAGTCTGAAAGGAAGCTCTGCTGCCATTTTTTTCAGACTTCTTGACTCTTAACTGGTTGCAAAATCTCTTACTTAGAAAACTGCTCCTTCCTACAGTATTTGCCTTGAGGAAACTCACTGATGTCTAGACAGTAGATTCTGGGGGGAAAAAAAATTTTAAAAAAATCATTATTATGTTTCCCCCCTGGAATTTTACTGCCTTTGGACATTTTGCTCTATCTCTTCTTCACAAGTGAAGTTGGTGTGCTATTCTTCTCTTGGGTTGTGTTAAAAGAGCTTGTACTGAAATTTGTTTCATTTCCAGTCATTTTCGCAGGTTATTTCAGAAATCCCTTAAAGCAGAATGCAATACAGTCGCATTTCTTTATCTGAAAGATTAATATATTAATAAATTAAATGTATTTATGAAGCTTATTTTTCCACAAAATTCAATCATTTTTGTCAAATTAGTGTATAAAACTCTTTTTGTAAGATGAAGACTATCAGTATGAAGCATAATAAAATTCTGAGCTGGATACATCACAACAAAAAATTAATTAAGCCAAGCATAAGCAAGGCTTTTTAAAATCTGCTAATTATGTTAATATTTGTATTTGTCTTTTGATATTTGAGCTTTAGAGTTTTAAAAATGTGTCTGCCATATGTCTTTTTTAAAAAGAATTCAAAAAGAATTTGAAAGCAGAAATTCCCACGCTATAAGATCTCTCCTGATGCTAATGTACTAATAAAAAACACTAAAAGAATCCTGTTACGAACAATGATATAACATGTTATACACTTTTTTAGCTTTTTTAAAACTATCCTTAATCAGTAACAATACTCGGTACAAAATTGTAAGGCCTTGTTTCACAGTAATGTATAACACAATGGAAATTGTGCTGGAAATTGCAGCGTGGTGTCCTACTGAGAGTGAAGTAGTGAAACTGTCTTGAAAGACTCAACAGAGATGGACGATCTGAGATAGAGTTTTATGCTACAAAGGGAATATGAATAAATGCTTGTTGCCTGTTGTAGCGAGGACAGAAAAGTCTGATCCGAGATATCCTTTCTAGTCCCATGTTCCTAAAATCATTCCAAGTAGAGTATCCTACATAAAAAGTAACATCTGATAAAAAGCAATGGCTAAAATTTGCCTTTTAGGAGATTTGCATTCCAGTTCCTGTACTAAGATGTTCAGAAAGCTCTGAGAAGCTTCTAATTATCTGCATACTACTGCACAGTGGCTCTTCAGAAGTTCATCCCTCACATCTGCCACATCCCATCAGCTGTGAGAGTATTTTCTGTTATCTGGGTAGGCCCATGGTAAGACCACCCACTTATCCCATAGAGGTCAAAGAACAGGTTTCAGGCTAATTTTCTGCTGCTAATGACTCATCACATTTAACTGACTTACCTACAACCGAGTTTTAATGTTCTACCTGAACCACCATGTTCCCCATCTCACGTAAATTAGGAAATGCTCGATGACAAAATATTCGTAACTGTACAAGTAGTCTTTCATATTATTGTATTCATAAATGTAATCACCAAAGGATAAATTACAAATAAAATGACAGTGTGACTTCAACAAAGAACACAAAGCGAAATTTTTATGTCAGTTTCCAATTTGCCTTTTAGTTTTTGCAGGGTGCTGGTGGGAAGGGAGGGAACTGGCATCCAGGGAAATAACTTTGCTTATCCTGAGTGATAGCTATATCTTAGAGCACCCTGCTAACTCATAGGCACCTTTGCTGCAGTATAGCAAGTGCTTGAGAGGAAAAAACTTATTTCATAAGAGATTAGTCACAGCTATAATTCAGAAGTATATGGGTTATATGTTTTCAATTACTGGAGGGTTTAGGTATCAAATCATTCTCCTTGGCTTTGCTGAGAAATGTTTTATGATGCTGCTTTGTTTCCAATTGATAAGCTAGCAGCTTCTTGTGGCTGCAGGAAAGATTCCAATGACTACTTCATCTGTATTAAACCATTTGTCATGGGGAGTTAATGGATTAAATAGATTTTTTTTTTGTGCTTGTGTGTGAATTTAATACAGATCATACTGTTTAAGAAATGCACTAAAATCAGAAGAATTAATGCAAAATAATAACAAACGATTTAAAAATAAGGATATCTTAGGAAAAAGCTAGCTGCAATGCTATCACTAAAATATTTCAGATATGAATGTAGGAGGTATTTTCATATATCTCTTTCTCTTTTGGAAAATGTTATTATTTGCATTCCTGTTTCTTCATTTTTATCAGACATGCAGGACTCCAGAACACTTTATATGAAGAGAGCTTTTTGTTTCTTTTTTGTTTGGTTTGGGTTGGGTTCATTTTTTGCCAAAATTAATATAAATTCTCTTAAGAATTATGAAGGCATATATGCAAACATTTGATTTCAAAATGCTCCTCTGTAGTTTTCTAAAGCAAATTTTCACAGCATGGTTCAGGTTAATCACAGGTTTATACTCCTAGAGATTACATCAAGGACCTATGATGAACTGAGGCATGATTCCGATGAATCAAATAGATCTTTTCTGTATTTTAGCCACATCACTCAGTCACTTCTGAATAAAACTTACATTATCATATGTATAACCTTCCTATTTATAAAAGTCGGAATTTTTAAACACACTCAGAATTAAGATTTAAGGGTTGTATTTACCTTATTTCCTCATAAGAGAAAATAATATTTACTTCATGAAACTACAGTTAAGTGTTTAACTGATTAAAGACAGTAGACTGAAACAAATAATGTATCTACCTCACGGAGTTCATAAAGCAAAAATATCTTCCCTATAGAACAGCTGGGAAAAAAAAATATTACCTTTTTTGCATGTAAAAATATTCCTTGTCTCTTTTGAATCATAAAATCATAGAATAGTTTGGGTTGGAAGGGACCTTAAAGATCATCTACTTCCAACCCCCCTGCCATAGGCAGGGACACCTTGTTGGCAAACTTGCTGAGGGTCACTCAATCCCACTCTCCAAGTCACTGACAAAGTTGTTAAACAGCACTGGTCCCAACACCAATCCCTGAGGAACGCTACTTGTCACTGGTCTCCACTTGGACGTCAAGCCATTGACTGCAACTCTGAGTGCAACCATCCAGCCAATTCTTTATCCACCAAGTGGTCCATCTGTCTAATCCATGTCTCTCCAATTTAGAGACAAGGATGTCATGCAGGACAGTGTCAAATGCTTTCCACAAGTCCAGGTAGATGACAGCAGTTGCTCTTCCCTTATCCACCAACACTGTACCTCTGTTGTAAAAGGCCACAAAATTTGTCAGGCACGATTTGGCCTTAATGAAGCCATGTTGACTGTCACCAGTCACCTCCTTATTTTTCGTGCACCTTAGCATGGTCTCCAGGAGGATCCACTCCATGATCTTGCTGGGCACAAAGTTGAGGCTGACTGGCCTGTAGTTCCCCAGGTCTTCCTTTTCTCCCTTTTCAAAAACGGGGGTTATGTTTCCCCTT
>JAVJGG010000062.1:8942151-8988452 GCA_035590195.1 Aviceda cuculoides
GAAAAGAAAAGAAAAGAAAAGAAAAGAAAAGAAAAGAAAAGAAAAGAAAAGAAAAGAAAAGAAAAGAAAAGAAAAGGAAAGAAAAGAAAAGAAAAGAAAAGAAAAGAAAAGGAAAGAAAAAGATAAGATGGGACTGGAAACAAACTAAAGAAGATAAACGCTTAATGATATGCATTCACACTGGGCTAGCAATGCTTATATACTTGTTGCATGCATTATGCTAATCCGTAAAAACACTTTCTTCCTGCCATACCGGGTAAGAACAGACAAAAGATGTTGCAATTTCTTTGTACTTAGATGTCTTACGCCTTTCTTCATCATGTGACTACAAGAAATTACATTTAAACTCTGTTAAAATGTTTAAAACAATAAATTTCTAATTCTTGACATGACTTGGAATATTTTTGTGTTGTCCACTGTGATTCCTCCAAGACTAAAGAGTTAGACACCAAGATAGGAAGAGGGGAAATAGAAGTAGTCTTTGGTGCTCTTTAAATTGTTGATATTCTTGTCAAAGTCTTCCATCAACACACAACATACATTTGCCAGATGAGAGCAGTCATGATGAGATCAAAACCTATCATGAGCAGATGGCTATTTTATTTTGATGTAGAAAGCAAACTGATGGTTGCAACGGACATTTTGCAAAGTTTCAGATTTCTTGAAGAGAGAAAGTTAAAACTCCACCTGGGAGCATCTGTTCATGAATGTCTGTTGAAGGACAGAGCAGACATTAAAGCACTAACCTTCCAAGGGGGTTAATGCAGGACAGGAACTTTTTAGAGACTTCACTTACAGTGCTCAGGAAGGAAGCTCATGAAGATGGTCCATTATTAAAAAGCTGATTCTAGAACACTCAAAAGGGAAAGACTTAATTTCGAAAGAAAGTGCCTCTCACTACTCTGGCATATAATTTGGCTCACACAGAGGAAGATTCTTCCGCATTTCAGTTCTGTGTAATTTCATCAAAGGCGACAAAGCAGGGAGCAGATACCACGTAGTCTGAAGGAGGAAACGTGCATTTCAGGACACAACAGCCTGAGTGTTTTTCTCGGTTGGTCCAGCCTCATGATTGACATCTACTCACCAGAGAATTTAACTTCCAAAGGGCAAAAATTTTCTGCTGCTTGGAAAAGAGTCAGTAAGAATTAAAAGCATAATGAAAACAAGAGGTTTGGTTTCTTCCATTTTCTTTTTCTTTTTTTTGATGAAGAAGGTCCAAACAACTTTAATTATGTCCTTTTCTTTTACAGCCCTTAATTCTCCTCCTCAGCTCCTGGCTGTTTTGAAGTACTAGTTTTCTGTTTACTTTTGTTTTCACCATTCTGCTGAGCTTCTGTAAGTTTCCAATACTTCTGTCAGGGATTACACTTAAACCTTACTTGCCAATTTGTTGTGCTGTTGAAGGCTTTATTGTAAAAAAAAAAAAAAAAAAAGGAATCTGTATGAAGATTTTACCAACTTACTTTTAAAAGAAAAAGCTATTGAAAATGACTGGATAGAGAATAAAACTATATCCTCTATTTCTCTATGTGAGGAATGTGCTCTGACGTATACAAAACTTCACAAACAGCTTTTTTTGTTAGTAATAATTTAACTCATTCTTTCCTATCTTAATCATACTTTTTCACTTCTGATTTCTCTACCAGCTCATCAGAATTGATTTCTTCAGAGAGGCTGTAAATCTATAATCCATTTTAATAATCCCTTGTAAAGAGATTGCAAGCATAAAAGTTTATTCATATTCCCCGTTAATGTCTTGATAAAAAAGAGTAAAAAAAAAAGATAGCTATGAATATGGTGTCTATTCTGTGACACCGTGGTTGCAAAATCTTTACATAATAGTAAATAGCCTATTTTACTATGAGGGCAACAGAGATATTGTTACAAGGGTCATTCTATACCATTCTTGCTCTTCTCTGCCTGTCACGATCTCATTACCTCTCACGTACGACACATGGAGGAAACTCAAACTAGGGTGATGAAATATGAAAGGAAGTGTCTGCTGGTGTTCAAAATTGAACCCAACATGTCTTTACTCCAAGTAGGCAGATGTATAAGTGCCTATGTGCATGCCGGTGCACTGAAAAGGTCAGCATTTCTAAAGAAAAGAGTCTATCTGACGGAAGTCTAAGACAGGCTTGTGAGTATATCTACACGGGAAAAAAAAAAAAACAAACATAAATATCAGCAGACCCTGAGCTAGAAAAGATGTGGCTGACAAGCCTTCACGGCACAGAGCAGCTCTTTGTGGGACTAAATTCAGATCTAGAAACAGCACAGTTCATTCGAAGAAAACGCGTCTGAGCTAGAGCATCCTGCCTCTGCAGGGCAGCTCTACTGCTCACCGAGCCAACTCGTTCGGCCGCAGGGGAGGTACGCACCTGCTCATTTCTGCATTTCCTTGAGCAGTCCCGGCAGAGCCATCGCAAATCCCCCCGCGCCTGCTGGTGTAGGCACAACCTTAGGAAAAAGTTGCCAAGTCCCTTGCAATCCGCGGAGCTGTGTGAAATAGTTGCAAGCTTGCACTGGCGTGGTGGCACCCTCCGATGGAGCCTTTTTTTTCTATTGTATTGCCGTGGCGCACCACGGAGAGGGAAGGTCTCCCCTGCAGGAGCGAAGCAGGGTGCAGCAGAACGCAAATCGTCCTCTCAGGCCAAGAGCAGGAGCAGCAACCAGGAACCGCTCCAAGTCTTTTACTTCGGTTCCGCAGCACTCGATTCTGAAGATGAAAATCAGCGTACACAGAAATGCTTGTAATAATGAAGCACAAGGAGAAGGATCTATTAAAAAGCATATCTGAAGACTTAGAATGAAATATTTCAATAGGCCCCCAGTATAAGTTTTAAGGAGTAATTAAATTGTACTTGTTCAGTCAGGCTGAATTCACAGGATGACTAACAGCAGATACTGGCTATTAGCATAGCAGTTTAAAAAACTGCAACTGTAGTACGCTTTCTGTTGTCCCTTTTTAGTGTAAGCAATATGGTTTACAAAAGATTTATACTGAGAAATTAGTACTGTTATTGCAAAACTAAACATTGCTATATTATGTATTTTAAACAAAGTAGATTCTTTATAATGACTTTCAGCCTTTTATCATTATTTCCAGTATGTCAGAGGCTCAGAAACAGAAACACACTCTGGGGGCAATGAGGCACAAATGTGGCATTTGTTCTTTAGCTAAATGCAATCTCTATTTGGCTGCCTCCTTGTTACCTTTGAGATATAAATCCGCGTGAGGCCTCAGACAGATGCAGTAATGTTCCAATAAGTCAATCTAGTGGGATGCCTGTTCTGATTATCCTGATTCATCTTCGGTGCAAGCTGCTGATATATGCATGTAATAATATACCAGTGGGGAGTATTGAAGAAAATCTGGCTTTTATATAATTAGACATTTGCTATAAAGAAATACAGAGTTATATAATCATCCTAGTAGACACAAACCAAGCTTTTCTTTGTGTGCTACCGAAGCACGGATAATTTGTTATCCATTATGTTCAACTGATTTATTCCTTTGCTTTGCTGATTATATATGAAGATATCAATAATCAAAGCCTATAGAATTCAGACAACTATGACAAGATTTGAGGGTACTGGAGCATGTCTTTCTAGTGCAGGTGTAATTTATACTGTGAGAAGATCGGATTTGCTGGTATTATTTATTCTAGCTCCTTAGATGAAGAAAGCTATAGTAACAGAAGCCATTTATGTGATATAAATGTCCTAATGAATATGCAGTTGCTTCCAGGAAAACATTTTGTAAGAGTCGAGTCCCTAACCAGTATTCCCACACTGGCAAGTGTTTCTAGTTTAAACATGGTCACAATCTTAGTCACTACACACATTCCAGACAAATCCCTAGTTTTCAGGGGAAAATGAGCACCCACCCTGTGGATTCCCAATAGTAAGAGTATCAAAACTCCTGAATAATTAAGGGAAATGACTGAAAAAGCCTTTATAGTTAGAAGAGGTCAGGTCCCCTGCTAAGTAGCTCTGAGAAACTGAAAAGCTTCAAGAAATAAAGAATAAAAGATGTTGCCCTGAAAAACTGAGATGTTTTTTGAGAGAGATGTTCATCCCTGTAGATGGTGAGGAATAGGAGCCAAACATTATTGCTCTCTAAGAGAAAATCCCCACTTAGGGCCTGTGTATCTGCATTCAAACCGCTGCCAGAGTTTTGAATCACAAGAGAAATGTATCCCAATAGGAGAAATTTTACATACCTATCTCCCATTGATTCCAGTACCATGAAACACAGTTTCCACATTCAATAAATACTTTCACTGTTGTAAAGACCATCACAGCACTATTAAAATTATTCTGATTTAAGGTAATCACCAGCTGGTTGTCCTCTATGCCAACATCTAATGGAGTGCAAATATGGGCAGGATTTAATGGCACAATAAATAACCGCAGCTAGAAGAGCAGTCCTCCCCACAACTACCCTGCAGGGCCCAGTGTAGACACTGTGTCTCATCTGCATTTACTTAGAGTTTAAAATTTTCTAAGACTTAATCACTATTAGTACTGTACACACTGAAATTAAAAAAAAAAAGTGTTTTTCTTTTTCCTTTTATTTCGTCTATGTCGGCTTCTTCAGCAGCAGTCTGCCTTGATCTCTTCTTTGGTAGCACATCTCAGGAGATGTTCCTACTGACGTGCTATCATGCAGCTATAGGCTACCAAGAGGGCACTAGTGACCATTTAGGGTAATAAGGAAATCCATATATAGTCACGTTTGGCCACTGAGAATGTAATGAGCTATAAAATAGACCTATTTAAAAACATGGAATTTCTTTTCCCTACCTCACCCATTGCATTTTGTATTCAGTACTGAAAATATTTATGTTGCTGTGCATCAGGCTGGACTCTTCTTTGGACTTGAGTACCTGATTGTGTTTTGGCTCTTAAGCACCTACAATCTCACTGACTTCTTTTCCTCCACTTAATGCAAACAGAATAACCATTCATGTGTCTTGAGGATAGAACACTACAAAATGACCGCAGGTGATGTGAAAGAGCGTATTGGATTTCACAAGAATGATTGATCTGCACTGCTTCTTAATTGGCTCTAGTAGCTATTTATCATCACTTACAGAAAAGATCTAAAATCAATGGAGATTTTTATGAAATGTACAGATGTGTCAAATGAACACATGCATGCAGTATAATAACAGCTATAATAACAGTAATAAGTCTCTTGCAAAAGGCTGTGCAGCAAAATCCCTTTAGAAATTATCAGATGCATCATAAGACCTGATAGAAAATCCACAGGGGAATTGTCAGTTTTACTAATTTTTTTTTTTCTTCTTTTTCTTTGTAGATACCATGTCAGACTCCAGCTGCCAAACACTTTAAGTAGCAAGAAGGATGCAAAAACAATATGGGAAGAAAATCTGCTTTGCTATATCCTTTAGCTTTCAAGAAAACAAAGATGAAGAGTGACAAAAAAACCCCAACTATTTTGGTGGTTTCTGCCTGATCACATGCAACAGTCCAGAACAGAAATAGGACAAAGATTGAAGACATGGAAATGAAGGATTTCCACTTAGGGACTTGCAGCTGAGTCACCTCTGTGCCAAAAACATATCTGTGTACTCATGTAAGCAAGTCAAATGGACATACATACCTACTTGTCTGTGTGTTGATGGATTTTGTTTAATCTGAAGCCATAAATACTTGTTTGCGCACAAACATTTTGTAAAAATGAGGTGTAAGCTGTTCCTGTTCAATTTAATTCCATGTTTTTGTAATGTAATGCAGAATGGTAACTTTGCCAAGTCTATACAAAACCAAAACCTGTCTAATGACATCAGCGAGTGACATCAGGAAAAGCAAGAATTTTTTTCCCATTGTCAAAAAATACATGTCAAATTACTCTCATCTGTGAATGTGTAAATGTGTGAACAATCAATAAAAAAATACAGCAAATGTTCAGGAAATGTTGTTAATTTGTTCTGACAATTGTAGTTTAGATTTCTTTCTATCATACCTCAGAATGTGTGCCCTTCCTATAAAAACACTGCAGGGTATTTTATAAAAGAATCTAAAGATGCTTCTATACTGTAGTGCTCTCTTTTAATTTACCTTTCTTTTAAGATATCTGGGGAAATCTTCACTTATGAAGGAGAACACACTGTTCGTTATGCCAGTCTTAGGGAAAATAATTTTTCAAAGCAATTGTGTTACATATTTTTAACCTAAGACAGCGAAATAGCACACAGTTGCAAGGTTTCATTTCAACACACACGAACCCCTCATTGATCTTCAGATCATGCCATAGTATATGCAAAAGGTAGGAATTCTTACAGACAATTTAATCCTGGCTGAATCATGTAGGTGTGAAACGATATGTGACTGGCACAATTAAATAATAAAGATGTTATAGAGCTATCAGGTTTCATATATCTATACATCATTCTGTACACATAAGGAATGCAAAATTTTTCTCAGCTAAGCTGAGCACACAAAGTTGATGTGGAAAAGCATCCACACTTAGATCCAGAAGCCTCAAATCATCACAACCTCCAGAAGTCTTGCAAAGTTCAGGAATGTTTGGACAAGAAAACTTGAAGATGTACCCATACCCAGTAAGTGTTTATGTCATCATTCATACCTGATTTCTTCCATGCTCAAGAATGAACATTTTTTTTCTTCATTCTGAAATTAAATAAATAATTAAATTTAAAATTCTAGGCAGAGTTCATTATCCCAAATGAAAAAGACACGGGGTTTCTTTCAGCAGTGAAACAGAAAACAGCAGGTAGCACTGGGATATTAATTTTCGTATAGTACACTCGCTTTCACGAAATAACTTTTTATGCAGATAACATCGTTTACACCCATCAAGTGGGGAAGGAGAGCCTCCGGCGGGGAAGGGCAGCCGAGGGTGACAGCCAGGCCTCCCCAACAAGGGACCCCCTGCCCCGCCGCCCCAGCAAGCAGAGCCCTGGCGGGGGTGCCGGGGCTGGCCGCAGCCCAGCCAGCCGCCGGGTCCGTAGCCAGGATGCGGGTCCCAGGACAAGCCCGGGAGCCGGTTCAGGAAAGATGGGTCAGGCCGGGGAGGTGCAAGGCGCAGGCACAGGCGGGACGGAGCTCAGGCAGGGAGCCAGGGTGTTCACCATCAGCCAAGGGGGGGGCTCAGCTCGTCTCTCCTCGCTACCTCTGCGCTTTCCCAGCTGCTGGAGCCAAAATTACATGGCTGCACCACATCAGAGCAAACTTTGAACAGGGTCGGCTAAATCCCTGAGCGGGCTGTTATGAGGTTGCGAAGGACGAGTACAAAGAAAAAGAGTTCAGGGCAGTTAGATCCTGCTGCACTCGGGGCCCTGAGAAAGAGCACGGCCTAGAGAGAAAAAGCAAGAAAATTGTTTCAGGTTTCACTGAGATATCCTAGCAACAGTCCGAACTGGCGACTGTAAGCAACTTGTTTGGATGAAGAATATTTATTAAAACCAGTGTGTGACTTCTCTTTGAGTCCAGGACGTTTTGAATCATAGCGTTTGACTTCTGGAGAAAAAAAAGCCCTGCAGACCTCCAGCTAAATATTCCCCAGGGGCGGTTTCCACAATGTGCTACTGTAGGGCTGCATGAGGAGTACACTTCTGTCATCTTCTACCATTTCTCTCGCTAGATTGGTTCCCAGCTGGGCTGTGCCCTGCACCAAGCAGTTGCCGTGTTTGCCGAACTGCTGCAGACATCTCCAGCCATCGTACTTTTGCAGAAATGTTAGTTGTCAGCATAAAGAGGAGACTATATATGGACAACTATAGCTCTCAGGAGAAATGAGATAAAACTTCCTAATCAAGTTGTCCGAGAAGTGGGCTTTTTTTGTTATAGTTTTGAATAAAGAAGAGGCACTTTTATTGCACAGATTTTTTTTAAACGGGTCTTAATTTCTCTCTTAAAACTTCTTTCTTCTCCCTCAGTTAGACAAACATGACGTACACGTGCCTCACCCAGTTAAAAGACCACTGCCCATCATTTTGTGATGCCATGTGAAGACATTTTGTGAGCCAATTTTTCAGGTGATTCTTAGAATAAATAATAACTTATTTAATTTCTTCCTATTATTATAGCCCAAATTTTTACCTCTGTCCAGAACATGACTGAGCAGGGTTAGCATCAGTATACATGGGGTTGGGCAGCTCTCTGGCTATTCCTATGCCAGGGAAGAACATCCTAGTAGCTGGGCATAGTGTGAAGAGATACAGCCTCCACAGCCAACCTGATAAATACTTAAGGGACTTGTCAAGTTTTGCCCTTGCAACAGTACTGCTTGTTCATGAAAATTTTTAAGAATAGAAAGAAGAATGGATCAAGCAGCAGTTTGTAAAGCACAGAAGAGTGAGAAAAAGAGCATAGCTGGGCTGCATCCTCCAGTGTGGCTTATGTGGGTATGTAAATGCAATAAGACCCAGGTCATATGCTGGGTGAAACTAAGCCTCTGAATTATTATTTTCATTTCTGTACTTTACAGAATTATATTCTAACTGGGCTTGTCATTATAGAACAGCTAAATCCTAGATTTAACTTTGATTTAGTCTCTCATACAGGGGTTAATTTCCTAGCAGTTAAAGCTCCTTGTGACACTGTTTCCATCTTCTCTTTTTAGTGGCTTGAATTTTGTGCTGAATGTGTTCAGGATTCAGATAATAAAGAGGAATAAATCAAGCTGTCACTTTGCTGAATGAGACTGACAAGACTCATCAAGATAATGACTGAGTACTGTAGGCAATATACAGATTAATTTCTGATTTCTTTAAGTCTATCTGACATTAATATTAATTGCTTAGCTATTGTCAAAATTCAGGGTTAAGTACAAGAGGAAGAGAACATTAGCTTGGTAATGCACATACACTAGTAGGTAAGCTGGATTCAGTTTCAAGATAACTCTAAACTATCCTTTGGAAGAGGAGATAAACACTGAAGGAATTAAAATATTATAATATTTACCTTTTTTTTAACATGGGTTCAGAGTCATGACTAACATCATCTATGTTATTAACCAACCCTTCTCCTAAAACACTGTTTTAATTTGCTTTGCTGAACTTGAACCACTCAAGTTGATAATTCCTTGCAGAATGACTGCGCCTGGGGCTGAAATGTCTTTGAAAACACCACTTAAAACAGTTCAGATGTTTCTGAGAACAAGATCAGAGAAGAAAAATGTATTGTTTTGCCCTTACTGAAAAAGTCAATACAATTGTTTTGCGAAGATATTGTACTATCTCTCTGTTTCAAAGCACGAACTGGAACGCCAGTCATAATAAGCCTTCTCCTAGTGAAAATAAACTAAAATTTGGATCAATTACATGTCTCTGAAAACTGCATTTTCCTCACATTTTCAATATAAATGGGTAGAATTTGACAGCTGAATTCCCAAAGACAGCATTGATGTTTTTCTAAAGGTCCATTCCAGTGCAGAAGGTACCAAACAGGAATATATATAAAATTCTTCCTCTTAATTTTAAGGGGCCATTATGGATTCAGAAGCAGAAAATGTGAGCTCTAAATCTAAGATTTGTACTGTAAGGCAAAGAAGTATGACTTAATTTAAGAGATTCAAGTTAAGGTTGCCCAGGTAAGTGTAAATATGGAGATAACTGTCTTAAGGCTTAATGATTACTGAATGATGACTTTGCATCTTTAGTGTCTTTATTTACTTGGTTATGCTCATTTTAATACAGTAATGTATCACCAGCATGCTATACATACACAGATGTATGTATATGAAAATTATTATTATTGATGGCAAAATATAAAAAAGAATACCTTACATCTTTATGGCAGTGAGAAAAATAACAACAGCTGCCTAATCAGTGCAAACAAAAGAATGAAATGAAAAGATGCTAAGAGGAAGAAAGAAAACTTAATTCAATTCTGTAATCTTTTCTTTTGGAAATGAAAAGCAGTTTTCATTTTTTGCACCAAAATGATATCAGCTGTATAATTTTGACCACAGTTCCATTGTTCTGCCAGCAACAGCTACAGGAAGAGAACATAGCAATGAGTTGAATTTTTACTCTCTTAGTTAAACAGAGACATTCCAATAGCCTGAAAATTAGGGTCACCAATAGAAAAAGCAGCTGATTCCCCTTTATTTTTACTCTTTCACCAAACCTTAGTTTAATTTTAAAAGTGCTTGCCTTTTTCACCTGCTTACAGTTTTAAGCCTCTACTTTTCTTTTTTTGCTCTAGCCAAGCTTTCAGACAGAGGTAATTTTATAAAATGTTTGGGTTTATTTTTTTCTCTGTATGAAATCTTTAAAGACATTGGTATGTTGGTAACTTGCTACATATTAAATTTCTTCTATTCTTTTTCACTTAGGATTGTTTTATAATCAATTAATCACTTTGTTCTTTTACTCTCATTCTACAGATATTCTATCAGATATTATAGTTCTTCAAAATCTTTTTTTGCTATTTCATTTCTTAAAAGGGCAACAATGGAATCAATGCATGAGGGATATCTGAAATTACATTAAAAATAGCAGTATTCCACAGTCCATTTACCAGAAAAAATAGTGATTAATGCTGTTTAATTCCCTCTATATTTTCTAGTCTCTTTGTTCTTTTGTTTTGTTTTTGGAACATAAATCTTTAATATCTGCACAGAATGCACAATTAATAGGACACATGATTCTTGTCATGGCAGGGCCTATGCCTATTTAGGATTTTGAACATATGTCTGAACAGTGAGATATTCATTGGAAAAGCTTATTTTGTGTGGTCTAATTTTCCATATGTCCTGCACAAATCATTTCAGAGGTTTGACACTAAAGTGTCTGGTTACTGATGAAATGGTCTTCCCTTGAACTTTCACCAGGAGGTTTTATAAGAATGAGAAGTTGAAGGGGTAATTATGCAGCACTTTTTAATGTTTCTTCATTTTCATTATCCAGTAAACGTGAAAGAATGTGAGGACTATGAGTGGAATGATTGGGCGATTTGAACATAAGGAACATAGGAACTACATTCTCTCACCTTTAGGTGCCCCTCATAAGAACAAAAAGGTTCTTGTCATGCATGAGACAGAACTTGGCCCTCACGAGCCTGGGTAATGCCTAGACAACCTTTTGTGTTATATTTGCAGATGTGCAAGCTGAAAACAATTCTATCTGCCATTACTATGACAATAATATCCATGAAGTGGACTCAGTTACGTCAACAGAGAAGCAGTGTTATTAGATTAATTTGTGGTTTTGACGGTGGCAATAGAGAGAAGATGAAAGAAAAATCCTTTTGTCATCTGATGCTTTGCCTATGTTGGTGGTAGACTCCACTAAAACAGCAGTTTCTGCAGTGTAGATAATCCCTAGAGAAGCTTTTTGTAGCCTCATGCATAGACACATTAATTGTACTAATTAAACCATTGATTTTAAGCTTATATGTTAAGTACCATGCACCTTGATCTACAGTTCTGCAACAATGAATTTGAAATACACGACGTTAAGACTACTAGTCAATCAGTCAAACGCTCTTTCAAGTGAATATAATTTATTGGTGATTTTATTTACAGGAAAAATCTAACAGGACCTCAGCTGACAAGAGAGAACACCTTTTGTACTACCTGTAGTGCCTGGGGAGAGCCACCTGAGCAAGTGCAATAGGATGGCAGTTGGGGTTGTCTTGGGGTTTCACCAAAATGCCACATCTCACACCTTTTTGTCATTCACTTAATCCATATAATTTATATCAATCCATTACTTAATTTACATAATTACATTTAAACATTATTTAATTTACTATATGAAAATTAGTTCCTTATTTTAGTTACATCAGGCATAGGAGTAATTTGATCAGATGTAGGGCTTTACAGTGTAAAACCTTTAGAGCATAATTCATCTGATGAGCTTTGGATGTCAAGTTTCAGAGATAACCAGACGACTCAAAGTGCCTTTATCACTATAATGATAAAGCCTTCATTGACTATAGTACAAGTCCTGGGTATTCAGCCTTGAAATAGATCATTTACACCACAGACGAGCAGTAGGATTTATCTGACTTGTTGTGGATTTCTCACATTAGTATTTCTACATCTTAAATTGTCCTTTTAGATATTTTTTTACAGTCCATGGAGATGTTGTCAGTGGACTCAACTGAATCTAAAGTGCAATGAATCTCATCCTGAAGTAGATGCCTACATTTAATCAAACTTAGCCTTAAACTAAAATGTAGACATCTAAAACCAGATGAGATAAATCCCATCAGGGGCTCAATGTTTCTCCAACGATATAGAACATTACATCAGGACATGGGGTAGTCAGTCTCCTCACATTTGAAAGATCTATAAGAAAGGTTTCCTCATTTCAGTGACTAGCAGTTGCACTCTGGGAGGGAACAGATATCCAGTTAACACAGAAATTCTTCCAAAACTTTTCAAATTATGTGAGAATTTCATTTTGTCTTTAACTAAGAAGCATTCCTACTCCTCACTTTAAATTCATCAAAATCCTTTGCTGAAATAAATTTACATGTACTGCAAAGAGTAAAAGATTGGAGAACAGATTTTTTTTTTCCCTGGTTAAAAGAAAATTATTTTCTTACATCTGTAATCAAAAGAAGGTGAGATCATTTGATAAATACTTTTCTACTAAACTACATTGATAGAAATATTTATATAGTAGTTTAGCAACTTTTAACAATAGAAGCAAATGTCATTTAAAGGAAGTTAAAGCATAGAATCAACTAAGACTTTTTGAATACCCTTTATTCCAGTGAGGGTCGTTACAAAGTTGAAAGCATTTGGAGATCATTTATGAGACACACATTGGTTTTCTCTTACACTGATGACTGGGCTGACCCAAAAAAACAGGTGGACTATATTAAAAATTATTCCAGCTTGAGCTGGCTGATAATTTTAATCAGAAAATATTTATTCAAAGTCTGATATTATTTTTTTTGGTTGGAACATCTCTTTTTCAGAGAGGGTTCGTGTGTCTTGTTTTCCATGAAAACAAGAGATTCGCTGTTAACATATCTAGTGTAATTTGCATTCTGAATTACAGATTCATTTTTATTGTGTAATCTAGGAAATATACAGAATTTAACTCTGGCTGGCCTACCACATACATGAATTGTCAAATCACTTATCTGCTTGCTTGTGCTGTTATTTTATATTCCCCATTGAAAATTCATTCTTGATTATTGATTAGATCAGTGAAAGTGATCTTATTACCAAATGCTTGAGGCGTTCACAGTAGGCACTTCAGGATCCACTACAAATTTATTGTAGACATCTTGGATGAACCTAGAGTAGTTACAGGGCTGAAACTTATAACCGAGTTATTAAAGTACTCATCTGCAAACTAAGAAATTCACTGCTTCACTTGTAATGTCAGTGATCAACTAGAAGTCTGTTCTCATGTATAGCTCACGCTTTTTTTTTAGTTTCAGCAAGTTTTGTAAGGAAGGAAAACCACTTCCCAGCCCAGTCTAGTCAAAACTTTAATGTTTTAATTTGGTGGAAAGAGTACTACACAAAACCACAGGAGAGTTAGCTCACACAAGTAAGAGCCCTAGGCTATATTCCTCCTACTTATGCGAATGCCTAGAAAATGAAGTATTCTAATCATTTTACTGCTTTTTATTTCAGTTTCTGAGCCTCATGGTATTATCACTTGCAAATACAGTGAAGATGTTCCCATGAGATCAGAATTTTTTTGTAGGAATCTATAACCCTTGGAGCAAAGATGATTTTTGCATTGAAATAACCTCGTGGAAAATTGTATGGTTTTGCATGTTTTGAGCAGAAACATGAACATCTTACAGAAAAAGAAAATCCCAATTACCCGAAGTAACTCTGGAATACATCCATTTACACTTCACTCCATTTATATATTTCAATGGGAAAGCTAACAAACAGCTACTCTACAGAGAGAACGGGTCTGTTCTTATGGAAATACAATAAAGAAATACAATGGAAATAAATGGAAACTCAATAAAGAAAGACAATGTTCTTATGGAAATGCAATAAAGAAACCACTAGCATTAACAACAAATACATTGATTTAAACTTTCATATTTGCATACTTGGCTATGCAACATAGCATTCCTTGCAGCTGCAACGATGGCCCAGCTCAGCCTTGTGGATGGGAATGCAAAATCCCATTTAGTTTCTGAGATAGAATTTTCCTGGAGGATAGAAAGTAGAAAACTAATAGACACTACTGGCCTTTGATAACCAGCCTGAAGGAGGCATAAGCCTCATGCTAATGCCGAAGATAAACATTAGCGACCAAAGTTTATAGAGTTTTAATTTGAGAAACGCAACCTTTCTTCAAATGTAGCAAGCACATAAGCTTGTCTACTTTTTTAATTTGTTATATTACCATCACTGGGCCCTTTATATCCCTTGACATAGCTTGTTAGTCATAACCCTGTGGAAATAGTTAGAGTGCAATGTGTGTCGTCCCATGGATTTAGGCAGAGCAGTCTGCCTTCTCTTTACGCAGCTTGCGTAAGGTACAGGGAAACTCATTATTTCTTCTCTTTTCCCTCTCTTCCCAAAGTGTAATAGCCATGAAATGGAGAAATAGCGCTTAGCTTTTACCAGACAACACTTAAATATTTCGCCAGTATAATTGTGCTGGGATTCTATTCAACCGTATTGATTGCAATGGTTTGGCCAGCACAGGAAAGTATAGCCAAAGCATAAAATGATGTGATAATTATATCTGTTTCATGGCTTTCCCAGGAAAAGAAGGCTGGTAAAGATACATGTCCTTACTTATGATGATATATCAGAAAAAGCTTCTAGGTTAGCTCTGCATAAAGCACTGTGAAGAAAGACAGTCTCTCTTCCAAGGAAAAAGGCAATGTTTCAAAGTAGGCACTATTCCCTTCAGTGAGTTAGATTTTAGGGTCAATAGTGCAATACAGTATGCGTCTCCACGACGCAGCCGTAGAACAGGTAGGATATTTGCTTAGAAACACATTCGTGAACTGTTGAGGAGTTACCACTGTTCAACCATGGCGGCTGGAAGGAAGGAAACAAGAAAGGGAGGGAGGGAGGACTGGAGGAAGAGGGGGAGAGTTTGTCACAAACAGTATTTTTACCTTTAGTAAGACATATTTTTTCATATATCTCAGAGAACCCAAGGGACCCAAAAGTATTTTTTGAGAAAAAAAGTTTTTCTCCTCTATCCTACTAATTTTGTTTTTCAAGAAAACAATCCCACACAGGATATTTGCAGTGTCCTATTATCCATCTTAACCTTTAGAGATGCCTACACTCCCTTAGTGACCCCATTTAAACAGCTTTTTAACTCATGTCACCTCCTGCAAAAACCAGCTGGAGGGTTCATTTGCACAGTAATAAATACTGTCTCCCAGCCTGCCAGAGACTGAAAGAGATTACCTCCCAACAGTGCTTGTTAACTGTGATTGACACATCAATATGATACACACTTATATTTTAAACCCTGTCCATCCCCAATTCCAGATGGAAAGGCATTTTAGAGGCACTGAAAATTACTAATATAAATTCTTTCTGTAAAGATTGCTGTGAATATTTATGTCTCTCAGCGTTATCATTTTCCTCTCATTGGCCTTTCACTTTTTTGCTAGAAATCAGTATGTAATGGAGAAGCATGTCCTATTATTCCCAAGCTTCCTCCATCTTAAAGGATGTTTTAACTGCCCTTTTAAAATGAGCAAAGCTAGGTTTTGTTGCTGTCAATTTTGTTTTAATGCACCAAGTTTAAAATCCAGCCAAGTATTGATCAGTCAGTAAATGAAATATGTGAGACAGGATGGTTACCCAATTCACTTTAGCTTTGCTTGACAGATGACATTGATAAATAAGTCGAACAGAACAAAGGTGCAGGTAACCACCCAGTCCAAACTCTGTGTAATATAGTGATCATATTTTATTTGAGAAATTTACCTAACACCATCACTGACGTAGCCTTGCACTGAATGGCAATCTTTCAAATTGTTCTTAAAATAGCACAGCTTGTTTACTAGCTGGCAACTACGCATTGTATTGGGGAAGTAGGATTAGTGATCTTGATGACAAATCTGTATTACATAAACTGCCATTCCCACAGCCAGCAATCTGCACTTTCAGCTGAAATTTATTGGCAATTTCAGCTTAAAGGCTGAAGCTGTGAAGGCTGCACTTCTCTCACGTGTTTCCGCAAAGCGAGCTCTTTGCTCATTACCAATTTCTGATCCTGAAAGCCCATTAACTCCCAGCAGCAGGGAAAAAAATAGAAAAAAAAAAAGGTGCCTTGTAAAATATTACAGGTGTAGTCATGTGAGCCAGAGTTAACATTTAAAACAGCCAGGATACACACGCAGGAGGAGTTGGGGAATTCCCACTTCGCTCCTCTTACGCTTATGTACAAATGGTAAGATCCAAAGTTCTCACTCAGTTACCACCTAATCCTAGAGACGCTCCAGGTACTTCGGGGTTTTTTTCCTTCTGTTTAACCTCTCTCGGTGCCTGAAAGCCAGCCTGCCCAGGGTGGCTGGCGCTCTCGAAGCAATTCCTTGTTTTCACCAGCCCTCCGAAGGAGAAGCTACCGGTCCCACTGGTGCTTTGTTTTACCCAGTGGTGCGGTGCACAGCAAATGCTTGTCCCAGACTAAAGGAGTGGGAGCTCAGGCCTGTTTCCCAGTTGCCTTCCCTCAGCTCCCTGCTAGAGGCTGTACGGGGCAGGAACCAGAGCGAGGTCTGAGTCCTCTGCTGAAACCATTCCTTTCCGCTTAGAATAACCAGAGATCTGATAGGGCTTTCTTTGGGACATTCACCTACTTCACTACAAGCCCTGGTTCCTGTTCAAAGGAATATTTATGCGGCTTTTTCCGATCACCGTGTAATGGAAAATGCACAGTCCCTGAATCATGGCCTGGAAAGCTCCCCTCCAGCTGCAAGGCCAGTCCCCAACCACTCGTATACGCACTCCTGCTTATTTTTGCCCCTTCTCTCTGGGCTAGTGAAGTACAGATTTTTGACACATAGTGGAAGAGGTTCAACAAAAAGAGTCGCAGACCCCTTTTATCCGCAGTCTGGTGGCCACACGGCTCTCCCAGGCGGTGGGGGTTTGAGTCCCCTCCCACGGAAAAGGTGCTGAGCTCAAGAGTGTCAGAGACCGAGAAAGTATTCAACCCCCTGTCCCAAAAACCTGCATTCAAGATAACAGAGCTTCCTTTTCCAGCTATACTTTGGGGAGGGTGGTAAAGAAATTAATTAAAAAAAGAATGCCTTTCTTTCTATTTACTTTGGCTCAGGTGACAATTTTCAGAACTTGAATTGGGGTTGCGGAATGGAAGAAGGTGGATAGACTATGTCAAGACAGTAATAAACACCCCCCCCCCCAAAAAAAAAAAAAAAAAAGAGCGAGAAAGGAGGTGTGTTAGAATTTGAATTTAACCTGCAACTCTTTCTTTAGAGTGAAAAATCTCAGGAAGAATGAATCATTACTCAGAATGTAGGAAAACCTGAGTTAAGGAAACATTTTATTCAGTGAGAGACTATTTCATCAACAGTCCAAAGGAAATCAAGTAGATATTGACCCAGCTGCTACTGAGGCCTGCAAGTTCTTTGAATATTTCCTGAAATTACTCAAATCTCATCTGAGGAGCTACAGATTTGAAAGTAAGAGCTAAATCCTCTGAAGAATATTTCCCCAGGGATGTTTCTTTCTAATGGCAGTTATTCTTTCAGATGTTTGGGTTGGGGGGGTGGGGGTGGTGGTTTTTTCTGCATTTTTTTTTACTCCAGAGAAGTTTGGTTTTTTGCACAAGAGAAATGCTGCAGATCAAAATGTTGCTAGCCAGAGGTGATAGCTAATATTATTGCATAGCCTTTCCACATTTTTCAAGACATTCATTTCCATGATGCTGATATCTGATATATTGTATTTCATCTCTTAAGAAGCAGCAAAACTTTCAAGGAAACAGCCACACAGGGACTGAAATTGTTCAGATGCAGACAAAATAAAATCTCCTTGAAAAAATAATTTAAATTGGGCTGCACACAGCTGTATGTGAATGATTCTGTTTAGAAAGAACAGGTTTGTCTCAAGGGGAAAATAAGTCTCACAGGTTTGCTGCTTCTCATTCAGATGCTCTGTTCCACATCTGTAGCTCTTCTACATTCTGGTGGATGACTTATATTTATTCACTAATAATTTTCCTTAAGTAATTTAAAACATAACCATAGAAGTACATTTGCCAAAAAGAGTGTTATAATGTAATAAGGAAGACTGGAATACATTCTCTGAAAAATAGGTTAAGTCCCATTGCTTATTGATATTTCAGTGATTCTGTGAACCTGGAGAGAATTGTAATAGGAAGGTTAAAATTGGCGTGAAGGAAGGATGACTGGGGATGTCTGCGTGCAGAGGCACCAGTAGGGCTGGGACAGGGCTCGGGGCTCTCCAGCAGGGACAAGGCTCTCTCCATGGCCTCTGCTGACGGCTCCCACATCAGCCGTCCGCCATCGACCAGCAGGATCCCAGTGGAAAAAGGCAGACCTGCAACCTGCATGGGGACACCACCCCGGAGGGAGAGGTAAGGAGGACTTGGCAGTTCAGGTCCCGTTTCCTCCACGTCATCACAACGGATCCCGGACAAGCCTCGAGGTGCGTGTCGGCCGGGCAGGCTGCTCGGGCTGCTGAGTACGGGGCTGCGAGAGGGAAGGCGACTGAGTGAAAGCTTGTCTACTTCAGATTTTATTTCGAGTAAAATCACCTTACTCTCCTATAACGCCTGGCAGCGCTACTTCCCACCTTGCTGATACGCTGCGGCGATCGTAATTCCTAACAAACCCCGTGGTACATAATGACAGGAACCAAACAGGGAGAGGCTTCGCAAAACTCTTGGCTAGACAGAGCCCTTGACCTCAGTGTCCGAACTGCACAGGAGCAAGCCCAGCGCTGCGGAAAGGCCTGCAGACTTCTTCCACCGGAGAGAGAAAAGCGTGCCTCCCTGACAAGCCAACAACTAAAGGGCTGTGACATGCATAACAAAATACCTTGGGGAAATAGGAATACCAAAGCAAAACAATTCTAATAACAGTTGCAGTAGTGATAATTTCCCTTTTCAACATTCATATGCTTTCAACCAGTATTCTGAACAGTTTTGTAAGATAATTAAGGATTTTTAAAAAATTAGTCCTACAGATAAGAATCTCAAGAGGGAGAGGTTACATGACACCTGCCAGGGAACCTGTGTCAGAGAGAATTGGGTCTTATTCCTTTATTTTCAAATCTTAACTCAGCCCTAAACAGAAGAAACATCTTAGAAGCATGAGGATTTCTTTCCCCGGGCTCCTCACCTACTTTCCCTGAAGTCGATTGTACCAAGGACATGTTAAGTGTTATTTCTTTGGGTAAGTGATGGCTACAGTGTTTGGCGTTTTCCAAATCTAACTGGCCAAATAAATAGTATATTATTGGCAAATGCTGGTCTTTAATGAAAATGCTTCTTTGCAGTCTTTGAAGCATTTTTGTTAAGTTGATTAAGGTAAGCTAATGTCAGATTTGACACACTGTAACAGGAAAGATTTTTTTTTCTGTATAAAGCAGAAGCTTTTGTATTGAAAAGAACCTTGCAAGAGCATATATTCCTTCAATGTCTGAAACAAAATGAAGATGTTACACATTTACCCAACAGGATTATGGTTTTTTTGTTGTTCAGACTTCTTTTTTTTCAGCTTTCAAGAACATGAAATGTTTAGAAAAGTCTGTTAGGCTACTACTAGGGTCTGAACTTTTTTCTGAGGCTTCGGCGACATTGCCAGCAGAGCATTAAACCTCAACTCAACTAATCCTAATTCTAACACAGAAAAACTTCAATTTTTTAAACTATTAAAGACATGTAACACTATAATTTTTAAAACCACTTAGCATACAAACTAGGCACTAAAAAAGAAAAATCAGAATATGCTCAGGAGACACATTTCTTCCAGGCCACCTGCAATGCATAATCCATACCAAATGCTTCTCTCTCATAATGTAGCAAGCGGGCAAAGGATAATCAACTCTGATGGGACAGAATAGAAATTACATCCATGCCACCATTTTATTTCCCAGTGAATGTTGTCTTCACTGTAGTTCAGGCTATAATGCATTATAAAGGTGTCTAACTCAGATTTGAAGAAGAACCTTAGTTCCTAAACAATGTTAGCACCAGTACTGTCCAAAGAAATGGGAGTAAGCCCTTGTGAATAGAGAAGGAAGATGATTTAATCATCGAGGACCAACTCTGTGGTGTTCTCAAGATTAACAACTCTGGGGACAGAACCACCCCTACCACATGAATAAATACGTGTCTTAACACAGAGCAGTGAAAGTTAATAAGTCTCAGGAAGATATCAAGAATCCTTAACCATCCTACTCATTGAAGGTAGGTGAGACTGTAAGATCAAAATCAGATTCACGTCACAGCCTGGCTGAAAAAATCGCTAGGCTTTTTGGTTGGTAGGTTGGTTGTTTTTTATTGTTGTTGTTTCTTTCTTTGGTTTTTTGTTGGTTTTTTTTTTAAATTCATATTTTCTTGCTTGATATTTCAATTATGCTTAGGTTTGTTTTCTGTGACACAATAAGTCAGCTCAGCAGAGGTTGATGCAGTCTTGTCCACATGTAAACTCTCAGAAACTCTGCATGTACTCACGACTGCTGGGTTAAAAAAACATACTCCACTAAATATGAACACCCATGGATGTTCCTACAACATCTTAAACTACAGAGGATGACAAAATATTTCACTTTTCTAATATATTTTGGGGTTTTTTTTACCAAATTTTACATATAATCTGAATAGTCTGTCAATTCTTTCATGTTACATCTAATAAAATATACTTATTGACATGAGAAAATGGTAAGTCAGTATTTCTTGTCCTTTCCAGAAAGAATACTTCAAGCATTTAAAATATTTGTTAGTAGCTTTTTAAAAGTGAGAAAACCTACAATTACCCTCTATACTCATATTATACATAATGCAGAATTTCTTCCAGGAACAGTTATTATTGCTTTTATAGTACTTAAATGAAGTTTATGGAGCCTAATAGCATATAATTTTGTTAGGTTTAAGTTAAAGTAACTTAATAAACCTGTCTAAAACCACCAAGGATTTTTGAGAATATTTTGACTAGTGTTGTCATACCTGTTTCTGGAATGAGAAGAACCTTGTGCTCATTTGGACTTGTGACAAAAGAGGGTATTTGAAAAGGCTCTTCTGGAAATGCTACTTGTAACCTAATAAACAGGGCAGCAAAATAAATACTAGAAACAAAAGTTTGTGTAGTCACTAAAAAGGCCTAAGGAGGGTTATGCTGGTGATCAGCTGATGCCAAGAAGAAATGTTTATGGCAGAACAAAGAATGGAAGATAACTAAGTTTCATTATGTTTTCTTTAGCTGAAAGAAAGGCTTATTCAATTACAGGAATAAAATTGAAAATTGTAAAGAAAATCTACCAATTTATTTTTGGTTTAGATCACTGAAATTCCATTTCAGAATGTTTTCTAGCAATAGCTGTATTACTGAGCCTCAGGTCTGCAATAACCCCGCAAGGCTGTCTGCTATAATTAAATCTTGCATGCTTTGGGACTTCTCAAATCAGAACCATGAGATGGGTGTGTACATATATATAAAAAAGAAGAGGCAAAAGAGATCACAGTGAGATAGATGCCACAGATTTGATTTTCTTACGTGAGGGAATGATGAAGAATTATTAATTCTGTGTGATTTGAATGTTTCAAAAAGTTTTACTTTTAATTTAATTATGATAAAATGATGTCTTCTCTATCAGCTATTTCATTATTGGTTCCCCCTCATTTTCCAACACATGTCCTTCTTAACCAATGAAAAATTACAGTTTACTGAGGAAGGAGTTGAATGATTGTAGAAACTTACTTTTTCAATAATAGTTTGGTATCTAAAAAAGGGGCAAAAATATTTACATTTAGTTAATTGACCAGCTATCTGCGTAAGTGGCTGGTTTGGTAAGCATTAATTTAGTTTACACAAAATTATTTGGTACATGTAATTTCAGGTATCTCATAGCTGGTTCTTAGGGGAGGTAACATGAAGTTCTCTCCACAAACACTACTACCCTGTAGTGGAGCACATTTATACTGCTTTATGTGGTGAAAGTTTGGGGTGGGTGGCAGTTTTTTATTGTGTTTTCAAGATTTAAAATGCTTGGTGTGAAGCAGAAAATTCTCTTTCCCACACCCTCTCTTTCTTTCTTTTTTTTCCTTTCAGCCATGTATCAAAAACAGAGCAGGAGAATCTTTTTTATTATCTTAACTTAAGCTAAATTTATCTAGAAACCTTATAACATTAGTGAAATGTAGAAAAAAACCTGACTTGACTGACATTTGAAACTAGGATAGTTAAATCTATCCCAGTAAGTAGCGGATAAATTTTAAACTATTTTTTTTTCTTTTTCTTTATCCCCCTTGTGCAAATATCTGATATGCCTCACTTCAGCAAAATTGCATGAACTTGGAAATCTGCCTTTCCCAGTACATCCAATGCAAATGAGGGGAGAAGAGGAGCTGAGGGAATTCCCCGGTGTGATATATATTTTATGAAGGTATTGAATTTTTTTCCTTGCATTTAAAAACTGCTTTGCTTAGCATGAATAGCTTCTTCTTGGGTGAGGGGAGAGAGAAGGGCAGTGGGATAAACTGTACACTAATACACTGATCCTTTTAGATGAAGAAAGTTCAGTACCATATAGACCATTATTTTATTATTTGCACTCTAGTAGAGCCCAGAGGTCCAGTCAAGGATCAGAGGCCCATTTTTGTAATGAATAAAAAGACAGCCAAGATTGCTTCAAAAGCAAGTAAAGACTTTTCCAGTTGTTATTGGCAAAAGGCAACCTGTGTGTTTCCAGAATAATAAAATTCAAAGTTACTTCAGTGCATGTTACCTAGATCCAAGAGGTCAATAAGATTCGAGTTACTGGGAAAAGCCCTCTTTTGGCTTACAACTAAATAGTTTCCTACTATCTAAATTCCCATTGATGCAGCCTTTATCTTAACTACCTTTTTCTGATTTTTGCTGTTTGTATTTGTGACAGTAAATAGCAAGATATAAAGTGTAACTCGACCCAGCATTTGGGCATGGGCTCTTCTTTTGCCTGAATCCTTGCAGCAACTCAAGGTTATTAGAAAGTACCTCAGTGAAAACATTCCAAACATTAAATGATCATATTCCAGTTTATATCCATTTGTCACTAGAGCTACTCTGTATGCAGTGCCTTAATCCCATTGAAATTGATAGCAGGCTCTTTTCTGACTGAAATAAAAATACCCTATTTAAAAGAGCTAATTCTCAAAGCTGACCACAAATGAGATCAGAGTGCATTGTAAGAAACGGGATAAATTCATCTATGACTGATTATTCTGTGTCTTCTTTGGTGTTATAACATCAGAAGGAAAAACATCTTTTGGGATACAAATAGATTAAAACCTAGCATAATTGAGAAAAGACATCATAGGATGCCTCTAGCCATGGTCTAGCTTTCCACTAACTCACTTTGCCTCAGGCAAGGTCTGCCTGGATGGATTTCTCTTCTCAGTCTTGAACTTGATGCTGACAGCCTGTAATTTGAGTTAGAGGTAATTTTTGGTAAGAAAATTCAACTTCCAGTATTCTTAATTTGTAGAAAGGTTCTTCTGTACACAATTGTTTTTCAGAGTTCATTGCTCCCCAGGGGAAAGAAAAAAGAAATTCACATTCATCATATATATCCCCCTAAGTTCACCTAAGATTTCTCTAAGGCATTTCTCCATAAAATACGTTAAATCAACAGTGTTCTGCTTCCGTAGTGCTCTTTTAGGCTGGACCTCATCGCTGATTTCTGTATTGTACTTGTATACTGAGGAGGGTAAATGTTTCAAATTAATCTTAATGACCAAATGAACTTTTAAATATACATTAAGCACTCTCCCATTTCTTTGGCAGTTTACACCGCTTCTCTATACTGTACCTATGATTTAATTGCCTGGGAGTTCATGGCATGCTAATAGAGTATCATTCTAATTACAGAACCCTTTGAACTATCACTGGTGAACAGACTGGAATGTCTCCATATTTTTGCTTAGAAAGTCAACCAAATTGCAATTATAAACTTACATTGCAATATTTTGCAAATCACAGACTATAAAAACTTTTACTTATAATGTAGTCATTTCTGCTACTTGCTTGTTTAGTAGCATTTCATAGAGACCACAGAAGAGACATAACTTGCACTATTAGTTTTAGAGGTCACTGCATCACCATTTGATTTCCACAGATTTGAAAACAGAGCCACAAAAAAGCTCCTGTGTTCATACATTCTTAAGTTAATATAATACCCTAGACTTGACAAACAAATGAAAAATCAAAACGAGTAACTGAAAACTGTAATTCTGATGCAGTTCTTCATGGAGTTTTCCATTATTTATGACAGTTCAGGCAATAGTCAGGTAATTGTGAAAGTATTCATGAACTTTCAAATGTTCACCAAGACTTACGCCGCCATAAATGTATGCCATCATCTTTCCATTTGTGCATTATTTTGAGTTATTAGTGCTGTAATTCAGGCAGGCAGCAAAATGACTACCACATGACTTAGGAAACCTGCCCTACCACAGAGCCCGCTAACAGCAAGTGGAGAAGAACTAAAGTAAGCATTTAATAAGCAGTTTTCACCCATTTTGCACCCTGAAAATTATTACTTCATACAATTATATGAATAGCAAGTATGATGTAAGGAATTGAACTCAAGTTTTGAGCATCTTGCAAATATATACATTAAAAAAATGCTGCATGTTATACTTTCAGTAACTGATTCAGAGAGATTTTTCCTAATAATTTTCTATGTCTTTTCAACATAGCAGTCACAGAGGACTCTATTGGATACAGCATCTCTATGGAACAAATCAATGTTGGCATGCACATGCTGGAAATGAAACTGATGTAAGGAAATTAATCCTTTTCATTTTCACTAGGAAATCACACTATGAAGCTCACATATAAGTCTTAGAAATAAACAAAACAAAATAAAAAGTCTGTTTTGATAGTCATTTATGTCTGACAGTTTCCTTGTTGACAGTTTGTTGTTATGGCAGTGATTAATGATCTAGCAAGTTGCACAAGGATCCCGTGAATGCTAAATTATAGAGTCCTAATCCGTTATAGTTTAACAGAAAATCAGACACAAGGGAGACTGAGTTAGAAAACAGAGTCAGAGTAGCAATGGAATTGGTGGGTTTATGCAGAGGTAATTTATTTCTGTGATTTGGAAAAGACAGATTCAGATGTTTAAAAACTATCAGTCAAAGTGTGTCAGGGAAAAATGTGCTAAATGGAAAGATGAAGGAACAGGAGAAAAGATGGAAGGAAATACAGAACATAAAGAACATGCTGAAATCAGGATTATTGAAAGCAGACCAGTAAACATCACGGAAGAGAGAGTACACAGAACAAATAATGCAGAAACTGCTCACATACATATGAACCTCAGTTCCTTTTTGAATGATTTTCTGCAGACTCAATCTGCAAATGAGGTTCAGCCTGGCTTTATCAACCTTGCAGCTTCCTCCTAGGCTAGGAGGAAAGGGAAATGCTCATGTTTGGTTTTTTTTTTTATTTTGATCAAACATCATTGAAAACATTTCCAAAGACATAAAGTATATAGAGTGCTGTTTCATGCACTTAGGAAATTTACTTCAGAGTATAGTGACAGTGGTGATCAGAATGATGCAACCACTAAGAAGCAGCATTACAGAAAGGTCTTTTTTAGGATCTTAGTACTATAATATCACAAAAAAGGGGGTCAACTTGTAGAACTGTATTTTGACAAAGTGACAAAGCACTCAACATAAAGTCGATATCCTTGCAGAGAGGAGAGAAGAAAATACATGACATACATATTCTACGTACGTTCTTCAGAGTACATTTAAAGGTGCTCAAAGCTTTGCAGAGGGCTAGCAGTAGCTCTTTCAAAGTCAAACAGACCCCAAAAAGTGAACACATCACTGATACACGCCCAGCAGGTTACAAGATAATGATTGTTTATTTGATTTCTTTTGTTTTCAATTTATTATTTATAATTAATTATAAGTCTAATCACTTTATACAAGTGATTAGACTTTCTTCTCATCTCATTTCTGTTGTTAAATTGAGTTACAATGATAACCACCTGACCAAGGCTTTTTTTTTCTTCAAACTTTGAAAGTGTTTTGGAACAAGCTTTATTCCAAGGAAAATTAAGAAAGAAGTGACTTTTTCCCAAGACATCTTATCACTCTGAGATTTTAAGAGCCATTTTCCAGCCAAAGATATTTAAACAAGTTATTATTTAAATTAGAAGGAACGCTTTCTCAAGTTTTGGAACTGTTCTGTGAGTCACAGGGAACACAACACAGATGTGCTGTAGATGAGTTCCTCCCCTTTCCTTTGCTTCCTGACTTTCAGACATTATCACCAGGATCAGGTCCGAGAACTATATTTATCTCAGCTAAATAGAAGAGAGTTAAAGTTTGATTACAGGCATCACCAAAACTGTGATGAATATTATTTGAAAACTGAGAGGCCTTAGGGAAAAGCCACAAACCAAACATAAATCTTGACACACTTAAGCCCAGTTTTCAAAAGACATTTTTACTGACATTTTTCAGACTTACAGCAAACTGAAAGAAATCAGTTTTACCAACAGCAGATCAGTGGCAATACTAGCTAAAAGAGGACGTGCAGCTAGTCCTAAGCAAGTAGTCAGGGCTTAGAAATGACCTGTAGAGGTTCCTGTGATTCTGAGGAGCATGAAGTATCCACGTTACTGACGAAGATGGTGAAGGACTGCTTCTGTGTGTGTTGGCACTGGCACAGACCGTGTTCAGCTCAGACATATTGTTTGTAAGAAATAGACTTTAAAAAAGGATTGCAGAGGGACTCTAGGTCTAAACCTGCCTTTAAAGTTGTGGAGGATGTCTCCTCTGCCACAAGAATGCAGCTGGATACAATGATTAATGGATGTTTTAGTCCAATTCTTTTATGTATTGTCAAAGTTCTCTACTCTTGAATCCTGAAGTGTAACTTTAGATGATAACTCCTCATTGATTTTGAGGTTTTCCAACAGCAAATAACCATTACAGATTTCAGCAAACTCAAAACTTCTACAGCATGTGGAATAGGAGCTAGGGATTTGCCTGCAGTGTGAAACATTTGCTAAACCTTATTGAATTAGAATCCAAAGTGAAAGAAAAAAAAAAAAAGAAAGAAAAAAAAAAGAAGTAGGAAAGGAAAAGGCGGGGGGAGGGAGATTGATTTTAAACCGGTCTGTCAGCATGGCTTGTTTATATGCCATTAGCAAGAAATTGCAACATGAGGAACATAGCTGATTTGGTTAACAATTACCCTTGAACAAACTTATCAACTTTCTGTCCTCATAACATGAATCTCAGAGCTCATTAAATGGACTCTCAGTTAACAATTATTCACACTGCCAGTTTACAGTGTTAAACCGTGGCAAGTAGATTGAATAATTAGTTTATTTTAAAGGAAAAATGGAGAATGAATTCTTAGTCTGTACACAAGTATTATTCATAGCAAAGCAAGTGACAGAAAAGAAACTGAACCAAGTGAATTCCTGAGATAAAAAGACCACAGTATCAATTGGCACTGGAGAACTTTCCAGATAGGAGGAAGAAAGTGGTTAATTTACATGTACAGGCCTTGAAGTTTTACATGTGGATTCAGTTCTTAAATCCGTGTGCTAGCAACCCAGTTCATCAACCAAGAGTTCCCTAGATCAGATCCCAGTTGCATCATTTTTTCTATGTTTTCCTTTGTCTCAAAGGGGCTTCCCCTGGGTATTCTTGGCATCTGGGTTACTGCTTACTTACCTCAATCAGCCTTTTTATCTGCCAATTTTGAAATGCTTGGTAATAAATGTTGTTTATTTTATCCATTAAATCTTGACTTTATGAAAAATTCATTCCTCCTTTTCTTTGGCATCAGTAATAAGTTGTCTGCTGAAGATTCACCTTAGCCACCTATTATTCATTCAAACTTTACCTCATTTTCTTAGTAAGGAGGGAAGATATAAAAATCATGAATCATTCAGTAAATGTCAGGCATATGTACTGTGTATTGTGCTTCAGGTGTACATTATTTGAACCCCACCTTTTGATTTTCTGACTGGCAATATCACTTTCAGAGTGCATGAATGTATTTCCAGCAGTTCCCAAGATTGATTATTACTCAGAAAGGGAAGTTCATTGAAATTGTCTATTGCTTTCCTTGATGAAAGTGAGAATGAAAACATAGATGTCAACTCTTTGAACTCCGAGGGAAAAATCCAATTATTTGTAGGTTACCAATTCAAAATAAATTTTGAAGTATCCTCTTAATGATGTGACTGAGATGTTTTAGAATCCTCCAGTCTTCAATATCAGGAAAATGATCAGGAAAAAAACCCAACTTTTTTTCTCTTAAAGAAGGCGGGGGGGGTGGAGAGAAAAGACAAGGGCTCCAAAATTTTCTGTGGAAAAGGTATGTTTTATAACATTCTTTCTGAGCTAGTGAAATCAGGTTCTGCAAAGCATAATTGAATCAAATGTATTTTCTACTGCTGAAAACAAAATTTACAATGTAGTCTGAAATTTGTGAACTCCATATGTTGGTATTGACACAATGAACTGTTGCAGCATCATGCAGGATTTTAACTTACAAATGAAGAAACTATTTTCCATTAAGTTTTCCTGAAAGAGAAAAACATTCTGGTTAACAAACTACTGTTCCATTTGTCCCATATTTGAAATCTAAATACAAAAGTAAATTTCATGGTAGAATAAAATGTGAGCATGTACTTATTAAAGAGTTCTATGGTTGATTTTACACAAAGCTGACTTTTTAAAATAAATAAATAAATAAAATGTCTTAATTTAATCATTCATAAGGTGGTCCAGAGTCAGCCCTTTCATATTGTTGTTCGCATTTTTCTTGATGTCTTATAGTTCCACACTAGGGGATGTCTTCTGTCCTTAATGTTGTATTTTTCTCTTCTGTCTTGCTACATGTATATGTATTTCCCCATTTGGCTCCTACAGGTTTCACGATTACCAGCAAAGGGTTGATATTTCCAGAAATATTAGAGAAAATTGGCAAAATGACGCCAGAAACTTTTTTTTTTTTTTTAAAGTTCTTCTTGAACATCTGAAGATGTACCTGCCCAGGGCAGGGGGGTTGGACTAGATGGTCTGTAAAGGTCCTTTCCAACCCAAACTATTCTGTGATTCTATGATCTTACACACACACACCCCTCAAAGACAAATTCTGCTATTCTGGGTTTGTCTGTAGTTGCATGGTTATCAAAACCATTAATTATCTGGTCTCTGACATCATTTAGCACTTCAGAATGCTTTTCTTCTAAGGGCTTGCAACAACACTTGCTATCAGGGGACTACTAACCCTTTCAGTCTGGTGAAATTAATTTAAGCATGTTGGTAATTTCTGTTCAAAGGATTCAATGACAGAGGGCAGATAGCTCTTTACTACAGCCATGTTCCTTTAGAAAACCTGAGCAGAGAAGCCTGCTCTCTTAAACACTGTGAGGATCAAAAAAGAAGAGATGTCTCAGCCTCAGCTTTAGAGTTCCAGGCCTCTAGCTCACTAGTACTTGATCCCGACCTATTTCACAGCTTCTTTTTCAGGTGCAGGCTAAAGATTTCTTCTCTGAGTATTCCTGAATTTCTGCTTCTTTTCACACAAGTTTTCTTTCACATAGGTCTGTAAGAAGACTCCAAAACAATCACTGTCCCTACATTTTGCTTGATATGGGAACTTTTAAAAAGCCTTTGTACAATTTTACTCCTTCTCCAGCTTTGACTCTTTTGGGTAGCAGTTCTTGATATTTAAGCTAGCTATTCTTTAAGGAGTTCAATCATTTTTATACTTACCCTGAGCGAAGAGCAGCAATTGTATCCACCAGCTTCACTGCAGTTTGTCTATTTGCTTTGCTGACCTTGACCTACTGACTTGTCTTCCTGCCTTGACCTGGGACCTCTTGTCCCTGTAGACCAGCCTGGCCAGCTGGATGGTGATGGCTGACCATGGTCATCATCACCAGACCTGGTCTGCTTTTTGAATATGGGTACTATGAGACAATGTAGAAGTCACATAGCTGCTTTCGTGCAACCCGCTTGAGATAAAGCTGGCAATTCACGGATCAGATTGTTTGTCCTTACAAGTGAAGACACTTAACATGTCTTTTGAAAGACAAAGTATGTCTGTAATGTATTGGCTTGGGTCACAGACCTGCCTAGTTTCTTTCTGTATGGTCATATCCAGAAAAAGATGTAATAGTAGTTTTTGTCTCGGTGTGGCTAAGATGGAAACAGTTATGAAGCAGAAATACTTGAACAATAAGTTGAAGTCTCCAGCTTTCACTCTGACAGAGGCCATCTCTCTCATGTCAGCGTTCAAGCCTTCTAGATGACTGAAATCCTGGTCCCGCACTGCTTAACAGATGTTACATGCAGCAATAAAAAAATTGGCAAAGGTGCTAGGAAATCCATCTGTAAAGAGGTGAAAAAAGATTAATGCTGTAAAGGTTTGCTGAAGTAGACCACTGTTTTGGGACATCTGGGAGGTTATATCTGAATCAGGAAAATGCGAACAAACACTTAGTATTTCACTGTCACTATGGAGTCTAACAAAACTGTTCACCGAGCTCTGCACAACTGGTAAAGAAAACTCTTCAAAATGTCACCCTACATCTGACAGTGATAGAAAAATGGAGTCCCAATTAGTTCAGCATGTTTTCTAATAAACAAGATATCTGAGTATTCCCAGTGGAGGAGTACCATTCCGTTCCCCTCTATGGCTCATCTCTTCATGAAGTAACATTTCTCATAATGAAAGGAAGTATTGTTCATAATTTACTATGTGTCTGACATCAGGGGTGAACTAATTTAAATCAGGGAATTGGCAGAGAAGTTTTAAGATCCAGAGACAACACGAAATGCAGCAAACAGTGAATAATAAAAAATTTATCTCCACGGCTTTTGAAAGCAGGTTATTTTCAGAGAACGGCACCAATAAGAATGAGAAACTGTGACCACTACAAGCATTGAAAACATTTGCACATATGCCTTAAATAAAAATCATGTAATTATTTAATAACTCAAATTAAACATTAATGGAAATATGGCAGTATCACAAGAAAAAAATTCACAAAGTTTAACTCTTCAAAACCATTATTTTCATTCATGGTAAAGCAATTAATTCTGCTGCCTTAGATAGTCAAAATCCTAATCTTTATTACACAAATGCAGATAATACAGACAATAAGTATCCTACTAACAGCTTTTGATAGTTTGTGTAGTGCAACTTATAGAGCTGCAAAGAATCAAAATGTATCCTATAAATGGTAAAATTATCCAGACTAGACTTTATGAGCTCATACTTCAAAGCTATTGCACTGATGACCGTCTCAATAGCTTAGCAACAGCTGCTGGAAGCCTAAGATTTTAATAGTGAGTGTTAAATATTAGTATGAAGAGTGACTTTAGGACACACAGTTGTATGTGTTTAAAAATAAGCTTTCACAAGCAATGTATATTGCTTTCCTTCACTTGGTCCTCTTCGCAGAACAGCTTGAAAATGTCTTTATCTTGTTGCTAAGTATGTTTCCCTAAGTGTTTAGCTCCAGCATTTATTTAATTCTGACTTATTAAATAGATCTAAGGTACATCAAAATTCCTTTTTCTGCCCCAGACCTATATAGTAGGTAGACTATTGGTCTATATTGTCACCTTCACAGCTCCTAAGAGGGTATGTGTTAAAGGTAGAGTGAAGATATGGTTATAATTTGTCATTACCAAATCTATCACAAACTCAGGTGACAATAATTTAAATCTTTAGTAAAATGTTTAAAACGTTTCACTAGGAGTTTTCTTTCAATATCTTCCTTGTTACAGATACCCGATGAGTGAATTAGAGCTTAAATAAAAAGACCTACTAGTTACCCTACACTGCCGCACGTAGACAGCTCTAATAGATCTTTCATGAGGAGTGTTCAGGCGTGGTGTCCTAGATTATCGTGACTCGTCAGCGCCAAAGCTGCGGATCCTGGGCCCTCTGGTGTCTCCAAACATCCTGACAGCTGCTGCACTGGGCCGCATCCCAGGAGTCACGGATAGACCAAAAGCTCTCTCGATACTGGTGGTGGTGACCTCCCACTGCTCGTTCCACTTTGCCTTCCCCTGAGCCCTACGTGGCGTGCACTGTCCCAGGGCTTCAGCTCACACACGGCCTTTCAGCGCGCGTACCCAGCTCACCGGGTCCGCTTGTGACACAGGGAGGGATGAGGGAAGGAGCAGAAGGTGGCAGAACGCTCTACGTAGGCAAACCGTTGCAGGGCAATGGGTCAGTGTCAGTCAGGTCTCCACGTTCGTCACCTTTGGAGAGGTCTGCCAGCCACAGGCCCCCCTAGCAGCAGTGGATGCCGTTTACAGCCTGCAAACGGTGCTATCGCATCTGGAAGTAGGGAGCATAACTGAATCAGAGCTGCGGATGAATGCAGTACAGATCTCCTCCAGTCAAAAGCCACCGGACTTTCATTATTATTGCAGTTAGTATGGTTAACAATCACCAGGGCAAGTTCAGCGGACAAACATCAGTTCTGCTGTCCGTATCTGTGATGCCCACCTCCTTTGCAACTTTGGTATATATGTGTTGGTCATATGAACATACTCGTCCCACTTCTGCATTAATTGTTCACAATTTATTTCTGTCATAACTGTTCCTACTTTCAGCCAGCTGTGCTATTCAGGTCCTGCTGCTACATTGTAAATGAGAGGCAACCTCCTCAGCTCCTCAGCTGCAATAAACACACTAATTTTAATCAGTCCAAAACTCACAAGCATAAGGTAAAACCCTTTCTAGAAAAGAACAAGGTACAGGGAGTATGCATTAATTAACTGCCCTGCAGATTTCATTAACAAGATGAGTGAACTCAGCATGCTTTCCAGGTGTGCAGTCAGATGCTTATTCCACAGCAGAAGAATGCTAGAGAATCTGTTTTAGCAAGAAGCAGAGAGGGCAGAAAAAGAGGCACACTGCAAAGGCAAAACTACTTTGCATCAATTTCACTGGCACCTTGGTGAATTTTATTAATTTGTTAGGATTGTTTTGTTTTGTTTGTTTGTTATCTTTTTTAAATTAATTATGTTAGCTTGACAAATGCAAGAGGAAATTTCCACACATTTTTACAGCTACCTTTCTCAGAGCTCAAAAACTATGTAAAATCCAGAATTAAAATCAACAAACCATAATTGGACCAAATCACAGAATCTGCAATAATCAGAAGTGTCTGCCCATTTGGACTAGTGAATTTAGGTCAAGGCAACAGGAACAAAATTATTTATGACACAAAGCACTTAAAACTACACACAAGAAAAAGCAGAGAGAATACCTCTTATTTCAACAAAAAGAGAAAACAGAGAAAAATTACAGTAGACTTATGCTTACTTTCAAACTGTTTTCCTAGCACTCACTGAGAAGCAGACATAAAGAAGTATTTTATTCACCGTATAATCATATGTAAAATTTCCAGTGTTTAAAAAAAGAAAGATAATACAGAGAGGTAAGACTTCTACAGTATGGGAATCATAGGGTAAGAAACAAAACTTATTTCCAAGCAATATTACAGTTTTCACAGAGGAGTCCCCATTGCGAGGTTTGTCCAAGACATCCATAGTAAAGTATAATCCCAGAAGGTGTACATAATCTGCAGGTAGCATTTATGCAGTTTCCAGCTAATCATACCACTTTTTCCTCAGCCACTCTGTCCTGTAAGTTCAAAGGAGTTAATGTAGCCAGGGTGGAAAGGAACGACTTGTAAAGGCTTCATTTCACTCTCTGATAGAGCTGGAAAAACTAATCCCAGCAGAAAAGCTTGACAACAGTTATGTCACAATATCAGGAGGCAAAAAGTTACAATTGCTAAGACTGCTTTAGACAAAGGATGCTCTATCATAGGTGAAAATAAATTAATTTCAAGTAGCCTGTACCATTAGTATCATGTGCTAGGAAAGAGGAAAAATGTGCAAGCAAAGGCAGCCTGGTCAGTCAGGCTCAAAATATTTAATACCCAGTCAGAAAGCATCTCTGAGGACCACTTGGAAGACTTAGTTAAGATTCTCATTAATCTTTAAACATGACTCATGCTGAAACAATAAAAATAATGAAGAAAACATTGATCCATGCCAAAAGCTTCTACTGTTGTAAATAGATAACCAAGGTCAAGAACCTTCTTTTATCAACAGAAAAATCCCACAACCAGAATACTGGTAATAAAACCACCACAGATTAAAAACAAGTTATCAGAAACAGAGCAGTGAAGGGTACAATATACTTGATCAATGAATTGTGGAGCCTCTGTAATTCTTCAATTCATTTGCCGAGTCCCCAGATAGAAACTCGTAATCAGAACAGAAGAGAAAATTGGGTTTGGTTCCACAAGCCACAAAGGTCTCCTTTCGTGAGCAGTGGGGTACTGTCCTCTGGCAGCCAAGAAACAATTCCCTCTCTCACACACATACTAGTATTAAATAAGAAGGATGGAATGTTTACACATTAAGAGAGTGATAATCGATTTAAAGAGTTTTCTAAATAATTGCTGCTGAGTCACCACAGTGTGCCCCTAGGGAAAAGAGATTTTTGTGCAGCACATTCTCCCCAGCCAAAGAGAAGAACTTCCAATGCGTCTCTTTGCAAGACTGTCACAAGTTCAGTAAAAGCACTACAAAACTGTTACAATTTTACTTCTCTGACAGCATATAACCGACATGAAATAAGACCCAAAAGTTGCAGTCAATGAATCTGCAGGTGGTGCATAGTCTTCCATTGCAGCCTGAGGATATACTGTATGGGAACGTTACTATGGTATAAAGAGAAAAAAATCCATTCACATTCCTTTCAAGTCAATGCCCATGAGTAAATTTTTCACAGTTTGAAAGAGCCAGCACAGATTTTACTACTTAGCCTGTCACAAAGGTCCCAGGTTTTTTGAGGGGTTTGTTTTATTTTGTTTTAGTTCACTCAGGACATGAGGTAAACTCTGTACAACCATGCAGATGTACTGCTGGCTGAACAGGTCAAGTAGGGAAAGCTAAATTCCCGATGGATCACGCATCTACCTGTGAGCCACCCAATAATTTATTGAAATGTAGCTCCTTCATGGTCCTGTTTAGAAACCTCGTGGACACAGATGCAGTCCCCTATTTTCATTCTGTGACAAGAATATTATCTAGGCTACTCCAGTTTTGATTATCCTGAATTTGTGCAACATGTCTAAAACTTAGATGATGACCCTGTTCCCCCTATATCCCATTTAAAAGCCTGTCTATCTGCAGAGGCCATATTCAGATGACAGATTGCAAGGGAAGGTGGCATGTCTGGATTTTAGGTACCTGTAGCGTAAAAAGCATTCACACCAGCTGTTCCCCACAGTTGGTTGACTCCACAGTTACCTAAATTCAATCTGCAAAACCTAGTTGACGGACAAAATTTCCTGTTAAGTTGTTTTTAGCCAGAGAAGCTGTTCACTTCACTTATCCTGCCTAAACGCCATCATGGTTCTCAGTAAACACAGAGATGCCTAGAGTCCATCTAAATCTTTTTTTTTTTTTTTTTTTTTTATGGCGCATCATCTGTTAAGAGTGTTAGCAACTGATGCTGATGTTTGGTTTCCAGACCTAGCCTGTTCTCATCATTTCCCAACTCTCATGCTTCGCTGCACGGGAGCACTTGCTGACCGCTGTTTCAGGAGAAAAAGTAAGAGTTATTTGGGAAACTCTGTATATAAAGTACCTTTGTATCCCTTCTGTCTTTGTTAAACAGGGCTGCTGACTGGGGCATTAACTTTTCATGCCCACAGACTATTTATGTTATCTTCTCCTGCACTGTCTTTGTTTCTGTTTTGAAATCTATTCTAAAACTTTTTAACCAATTCGTAGCCAAATGGCAATTTAATGAAATGAAAATAGAGAGCACAAAGTGGAGACCCCAGAAGAACCACAATGATGTATCGGATCTAGGACAATGCTAACAACATCCGTATCCTCAAGCTATTACAAGTACTTCCCTCACTTTATTAACCATTATATCCATGCAGCATACCACAGTGAACCTTGACGTGTACTCTTACCTACTGTCCCAAGTTGGTATGGAATTATGATACAACTTGAACTTGGACAGTTGTCAACAAGATGAGCTGCTGAATTTCTGAATACCTTCAGCTCACAGGTGAAGCAGAATTTGCCACGCAGCAAACTATAGCCATAATTTTCAAGCCAAAGACAGTAACTGCTAAGGACTCAATTCTGGTCTGCTGTGTGGTTCCAGTCTGCAAAGGCCAAGCAGTGCCTGCAGCATACATCTGACCAGACTGGGAACTAGAGAAATAAAACACAGCCATAACCTTCTGTTATACAATTCAGAAATCCAATGACACAGAGTTAGATGATCTGCATGACACGGCAGATGACAGCCTTGTTTCCCCAAGGCCCAAAAGGAAAGATGGGAAAGAATGGAATCATGCTGTAGCTTAGCAGATACACCCATACATCAGAGGTGACGTTTCCATGGCAGGGGACAACACAACCACTCGCTGAAATTTGGCCACAAACTTCTGCAACTTTTCCTTAAACACTCTATAACCACTTACTAAGCCTGCCTGTCAGAGGTGAAAAAATTAATTCTTACTGACATATATTTAACAGTAAGTATATCTCCCAAATTAACTAGGGCATTCCTATTGACCAGCACTACTACTCTACAGTATCCTGATCAGTTAGTTCCACTGTAGGATTGTAAAATTACTGTGAAAAACATACTGGTTTTGCTTGCGTCAACATTGTGAACAGCAGCAATATTCAGAGACTAAGTGACAGTAAGATTATTTAAATGAAGCACTAAGTTACATATACTGATGTTTTCAGCACTTATTTGTATGATTTTTCAGGACTGTAGATTTGGGTGACTGCAAAAATAGGTAATAAGTAAATGCATTTTGCATAATGAGAAAATTACGTTCATTAGATCACAAAGATCTGTAAACCTCACCTGGTACAGTTTTAGAGAATGGTAAGTTTATTCTATGAAGAGTTAAAACAGAATTTCAGTACTTGGAAAGAACTGGAAAAGAATGTATACATACACTATATGCACACTTTATTAAGATATAAGTTAGGCAATATATACTTTATGCAGATACACTATATATGTATACTATATACAATTCATATATATACACATACACTTTAGAAATATTGAAAAATATAATTTAAGAATATAATATGTTTTTATTTCATTTGTAAGAAAGATGGAAAGCCAGTGTATTATTCATTACTGCAGTGGAGTTTATACGTGTTTGAAAGCACACTGACAGGTATCAAAAACCAAATCTGAAGCTGCTATTATTGTGAAGAAGAGTTATGTAGGGGGAAATATTCTGTGTGGACTCTGTGAAAGTGAACCTAAAAAATTGACGGAAATCCTGTATTGAAGAAAGACCTGAATGCAGCAGTTTAGCATACTCATCACAATGAAGCAAACTCCCAATATTCAAAACTGAGAAATACATCAGATGGTAGTTACAGCTAAAGGGAAGTACAGGAAAGTGAGAACAAAAATGCTGAGAAAGAATCTGTAATCTGTAATTTGTTCAAATAATTTTTTTCCTTCTATAACTGTTACTCTTTCTGAAAGTGCTAGCTATGTTTCTAAGACTGGAATGTTAGCAGCTCTGAGCATTAATTTACAACTACTGAGGTCATGTTTGGTTTCTTTCTGACTTATGTCAGGATATTCAAGCTACCGAATGCAAATGATGGGACCAAAATGGAATTATATATAGTCTGTCTCAACAGAATGTGGACTCCCTCATGTAGAAACATACACTCTTTGTAATAAAATTAGGAAAAAACTGTTCACTTCTTCAGTATATAGATATCTATAAGGTAAAGGTATAAGTAGCCTTGTCTACAAGGGGTTTTCTGTCTTGAAATGGTGTTATAGTACTATCATAATGGGTTCGAATTTTCTTTTACTTGATCTTCTGACCTTCTTACCCAACCTTCAGTTCAGGAGAGCTCAGCTACCTGATAGCTCCCTCACGTACCTCACAGTCTTCTGTATGTCACCAATACTTGGTTTCATAAGTGCTGCAACATAAGCAACATAACAAAAAAAATCAGAATGAATTGGTTTACAACAGTAAACACATTGAGGAAATCTGTAGAAAAGCTAAGAATTCAATCTTTGAAGGATTTCATATAAAATAATACCACATTTTTCATTTTTATACTGATATTAACCTCACGACTTTTCATATTTTTCTCATTATTTTTGTAAGCTTGCAAAGAAAATTCTGTTGAAGCTGAATATATATTTTCCCTGCTTTCAAAGTCACACTGAATAGAAAATGAGGCTTTAAAAGAAAGGCTATTGAGTGTGCGCTTCATCCACACAGCAGGATTATTCCCACTGCTATATATTCTATACTGCAAAATGAGTGATCTAAATTTATACAAATCTATATAATAATTATTAATGTAATGTAAATGATAGGCAAGATTAGGCTGGTGTGTTGTATTTTGCCTACAGGGTGTTCTTCCTTTCCAAGCAGAAAATTAAACCTGCTCCCATTATCTGTTGTGTTTCAGTCTTAGGGTCTAGTTGTCACATATAAACATGTCCAATCTGAACCGATGGGCTTGTTTTGGTTTTTTTCTAAATAACTTGTTGATTCTCAGAAAGGAAAAAGGCAAAATCCTTTATGTTATTCCATTTATAATCTATATTGCTGTCAAAGAAAAGTGGAAGTTCTGATCTGAAGATCAGATCCTCCTATTCAGAAGCTGTTACTCCTGCAGTCTCTGGTGTAAAAGATGTAACACCTATATTTGAAGCACTAATCTGATGCACTTCTTTGTGTTAGGGACATTTTAACTACTACGTTCTTGCGTAAACACCAGCTACAACAAAGCAGCTCCCAAGAAGATGCTTCCAGGGTCACTGAGCCCTTTTGTGTCTCTGAGTGACTGAGACAAAGAAATGTTAGTTATCTGGATTATCTTTTTGTCCTGGTCCCCTAACATACAGGGATGCTGGGAGTCTCAACACATGCCATGCCTTGCCCGTGAAGCTGTCCACCTGGATTTCCTTTGCTTCCAAGGGCTGGTGTGGGAAGGGGTGGTGCCCCTCAGCCCTGCTCTGGCTGGACTGGAAGAGAGAGAGTAGCACACCTCATCCCTTCCAGCTGGGAAGTACTCTCCCCGTCACAAGAAATATGTTGTATTTTTTACCATCAAAGGACAACTGAGACTTTCTTTAACTTTACTTGTGTTCTAGGAAAATTCTACAGTATTTCCTCTTAATAAAACCATGACTTTGCTACTCTCCTACATTTTCACTTTCCACAGTTGCTAAAGGCATTATGCAGGACATGGTCAGAAAATTCAGGGGGGTTCATAGCCTGAACAGAAACTGAAAATTCCGTAGAAGATCTCCATGACTTTGAGTCATTTTCAGACTTTTCAGTTACTTTTAGTCCAGAAGATTCTTGACTACAGTCAGATTGCCAAGGCAGTGAGGCAAACACATCAGAAGTCACTGAAGAGGAACGTTTCTAATAAAAAATAGCAGAAGCTAAAGAAGTCCATGAAAAATCTGCATCTTAGAAATTGAATGGAGACTACTGGAAAGAGCATAATACACAATCAGTATTCTTAACCTGCATATATTTTCATTCACAGGGCATTTAAATACATTACTGCTTTCTTGTGGGGGAAAAAAAAAAGAATTTAGGGTGTAAAGAAATAAAAAAGAAAGAACTTCAAGTTCTTTCAACACAAAGAAATGATGCAACTTCTTCCTCAGTTTTCATAGGTGGCATTAGTTATGTGGGTTTGTGTTTTGGATACACAAGTCTTTCTTATGTTTGATAAACAAAGAGTGAAATTTGACTTTAAATCCTGGGGTTCACTTTTAAAATATTTGCACAATTTCAGGCTCTGACCCAACAATAATTTTATGACTAGTATTCGCATTTATAAAACATATGAGAAAATGGATTTCCAATTAATATAAATGTAAATTCTAGTTCATGAATGTAACATAATACTCTAACTGTATGCTTGAGAACCTTTTAAAATTGAACAAGAAATAAAAATAAAATATTTACAAGGTATTCTCAGGCTAATGCTAGTTCAGGTGGCAATCTCAGCAGACTCTGCAGAACACATTAAAAAATGTAAACAAATCTTGATTTCCTTGCCCAGTTGCTTTAACAAATATAAAGCTTTCCTGTTCCTGAAACAAAGAAAAATATATGTTTCTTTAGTGTTTGAAACCAGACTTTAAATCTGGGTATGCTTTATGTGGCAGAAATCAGGGGGAGGTGCAAGTATATCATAATTAAAAATGTAATAAGCAAGTACTGTCTTGTTTTTCTCTATTTCCTGTGGAACTGTAAAAGGATTTTTAGGCTCTATCTCTTTTCATTGTTCCTGCAAATTACCTCTTTTTCCACTGTTCGTTCACTTTCAAAACTTCTGCTCATAGAGAAGAAAAATCTCCAACCTTTTAGGAGATGTTAACCCATAAACATCAGCAAATCACATTCTTTCCTTGAAATATTTTTGTCTTGCATTCTTAGATCAATATCATTAGCCTTCCAGCACAGTAAAAATTAAATAACTCTCTTCAGATTCATCAGCGCTTGGAGACAAAATTCAGTTCGGCTTTGGGGAGGCTCAAAGTGGAACCTGATGAATTCACAGTGTTCCCAGTCTTTGCTGTGACCTTGGGAATAAATCCTTAGTTTAAAAGTTTTGCAAAAGCAATCATGCTATAAAATAGGGTAATGATAGTTCTTGTATATGACTTATTGTACTTTCCACAGAGATCTTTGGAATTTACTTGATTTGACATGGTGGATAACAAGTGAATAGGCACAAATTGATAGGCCTGTAGGCCCCATGTATAAGCTGCCACAGGACATATTCCTCAGGAGTATTTTTTTCAATAGCTGTAGTTGTTCTTGATTTATACAGGTTCCTATTCAACCACTTAAAGTAAACTGAGAAGGAAGGACTCTCTGTGGGCTTCCGCCTTATCTAGCATTCTGCTCGAGCCAAATTGAATGTCTTTCATTGTTTTGCACATTATGAGGAGGCAACAACAATAAAATGAGCTATTGCTTAAATCAATTTCTATTTTGGTTGAGAGGATGTTTCATCCTGGTCAGCAGCCGGACAGGTCTCAGTCCCTGGGACTCTGGCTCGGTGCAAGTCAGGCGTCATCTTCTCACTCAGGAAGAAGCACGCGAGGTTGAAAATTACTCATACATTGCAGTTTCCATTCAGAATATGCATTTTATAACCCTGTATTTTTATATATATGCTAAAGCATTACCAACTAGCAGCCTGATACTAGGTTTTTCAAATGATGTTGCAGTATATACAGATGCCATAAAATTGTCTCTCCTTCCATGCGAAAACTATCACTCTGTGATTCATTGCAGATTCAGAAGGGAAGTATAAACATGTGCGAGTACAGGAAGGGTGCAACCTGCAGCCTTTCCAGATCACATAATGAAATTCACTTCTGAAGGATGTCATACGTCAGAGAATTATTTATATATATATATATAAAAGTGACACTTGAAAGCAGAAATTAGCTGTTAAACCATACAATAGGTCCAAAAATATTTTTGCCTATGGATCATCATTTTATAAAGGAAAGGGATGTACAGAGACCTTTATACATCATACTAGCTTCCTTGCTCAATACCAGATTCTTAAAGAAGCAATGAATTGCATTCATCTTTCCCATTTCAGACACCTAAAAGTTGTGCAGCTGAGGTGAATACCTCTTTTAACCTTCAGTGGAGAGAGAGGCTTTTAGGATGAAATGCCTCCCTTTCTTCAGGTGCCTGTGTCTCTTTGCTAATGACAGAGGAATCACAAAAGGAATGATTTTGGTTTGCACTTCCAGACAATGAAGTTACTGCCAATGTATACCCCATAAAAGAAGATCCTGAAGTATTTCTTAAAAAAAAGTCTGTATTTTTCTAACCCATTGTCTAGGTAAAACACTTCAGTACCCTCTGAATCCTTCCTTCCTACATTCTTGACACCCCGCTCCTTGACCAGTACCGGCAGCGTAGACAGAGTGCCAACCCCCGCACTCCTGACACCCTGCCCTCTGACCGGCATAGGCAGGACGCTGCCCACATTATCCATCTACGTCATGATTCTCTTAAATCACGCTACTATTGGTGAAGCCAAGGGCTGGTGTGACTCCCAGCCACGTTCAAAAGGCATTTGCACGATTGGCTGTTGCTGCCAGCTGATCCGTACACTAAGTGTCCCTGGTTGTCCACCGGAGCTATGGCATGACTTATAATCCTATGTTTGCTATTGGTGATGGGGTGAGTCGCTGTACAGGCAGGTCATTGCTCATCTTTCTTACTGCCTCGGCAAAGCTTTGTTTTATAATGTGCTGTCAGACGCCGTTACTGTTCGGACCCCAGTTCTTCACTCCCACAGTCATACGCTGGTGTTACCCGCAGGAACACTAGTGACTGGCAGAGCCATCCATGCGTGGTGACAGTAAGTGACATAATTGTGAGCTACGTGCTTGATTAGCTACCTGAGCTTGATATTTATAACAGAACCGACTGGAAAACTGTTGCTCAGGAATCTGAGACTCACAGAAATTGTGTCCATAAAGGGAGATGCTGAGAGAATCCACTCTGCATAAGCTGGAATGTGTTCATTATACTCATACCCTAAGATGCAACAATCTTTTACACAACTGAAAGTTCTGTATTCCTTTGATGGCACAGAAAACCTATTAGCAGTGGAATTATGTCTTACCTTTTTTACCTATAGTGATTCAAGAATACGAGTAAGATCGGTTCCAACAGGATTCTGCAAATAAGGTCTTGTGGGAAAGCTGAAGACTTCCTGCTGCTTAAATTTCACACTTATGTTTGCCTCAGTGATATTTTGCAATATGAGTTGAAAATCACTGCAGTAGTATGCTATCACACAAAGCCGTTTCTTGTTAAATAAAGGTTAAACATAGATTGTGCCTGCAGTGTTAGTTGGCATCGTTGCTGCTGTGCTCTGAGTAATTATTACAAAAAATCTCTAAAATTGTTTATTCTGGAGGGGAAGAAAAAAAAAGAGGATTTATGACTATGCATTCACTAAAGCTGATCCTCAGCATTTTACGTTTTCAAGGAACCTTACGTGTCAATACTACAAAACCATTCTGTGCTCATTAGTAGCGTTGCAAACCCCAGAGCAAAGAATGTAATTCATTCTTTCCCTAGATTGTATCTCACACTAGAATCTTTGAAATAGTTTCAAATTTTTTTACACTTTAATTTCTATTTAACAAAATTGGCCAAATGAAATTTTAACATAATCAACAGGATGAAACACTATTAAACTTGGAAAGATTGACAGAGCAACACAGCCTGTGATATTCTGAGGCATTACATTTATCAGCTGGACCCAATTCTATCATAGAAACATCCTTCCTGATCTGTGAAACTTCAATTTGTTCCATGATCCTGTTGTTTTTCAAGTTTGCTTACCATATTTGCATGACCACAGCTTCCCACCTCCTTTTCCTGACTAAGGAATGGTGACACCACTTTCATTTGATGCCTCAACAGCTATCTACGTTACCTCACTTAGAAAAGACCATTAATTTTGAAAAGTTATGTCCTGGTTAGGATAGAAATTAAAGACTGCAAAGACTAAAAAGTCTGTTTTCATGTTTTTCTAGTGTAGATTAAGTCAGCAATTCCCAAGACTGCAGAAGACACTGATTTTGTATCATTTACATCCCCAAAACATTTGAATGAACATCAGTGTCTTCTTCAAATTTAGTAATATTGACATGAGTGGGAATTAAATTATGTATTTATAGTTTGTGAAAAAAATTGAGATCAAGTTTGCAAAATATAGGAAATACTTTCCAGCAACATGCACACCTAACTTTTGTTATGGACACAGTAGTTCACAATAACTGGTCATTTTCTAAAGACAACTGAGTGCTACCCTAGTATTGAAAATGGTAGTATTTCTAAACTCCTAGGAAGGCACAAATATTATATTTTTGCCATGATTATGTGAGAGCGTGGTCTTATTCTCTACCTGCATGCATCAGAATTTTGAAAGGCACTCACTTTTCTCAAAAAAATATTATTTATTAAACTAGTTTGAAGATATGTCTGAGGAGTTTTATTCTTAAATATATAGACATACGCATATACCCAGTTTTATAACAATATAGGATGTGAAATCTTATGTCAGAATCTTTCTTATATCCTAACCACTTCCCTTATATCAGACATTTCTCGCTGAAATCCCTGAACTGTGTCTGGTAGGAATCATATGTTTTTTTCTCAAACTATCCACCTTTCTTGTGTGCATTTGAGAATACAGCTGAATAAAGATTCAGTAAAATGTTTAATTTACTGAACACTGTGTAAAAATCCTCCCTCAAGAATTTTCTATACAGTTATAAGTAATCTTAGTTTATAATAGAAAACAGTTATTATCTTTACACTGCAAAGGAACATTGACATTATCTTTTGCATTTTTTGCAAGCAGTCTTTTGATTCTTATTTGCATATCAAAATTATCCTTTGTTGGTTTATTCATTTGCCTATAGTAGACAACTGCCTCTGATTTAAACAGAGAAGCAGAAAGGCTTACTGTACAGAAATGTCATACTAGGCTTAAAGCTTTTTTCTCAGTAGAGTCCTAAACATTCACAATAGGATCTTGGTTATGTATAAGATAAAATCTGTGGTTTATCAAAACAATTATCACTCAGCCTGGCTCTGCTCATCTTTTTTTCATTTCCATGAAAAAAATATTAAAATTAAATATTGTCCTTTTCAAAATTGAAATTGGTCATGTTCGCTTTTGGATATGTTATGCAAACATATTTATTTCTCTGAGATTGTTGTGGTATATGTCAGCTATTTCCCTCAAGACTACACTGAAACATAAATCCCATTTCAAGAGATTCTTTTTCAAAGTTCTGAACCATCCTCTCATTTACAACAAAACCCACCAGCAGTCCCAGTAGGACCTTTCATAATAATTGAGTAATTCTGCAACAGTTTATGCTTTCCCCAGCTGAAACACTAACATATAACAGTGTTTAAGTTTCTATTCAAACATTATAAAGAAGTAAATCTAAGAATAAAATAACAACTAATTTCAAATTCACTCATGATGAAGTGAATTTGAAGTATGTTTGCCTGTACAATTTTCCATATATTTTTACCATGCTTATTCTACTATATCCTCTTTTACTAGGTTTAGTCTATTATTTCTTTACTACTTTTCTGTAGAAAAATTCTTACAGTCTTTGTTATTGTGCCAGTATAAGACTCATATGTTCAGTGGCTATGACATGCTTGATGTTCCATTTGCACCTGTACAGGTGTGATTTTTTATTTTAGCACAACTTAATAGTAAAGAAATTGTAATATCCTTGCGAACCCTGACTTCGTGCTCTGTTTTTCACAAAAGGGTTGCTGCAGTACACCTGCTGTGATTTGTACCAGCTATCAATCCAGTCTACCTTTTTAAACTGAAGCCTTAACAAAGGTGTTTGCCCATATCGAAACCTCAGTAAAACCAGATAACTGGCTTGTATGGCATTCTATGTCTTCATCCAGGACTCTGCTAATGCAAATTGCAGTCGACAAGTGTCTGTAAAGAATCGTCACATGAAGGACTGCTAGTCAGATGGATGGCTTAGCTATCAAGGCTTGATTGCCAAACAGGCACCTAGATAATTAAAATATAATTTTGCTCCCTGGGAAACTTATTTGCCGTACCTCTGAAATTGTCTCAGTCAAAATCTCTCCATTTTTTTGGAAGCTCGCCTTGACGTCCTAGGGGCCTTCCCTCAGGACCGGCTCTGCCCTGGCCGGCGGGGCGGGGGTCCCTGCAGGGCCCAGGCCCAGCTGCAGCCCGCCTGGGCCTCGGCCGCGGGAGGAGAGGGCTGCGCTCCAGGAACCGGGCGGTGCAGAGCAGCTTCAGAAACAAACGCCTCAGCTTACCCAGCAGCGCAAAAGAAAACGCGGGAGAATTTGTGAGAGCGGCTAGAGACCTTGGAGTGGGAAGAGAAGCAGACGGAAGGAGATTTGGCACTGCCGGGAGTTTCCCCGCTGCCCCCGCAGATGCGAGCGCCTCCTCCCTGCTGCACACCAGGGGCCTCGGCCCTGCAGCGAACGG
>JAVJGG010000062.1:8988648-9014799 GCA_035590195.1 Aviceda cuculoides
GGATGAGAAATATTTGGGGTTAATTCCTGAACGGCGCTTAGAGATTTTTAGGTCTAGAGTAACGTTTTGTATGTGCCTTAATATTGGAGTTTACCTTTTGTATTGTTGATACTGATTCTGAATGTATAGTTCACTAATTGTTGGTTAATTCCACATGGTTAATAAATCAGCAAACTGCCATGCCCTCTTCAGTGTTTTCCTCCCACGGAGCACCCTTTTCACCTTTCTCGCACACCCAGTCCTCTGCCATCTCAGGTCCTTCCAGGTTGTGTCTCCCTGGCCTTCCTCCAGCCTGCCACGCCAGGTGACAAGATTTTGTCATTGCCTGCTGCTTTCCCAGCATACACCCATGACTGTCCCTATGCCTGTCACAAAATAAGTTGTTCTTCTCAGCACGAGGTACTTAGTCACACCAAGCAGGCCAATGGCATGATATCAGTGTCCCTCAGGTTTCACTTGTGTATGCCAATCCCTCTGTCATGATCACCAGGCACCGTTATCTTGGCGGCATCCCTGATCTCTCCTACAACCAACTTAAATGACTCATGCCCCAGAGCTGTCATTATGAGAATTCCTTAGGTGAAAAACAGTAAATTAAGACAGCTCAGAGCTGTACTCAGAGCAGTGACAGGTTCAGAAAACTTACCAGTAGTTTGAGGGAAAGTGTGTCCTGCCACTGTTGGATGGGCAGGACTTGTCACTCCACCCATTCCTGCACGGGCAGGACTTGTCAATCCACTCATTCCTGAATTAGCAGGAACTACCTGGAAATGAAAAATATTTCCCAGTACAACTCACTTTCTCTGTACATCCCTGGCCTCCCATACCCTTCAAATCCATTCACTCCTCCAAACAGCTCGCCTCCATATCGCTTCCTCTTCATTACCCGCTTTTCACCCCTCTTGCAACCCACCTGTGCGGTAGAACTGTCTTGTTCCCAGTTAAACTCGCTGCTAATTATTTAACTGGCTTGCTCTTTGACTCCCTATTGCTTGCACATTTTAATCATGCTTAACTGACAGCAAGCCAAATACCAAACAAGCTTTCTATGTGCTTTTGGTCTGATGTTCTATTTTTCTAGTATATCCTTCAGTCCTAGCTGTTTGAGGACAGCTGTTGAAGCCACCAAGAGCGTGACTACCTGATGAGACTCCTAAGGATGCTGGAGGATTTAATGACAATGTTTGAGTGTCTGATGGGGGCACGTGCCTATTCATTCTCTATGGACCATACCTGATCTGATGCTTAGTTGTCTCAAAACCTTTATATCAAATTATAGGATGTGTCCAGTAAGTTTAAGTCTTTAAAGCATTCAGCTGTGCTGGAAACAGAGCAGAATGCAAAGCTGATGTGATCTGAGATAGGTGCACACACTTAAAACTCAGTTTATGATATGGAGAAATGGACCCTACTTAGTTCATGAAAGTTCCCATGATGAAAGTATCCTATACATGTAGGAGCCTCTTCCTGACCAAAGATGAAAACATACATTAAAACATGTCTATGTGACATATTCTTGACAAAAAGTTGAGTGAGATTTAGGAACATTACCCAAGTCAGCTCTGCATTTCACTATAACTTACAACTGAGGCAAAACAGAAGTGCACATCAAATGTAGGCATTTCTAAGGTGGTTTAAGAAATAGCTTAAATATTCACAGAGTGTCATTCTAATAATGGGCTTTACACCCAGAGAAAGAAAAGAAAAAAAAAAAAGAAGAAGAAGAAAACAAAGCACTGATAACATGACAAAAGAAATTACAGCTAGAATCCTCCATAAGGTGACAAGGTATATTCAGGGGTTTTATCTACTTTTTGTAAATATTGATAATGAGAAATTTTTGATTCTTCCAGAATACATTTAGAAAGAAGAGTTAAATTAACTACAAAAAACCATACATATATAATGTTCTGAACAAGGAAAATAATCCGTTGCATAAACAAGTTCTGACAATTGCCAACTGTACTATATAATAAGTTCACTAAGGGAAAGCTTATAGTTTCTTAAGAAAACTTAAGTCCATTGTTTTTTTCTTAATCATACCTGACACCCTCCCCTTCAAGACATATTTTTCTACTATAGTCCAAATATCCCATCCAACAGAGATCAATTTGTGCCAAGTTGTTATTTGCATGACAGTTAGAATGACACAAACACACAACATCTTCTCGATAATTAGCCAGGCATTTACAAGAATAATTTAATTATTCTTTTTTTTTTTTTTTTTTTTTAATTAGCTTTGGCTAACTTGTATATTTTTTTTCCCCAATTGTACGTCATCATTCAAGTTGCTTTCCAAACACGGACTCTTTTTCTGTCTTGTTAATTCAATATATTTGATTGTAAGTATTTTGTTTGTGGTGAACTAAAATTTTATTGCTTAAGCTTTTAACTATTGCTTTGAGGTGCATTTGGTTGGGTAGGAACTTGGACAAAAAATCAGATTCTGTTTTGGCCAAAACATACCACAGCTCCATGGTTCAGACTAAGTCATTGAAACATTATATTTTATTTGCACAAAGCCGTGGAAGTACTAACCATACATGCTCAGAAGACGAAATTGTTTTTACTGAAAATATTTCACACAAAATAAAAACTATGAATTACTTTAGCTATCTTAACTGTCATAATTCAAATATTTCCAGTAAATCATAGTTAACAGTTCTAGAGATACATACTTTTAAAAAGAGCATGAGTAAGATCTATTAAGAAAGCAGTATTACATTTACTTTGGGGTAGTTGTCATCTTTTTTCATACTGCTGTTCATAAGGAGGAAGCATTCATTTAGTCCCATGTACAAAATCCCCGAATACTCATAATTTTTGTAAAAGATTCAGGTGCAGAATACAGCTTGAGAAAGGAATCTTGGCATCCTTGTTCATGCAAGCCTTGCTGCAGCTCTGAGCTATCATTCTTTCCCTTTATTCAAGACGAAACTGCAGAACGGGAATTTCTTCACCAGGTTCTGACCAGGAATTGACTTTCTGAACTTCTAGTACATAAAGAGTCTGTACCATGGGACTGACCCAAGTTCTAGTGCTTGCTCTGAAGACATCCCATTTGTCTCCAACTACAACTGATGGTCAGTCTCTGTCTCCAGCTTTGGGCACATTTGACACCTCTGCAGCCAACCAGCCAGACATTTGCAGTTCCGAAGTGCTGCCTTACTGACCTATTTTGTCCTTCCTTTCAGATGGAACAGTAAGTACAGGGAATCGTCCCCAAATTTGTTAAAATTCTTAGAAGAATTCTGTCCTCTTCAGTGGTATGAAACAACACCGTGCCACAGGCTTCTTAATATTATACTATAATTTTTTTTTCTTTATTCTACACATTCTAGCTATGCTAAATGATTTCCATGACGTTCACAAGATTTTTAGTGCTGCTACAATATTTCACAAAATCAGTGTACATAGATTGTAAACTTGACATGCTTGGTTTGATTTAGTTCATCTCATACAGCAGATACAACTCATGAATATTAGAGATGACAGTTTTAGAAATAAATCGCTTTGTTCTACTTACCCTATACCGGTGTGATCTCACGCTCTATATGCTCTAGATAACCTCTAGCAGCACTGTTTGCATATTTAACTTCTGCAATGTTGTTCAATACGCTATCTTGACCTTCAAAAGTAATGAAGACATTCCCAGATTCCTGATTTTCAACTCAAAGATGGTACATTCAGGTACTGTGTTTTTAACATGCTTAGCTGAAATGAATCAATCTAACAAAACTAGTTAGTGGCTCAAACAGATTTAAAAAACCTCATCTGAGTATTAAAGCCATGTCTAACTAAGCCTTCACATGCTATTCTGATTCATTATGCAGACCATTTAAAAAAATAAATTTTTTAAAAAGTCATTCTTAAAAGATCGGAATTAAAACCCTTTTGTAGCTAGAAGAAGTCCTTTTTAAAGAAGTGGCACAGAATGACCATTTGTTTGGGTACGAGACCCAGCAGTAGGTTCCATTTCCATAGCAGGCCTCTCAGCATTTCAGAAAAATAATTCTGTGCTGCGGAGTTCATAAACAGGAGTCAAAGCTTTTGCTGAAATTTTTCACAAGAAAAGCTTTTAAACTGGTAAAGAAACATAATGGGCAATTGCTTTACTCAGTGATGTGCTTCTATCTTGTTGAATTACTTAGATGTTGCATGCAGTACCAATGAATATATACATGAGAAGTTGGCAGTAAGTAGGCTTCACTATATGAGTTTAACCTTTTAATTCTTGAAGTGGAATTTTCTTCTGACTTCTGAGCAAATGTCTAGCCTGGCAGGGCACATAGCTGTTCAAAAAACCAGAACATCTGCCATTTTTAAAAGTTAATCTTTCTAGATTTACTTACTTAAATGAATTTACAGTAGGGCTGTAAATTTAGATAATACTTCTAATAAATCAGGGACTGACTAATCCTATGACAATTGGCTTCTTGACTGCCTGAATACACTAAGTACTCATTTTTTAAAAGAAACTTACTTAAGGCAACCTCATATGGTAATGCAGAGGTAACAACAGCTCATTTTCCCAAAAGGAGTCATCTTGACAGAAGAGGTGCCTTGACTTCTTATTTAACTTCTATATTATTGTCAAACTTCTATGGTCTATCTGGCAGATACACAGAAATATTACGCTGGTCAGGTAGATTACAATATATACATTCTGTTTGTCTTTCTATTTATGTATGTGTAAACCAGCAGGAGCTCATGCAGTACTGAATTACACTCATGGAAAACCAGGGAAAATAAGAGAATAAGGCAGGGTCTGCTGAGGTCGATTTAAAGTAACAGCATGTAGCCTGCAGTCTCCAGGGGGGTGAAAAAAAGTCTCAAACTACAGGTTGTCCAGGAAAAAGGAGCCAGACTGGCTGATAATCTATGTTACAATAATAACATGCTCTATGGAGAAATGGAAGATCTTTTATGTCTTCTAGCCAAACACAGTAGAAATAACGAGGAATGAGTGAGGCGAGGCAACGGGAGTAAGGTTTCTATAATAATAGTCATCAATGACTTTCTGCAACAGAAGTTAAAAACATGAGGGAAGTCTGGAAAATCTTCCCCAAAAGCACTGGGTGTGTGTATGCTTTTTGAAAGTAAAATCAAAGGAGGCTACAAATGCCACTGTGTCTGGACACAGATGGAAAACATCCCAAAGAACTAATTATATGAGGTTTCTTGAGGACCTCCTCCCAAGTATCATTCTTAAATAATGATGCCTTTAAAATTAAGTTCTTCACAGTTCTTCCACTACTCTAAACACTTGGCAGCCAGAACAGGGTCTCTAAGCAGAACTGGAAAGAGAAGGAACATCTTAAAATTCCTCTTGTCTTTTCTCACAGACCTGCTTCCTTAGGAACTTTCCCCAGCCTTTATTCTGCCCCTTCGGAGTGATGTCGAGCCTCAGACTCTTCGGAGAACTAACAATACTAAAGGGCAGGCTCTGAACTTATCTCTGATCGTCACGACGGTCTCATCTCGTTAGCGACTGATTGGTGCCGAGCTGCAGTAGATCTAAGTGCCCAGTCTTTAACACCGTTGTCCTCAGAAGAAAGGACAGGGCAAGGGACAGGGCAATAGACCTTCACTGGAATGCTAAAAGATCACCACTTTCTTCTGAAGTGATCTAGTATAGGCGTTCACGATTCCAGTAAAAAAACCTGTGGTTTTATGTATAGGAACCTTGGAATACACTCTTAAAAACTACCACTGAAGAAACTGCATTTAAAATTATGATAATGTTCTTTTATATTTAGATCTCAAAGACCTGAATAATTGTTGTGCTTTTCGGAACTCCTTCAGTTTATGTGGACAGCATGAGCTGCCTTATCAGTACCTTCTGGGCAGCAACATCTAAGTTATGAACAGAGACTGGGATCTCTTCTAAAAAAAACCCAATAATACTAACGTATTGCTCTAATTTAATTGGAATTAAATTAATTTCATTTAATGTCATTAATCAAACCAATTAATTTTATTAATTTAATTAATTTTATTTAATTGATTCCATTATTTTTTAATGAAATTTAACGTATTCTATTATTGCAGGATGAATATACAGAGCCTTGACTAACAAAATGATTAAGCATTAAAACTTCTCTTTCTGTGGCCGTGAATGAACACGCTATTAAATATTGCCAGCTCTTTTCACTGAGGGGAAAATCTACCAGAAACTGCTGCAGAGTCTGAACATAAAATGTCATTGCACGCACACGGATGCTTGATTGTATTATAAACAATTAAGATGGGATAGGAGTGGGTGCTACATGTTTTTCCTCATGCATATTAATCCTTTCAAAGATCCAGTACATTAAGTAATCTGGATCTGGGGTTAAGTCAATTTTTTCACAAGGCTGCTGTGATTTTCTGAACTGTATAAATGTACAAATGTCATTTGCATGAGAATTGTGCTGTAGTGGAACACATACAGTACAACAACATGTCCAGGAGGTCTCATTTACAAAGGCAGCATATCAAAGACAAAAACATGGGAGAAATTCCTCTCATCTAGACTAGGAAGAAAAATAATAGTTTGCTTAAGTAACACACTGACAACCATGGTAGAACTGGCCCTGACCAGTACATCTTGATTATGGTAGCTTCATAACAGGAAAAGTATGAGAGTTATTATCCTTGTTCCTGATAATGAAGGATAGAACCAGAAAAAGTTACAGAGTTGAAAACCGTGATATTTCCCAGCAAAGTGAAGTAAACTTGTTTGGTGCTCTATGGGCAGAGCTGATCTGCTTGCCTTTAATTTGAGAGGGATTGCTGTGCTTCTCTCGGTAAATCAGTTCTGAATAACAAACCTTCAGAAGTGTAGCACTGATTTCTTTCTACACGTAGGACAAAGGCAAACTTCAACACCATCTGGTACTCTGGTGAATGCAGAGATACCCGTGCAAGGCGGTAAGTTTAAGTTTTCCACGTGGCAGACATCAGTGGCAGGAGCACTGCTTTGGTTTGGGAGGGAGGGCTGGGGGGGGGTGGAAGGAAAAAAGAAAGGTTGTCCTCTCTTGTCCTTCAGCTTCCAACTGACTGAGTAGGAAACGGAAGTATCAAAACACCCGGGTGTCACAGCTGGACTGCTCCACTGCTGTGCTCACTTAGGCACCCTAATGTAGACCTACTCTGGCCATTTTTTTTGTTCTTTGCTACTAGACTTATACTTTTCTTTGTCTTTCATGTCTACCCAATTTACGTCACATTTTGCTCATTGTTGTTTTTCCCTCAGCATTTTGTTATAGACCAATCTTTGACCAATCGATAAATCCATCTTTGCATAATGCTGCAATTTTGTATATCTCTTTCTACTGGATTTATTTTATGCCATGCAAAAAAAGAATTAATTATAATTTGTTGCCCCCTATTAACCTTGTGTCTTTGGAGCCATTAGAAACAAGGTCTGAGGCAAAAGACAACAGTAATTACTGATGATTGAGAAAACAGAAACTGCTGAATTTAATTCAGAGCAGAAATGAATAAGACATGAGGAATAGGATAACAGCTAATAAAAATAGTGAACACACAAAGACAATAAATCAGAGATTTCTACTCTACCTGTTCCTTCAGTAAAATGTGAAGGTGAAAACTTGAAATCTGGTAAGAATATTTCATTTTATACAGTTAATCTAAAGTATTCAAGTGGACACACAGTGGCCACAAAATGGCCACAAGTATCTTAGAAACCAAGATAATGGGAGATTATCAAAAAAATAAATATATTAAGATTTTAGAGTGAAATAGGTCCTTCATGATTCAAGACATAAACCAACCAAAGTCTGCTGGGAATTGGAAGACATTTTCAGTATTCAATTATGAATCTGTTTCCAGGTTTCTTGACATGAGATATCTGCAACTTGTAGATACATTGGATTGGACTGGATTTACCATTGATTTGATTTCGGTGGAAGTTACTATGAACTTTCTCTTTGCAATGTTTTATTTGTTTCCCAAAATATCAAACAATGTTTAAAATATTAATAGTTGATATTTATCTTTATAGAGCTACTAGACCTTTGTGCTTATTTTCTCATGTTCTTTACCACAGAAGTTCTTTATGCTTTCCTCCTTAATTCGGGGTTCGTATCTCATTTCTACTTAAAAATAGCCACAGAGGAGTAAGATCAGTAACTCTCCCTACATTTTCCAGTGTGCCCATAACACATAAAAAACATTCAAGAAAACTACTCTAAAACTTCACCAAGAAGTCTGAGAGAAAGTTTCAGTTCTACAGACATGTACTGCAGTGCGTGGTAGTGACTACTGTAAATTTGTAAAAAAATGTACTGACATTTACTTTGATGGATTTTTCACAGAATTAGTATTTTGCTAGATGCGTAAATTGGACAACCAGAAAATAAGGCTTTAGAAATTAGTAACTTCATGTGGAAATGTGGGTTTTATTACAAATGATAATAAATATGTCTAGTTTTAAAATTTGAAGTCTTTGGGGGGTTGAAATTTCATAACTCAACTGTGGAAAATTCAACCTGACTTTTGACCTTCTGTGTTTTAACCTTAAACTCAAGTCTCGATTTATTTCCTTCTGAAAGAAAAACCTTTCAAAAAGTACCATGATCAGACTGCCAGCATTTGTGGTAAAAATCTGAGCAAAAATCCTAACCTTATTTTTTTACTTCTTTAATGTAAGAAGTAAAAATCTTTATGAATTCAAATTTAATCTAAATCTGTACTTCACACTGATGACTTCTTTTTTTTGTCTCTCTTTATATCCATTTGATTTTCTACCTTTAACTTAATGGTAAAGGAAACTTTTTCACATAATGGCACAGTCAACCTCTGCTGGAAGGTGACTTTGTACTATGCTATTCCCCAAATACTCATTTACAATGTTAAGTTTTCTGCCAGCTTAAGCAAATATATTCTAATTTATTTGTACTTGACAGAAAGTTTCACACTGATAGACAGCTAGTTGAGGAGCGTAAAAGTGTTGTGAAGAAAAACTTGAGAACTTTCCTTTTTTTTCATTGCTCAGGGAGTTAAAAATTATACATACATACATAAATAACAAATTTGCCTTCTAGTTCAGTAAGCTGACAGGGTTTATAACTCATTTGACTTGAAATATAAGTTTCCAGATTACAACAGAGAGCCCGAAAAAATCTAAAAAACATTTCTATGATTACAGAAAAGCTGCAAGAAGACAGAAGGAATATAAGATTTTTCCTCTCTCTCTGGCAGATGGAGGAATGGAAAAACTTGAAACAAAACAACCAAATGTCAAGCTTTCAGGGTCTGACCTCTTACGTCACATTCCAGAGAAAAAAAAAAACTCAAGCCCTGTAAAAGGAAACCTTAAATCTCTTCTTAAATTTTTCCCTACATAAAGTGCTTTGTCTGAAAGCTGTTAAAGATCTTCCATAACTGTTCACATATTTTGTCCAATTTATTTACTTGGATCCAAGATGAAGTGCAGATACGCTGTACTAAAAGTAAATAATTTTAAAAATTTTTGAATATAGGGCTTTATTGTAAATCAGACTATTTGTTTGATACACAGAAATATCTTTCATATGGGTATGATGAATGTCTGTATGTGTTGTGCTTGCGTATTTATCACTGCTGACTTAAAAAACACTTATTTAATTTAAACTTCAAACATATAATGCATCAGAAGTATTTTTTCCAGTCAAAAAAAACAGTGTAATTTTATCTTGCATAAGAAATCTTTGTCATTAGAGACATGACTTTTGATTATACTGGCAAAATAATTTTGAATTCATCACTGTTTGTTGTATTGAGCAATCTGTAATTATCTCCCTAATTAATTTTAAAAGTAATTAGTTTTTTTCCCTCTATGTAATAGAAAACAAAAAGGCAAGACTGAATTAGTTATTTATTTCTTTATTTGGGGAAAAAAAACAGCTGGGAAGTATGTAAAGCAAACTGAAATCATTTTACTTATTAACTCTCCTGGTATAGGCTGTCATTTTAGAAGATACTTATCAGGTATTAATATTGGTTTAGGTGCTGATTCTGTAAACACTGACCTAGGTAAATAATTTCATACTCTGGCTGATACAGGTAAGAATTTAGATAGGGCTCTATTTCCTGCAAACAAGAAAAATAGCAATTATAGTGATTTGTAACCAAAAAGTTACACTTAGTGGTGTGACGTAGCTTACAACTTTTATAAATTATCTAAAATGTAAGCTAACATAGAAAAGTACATGGGACCTGATGAAGGACTCGCTGGGGTTGAGTTATAAGGGGAGCAGAAGTGCTGTTATAGCACTCAGGATAACATAGAAATAAAACCGGGACAGACTGAAAACATACAGTTGGGGAAGGTCAGTAGCTGCAAAAAAAAGAAGCTGTGCCATTTTCCTGTTCAGATATAGAAGGATGCAATGTAGAATATTGTAAATTGAGGACAAAAATGTAAAAAGTTGGCTATGTTAGATAGACAGTAATGTCACATCTCACATATCATTCCTGCAAAGCAACCAGATCAAATGAGAGAGTCGATTCTTAGAAGTCCATGCTATGTGTATAAATTTCCCCTATCATGTGCAAGAAGGCGGCATCTCAGGATGAATTTAAAATACCCACAAAACTCAAAAAGGGTTCTGCTGCAAGCAGCACAGACTTAAGTAACATGGAGAAGATGGAGACAGTGGTGAACCATAAATCTGGGCTTTTGGGATAGTATCTCACTTCAGAAAGATCCTAGAACTTCTCCTGGAAGTTCTTAATTAGCAAGAGAAGGTCATGAATTTGAGTACCTTTCTAAGTATTAGTTTGGTCCTTAAAGACTTATCTACAAAACGAGGATTGGAGCCCCTCCTCTTGCAAGGCAGTGTGTTGCAGTGTGTCTGACTCCGTATTGTCAGGCCCCCCCCAGTTGGCCTGGAGGCTTGCTAGCTGGATCCATCTCTAAAGCAGCTGAACCACAGAGGCAGAAGCCCAAATGAGCTCTTCCTTCCACCTCTCAACATGGGGTCAATACGAGAGCAGGAGACAGTGACATCTTGGTGCTCAGGTCTTCTCTCCTCCCCTGCAGCAGCCTTCGCCCATCTTGTCACTCGTCAAGTTAGAACACCATGAGACTTTGGGCAAAATTGGAAGTGGGGCCAGATAACACAGGTGAAGAGCTCTCCGTTCTTCTCCTGCTTGGTTAGCCAGTGTTTGTCTTGACATCATGTCTGGCAGAGGCAAGAAAAGCAAGCAGCTTGTGAACGGAGGTACTAAGTACCATTTCAGGATGTTTTCTGATAATACCCAGGACATCATTAAGATAGGTATCCATTACCTGGGAGAGTTTGAAGCATATTTCAGGAAATGTGTGCAGCGCTAGGAGTGTTCCAGGAAAATGTTAACTGAGATGCCATTACCTAACCTGGACCTATACTAAGACTGTGACTGCCAACGAGCTGAGCTGTGATGTGGAGCTCCAAAGCCTCACACTGTACAACTTTGGCAGTTAAATCTTGCTTTCAACAAAATTTGTTACACTAAAATTGTAAGAAGTACTGCTTTTATTCCTGTTCCCTTGGGAGTAGGTTAGTGATTTACACTGGAGCCCACCACAGGAGGGACCGTTTACCCATCCACTAAACAGCTCTGTAGAGTGTGGAGAGTTGGAGTGTTTCCTTCTCCTTTCCTAATCCATTCAGAACCTTAATGCTTATGGAAGAGTTTAGACCACCCTGATCTAAAAGTTCAAAACAGATAACTTGACATTTTGGAAAAAATAGTATCTTCCTTTTTTTTTTTTTTTTCAACATGCAAGAAGTGTGGGCCAAAAGTCTTGGCTCTTGTGGCTGACAAACCTCTTTGTACTGTCAAAAATCTGTAGTCAATAACGTAAGCTTCCAATGATTTAAAATTATATCCCTAGGTTATAAGACAAGGATAAATTTATGTCATTTCAGCCTAACCCAAAGCTGTTTGGGCTATTGTGTGTCTCACTACAGTAAGCAGAAGTTTTCAAAACAATAATCCAGTCTCCAGAGATGCGCAGCACTTCTGAGCAGAGTCTTCAGCCTGGCCGCAGAAGGGACGTCGGGAACTGGAACAGGGACTTCCAGAGAAAGTCAGTGTGACAGGATATGGTCATGGCACACCAGCTGCCCTAATCATTACTAAGGGAGTTTATGTTTTGTTTAGTCAGTATTACACCAGGAGGAGTTTAAGAGAACGCTTTGAAAGAGGCGTGAACATTTGTAAAAATGTTTTTTGTTTCCTGTTTTATATAAGTAACTGTCGTGGCAAATCTGCAAATGATCTTCTACCCTGCTTAGAAACCAAAAAATACAGCAGATGGTTGACTATTTCAGCCATCCCCTAGTAGTTTAACTCCTCTTTAATTACACCAGACAGTTAATTTACTTCAAAAAAACTGGGGTCAGGCCCAAACTAAATCATCACGTACAAAAATCAAAGGCTGAAAATTATGACTGGAACAGATGGCACTGAAGGCATCATGGTTTGAGAACAGCCAAAGAGTTATTGGTTTAATATAAATGAACACTGAAAAGCACCAGAAAATTTTAAAAGGATATGAATGAACAGAGTTAAGGATATTATTGTGAGTCGGTTAAAAGTCAAAAAGTACCTGTGACATAATAGAACTAAAGGTAGAAATTATTTTTCAAAAATAAAACAAGGGCTTTATTTTGGTGCTTTTCTGGTTTTCAGTTTGTAGGATACCTTATAAAAATGCTAAATTAAACTCATACTGCAGTTTGCATGATGTTTCATTTTGCCAACAACGTTGTGATTCCATATGTGTTGGCAAGTGTGTATTTCTCCTTGCCTAGTTCAGGAACATTACCACATCTTTTTTTTCTTTCCCCTGCCCAACTGTCTCCCCTCCTCCTTCCTCCATCCTGAAAAGAACAAATAATTCAATATTGAAAGTTTTTTTTCTATATGGGGGAATGTAATACAATATGCTAGTTGTGTTTCAGTAAAATATAACAGCCACATTTTCTTCATCCCTGAGGAATCTTCCCATCACATGCCATAATCTGAGTCCTGTAATCTCTTCCCATAAGCTTCCCTGGGACTTCTGCCTGTAGAAACTTGCACCATCATACATGAAAGACTTCAGGCTCAAACAACCTCCAAGCAGAGTATGGTGACAACATTCGTCATATTGTTCCAAGCATAACTGCATCACTGCAATCTGCCGTTAACATTCAACAGAGGGTTTCCTGTGGGCTGAAATTTGGCATGCAGTATCTCAATTTAGGAGCACATTTTAGAAGCGTGGGTACTGACAGAATCATTTGGGTAGCCAAGAGTAAACCAGATTAACAAATCAATTTTACAGATGATACTTGTACAAAACTCAACTGATGCACAAAAATGTGTAGCAAAGTAGATGTTCAGTATTTCCAAAAAGAAAAAGTAAAAATAATTAAGGAAATAAACCAATCTTCAATGTCCTTTTGCTTTTCAGAATCCCAGCTTGAATCTGAAAAGCTAGATTCCTGTTGGTTTCTGTTGCCAGAGAAAATAAAAGAGGGTTAAATATCTTCTGATCGTACTTTGATCTGCTTTTTTATATGTAGCACCTACTAGTTCTTTACTGCATGGACAGGTAGATGTGCAAAAGGCATTGCTGAAGTACCTAACTACTACCGTCCATCACAACAAAGCCAGTGAGGGAACAAAGGATACTTCAAAACTCGTTACTTTGTCCTGAAGAGGGTAGTTTTTTACTTACAGAATTTCTAAATTCTCCTCTGCCATACCCTCTTGCTTAAGCATGTCTTCCACTTACACTACTGTGCAAGGGCATAAAGACTCCTAACCCTTACCTCTGTCCAAGTGTTCCTGATGTCATCATCCAAGATCAGAAGAAAGTGGATTAGATGCTTTGGAACATGGCACATGGGGTAGATGGAGCAATATATTCGTAACCTGTTGAGTTAACTCTCCGGTGCTCTGTAAATGTTATTTTCCTCTCAGAATAAAAACTGGAAGTTACTGTTATGTCTTCAATAATTATCCTCACATAGCAAGATACCCTTACTATGAACTATGCCTAACTGGCGTAATGCTGATATTTATGATGCAAACAGGCTACAAATTTCCGTTTCTTTTCAAACTTGTATGAAGTAATTTAGCCAGTTTTGCAGATCATACTAATCATATTTAAGCCAAAGCAATCCATGACTATGTGCTATGTGAAAGGTTTGGTCAGTCATGCTTGGCCATCCCATGTCTCAGTTATTCAGCTCAGAGGACCTGCTGAAGCAGGGCACATCTGGTCTCTAGCTTGCACAGCTTGACTTTACTCCCATGGAAAGTCAGATATGATAAGGAAGGGCAGGACCGTGCATCTCAATCTTAACTTGACATGCAATCAGGTCACAGATAAGCCATACACCCACCTCAGGAACTGGGAGGCACACCTGGGGTCCCACGGTCCATAGGACTGTTAAAGACTAGATAAGTTGGTTGGCACAGCAATCAGATTTATTTCTTCACTGACATTTTTATTTCTTTATTTCTGCTTTTGTCAGAAACATATACTTCAATGATGCAGGCATTTTGAAGTCACAGTTTGCAACACAGTTAAAAGCAATTTTAAAAAAAGAAATGGCAGAAACTGAAATGTTATTGCTCTTCCTGCCGTTTAATTTCTAAATTTATGTAGTTAAACCACAAACTCATTTTTTGCTATTAATCTTGGCCATTTGTTCATTTGAAAAATGTGACATATGGTTTGACACATATGGTTATTTCTATGTTAGTGAAAGCAGATACCCTTGCAAAAGAGACACGGCAGGGAAAAGAAATCTGTGTAATAGTGGAGGTGTTTAAAGGAAGTCTTGTGTTTGCTCTAGTAGCTCCTAGTCTATTGTATCAGTCAGTCACTTCTACTTGCATCTACTCAAGGTAAGGTGCCTCAATTCATTATTAAAGCCATGTATGGACATATTCCACTCCTATATTCAAAATATTTTCATGTGTAACTCAATCCAAGTGGGAAAAACACTATCTTTGTATGCTGAATTACAAAAGAATTGGCTAAAGATCTCTTCAGTTCTACTGACACAAGTAGCTGTTTATAATATATCAGGATAGAAATGATCAGAAATACTTCAATTTTTTCTTGCACAAATAATGTCACTTTCATTATTTTATATTTTATAAATGGAGTATGCAATTTTTGCAGTGATATAACCTTTCAAAATGAAATTCTCTATCTATAGGCCTAAAATTGAGTTTAAAATCATAAAACTGGAATTAAAAGCTTCAGTATGACCAAAATGTATTGATTTGAAAGACCTGGACCTTTTGGGGGTTTAACTTGCTTTGAAGGACTTTTAAAATGTTTCTGGTTTGATTTGGAACAAGAAAAGACATTAAAATCATGGAAATATTTGTGAAATGGAAAATCTGTTTCTTGCCCAGTCTACTCCAATTCCTCCTCATCTAAAATCTGTTATTTTTCAAAATGCAAGTTCATTAAGTTTTTTTGTCCCATAAGTGTCTTCAATGACCTCATATTTTTCTTCAGAATATTCTTGATCTCTGCCACAGCCATCCAGGCCTGGCTTTGGGTTTTATTGAGGCTGTCAGCCTCTTCAAAAGTCTTCAGATGGAGCTGTCTCTGTTTGCCAGATGGGGTTACAGTGCTAGGCAAAAGAAAAAAACAGAATAAGAGGCAATCTGACTTCCACCCACTTTTTGTAGTCTTAACTACTGAAACCACTTCATCTCTCATTGATGAGGTAAAGGAGAAAATAACCACCTTGCTTTCTTTCCTTACTTGTCACAGACTTGCAGTAAAGTTTTGGAAGGGGGTAAAGAAAAATATTTCGTGGGAGAAAGATAAGAAACAATTCAAAGTAAAGGAGGAAGTGAAAGAAAGCAGAGGAAGAAGACACTGCAGGAAAGTGAAGGCTTATGTTAATGTGGCTCCTACTGAAGAACTCATGTTTTAGGGTAATAACAGGGCCAATTGTATCCACGCAGAGTGGAAGATGTTATTTGTGTTATTTATGAGAAAATTTGATTATCGCAATATAAACAAGAAACAAGGATCTTTAAAATCTGACTTGAAACTCTATTCATAATTTGTTATTCTTCACTCAGGTAAAATCAAATTGCTCGTAAGTTTATTCTTCCCAATGAAAATACTGTGTCATGCTGAAGCCTAGGGTCGTTCTTTACAAATGAACCCTTGACCACAGAGATTTACTGAACAGTAGAAATACCAACAGATCATTCATTAGCTGAAGGGATCTGAAAGATTCAATGGTTTCTATGAGATGTTATGTTTCTGAAAAAATATCTTATGTGAAACAAAACATATTTTAAGGTAATTTTGAAGTCTGTGTAGTTGAAGGAGTTCTGTCGTGTCATACTACTTTTTAGTATATAGTCTCTCCAGTTTTGAAACAAATCCCCAAGTAACATTTACTATCATTTGCTTTTTTATAACTGATTGAAATGTACTGACTCTAGTGAACTTATCAACAAATATGTAGAAAATATAGGGTTTGGGTTCATTGTTGGTTTCTTTGGGTGTTTTTCTTCACATGGGTTAGACGCTTTTGTAGAATAATAGAAAACCCCAAAGCTAGTGCTGCAGCACATTGTTAGAAATGTGGTTTTGCTTGCCTTGTTTATATTAGGTAGGATTTTTCTGTCTGCTGAATGAGAAATGGATGAAATAATTTTCAGTGTTTACTATGGCAAGGAAGAGCAGAAATTAAACCTGCTGGATTTTCTCCTGTGTGCCCGTCAATCCAGTGGCGCCATTCCTAACCAGCTGTTATTAGCCAAGGAAAGGTTTCATAATGTTCATGTCTACAGTTTGTATCCTGAGGTTTACCACATGCCGTAGTGTCATCCTTTACAGACTGAACTGTGCTGAAGTTCCAGGAAGGCTTTCATGACTGTGCGTGTACAGAAGTGGTATGTAACTTATGGGAAGTAACTTATTTAGCTTTTTTTTTTCTGTTTTTCCGTTGTCCAAGAATAAGTCAATTTGTTTTTCTAAAGCTTTATAAACATGAATGTCTTCATAACTTATTGAATTTCAATTTTCTTCAGAAGATGATGAAGGAACAAAAGGAGTACTTTGAAGGCAGAGAAAATCCTGTGAACAGTCATCTTTACAAGAAAGTCTAAATCAAATTACAGAGATGCTTACAAGACAATCCAAACATGAATACTAACGCTAGACATTTTAGAAGATGACAGTAAAAAACACTAGTTTAATTAATACTGTAAGACATTCAGACCAACCTAACTGAACTGTGAATAACAAAATGCAGGAGAGATTTGGCATGGTCCCTTTCAAATGCAAAGCAGAGTTTATCCTTGCAAACACCTGCAGTGACAGGCATTATGAATTACACTTACTTTTATTTACTTATGTTTAGCTAAATTCCTTAGAGCTTCCCCTTACATTTCTGAGGAACATAGTGCCTGTGAAGGCATGCAGCCATCCTTGGGGTTTGCTCAAAATTAGTTATTTATTTTATTTGGCTTACTATTGCATTTACAATACATTAAAGAAAGCCACATTTTATCATATTTCCTTTTATTCGAAGATTACCACCAAAACAATTCCAGCCAAAGGTTATCGTGGCTTTCTAGTTTTCTTTAGCTCTTGCTTTTTTTTCCAAATCTCCATATTATTTTTAGTGATTTATGTATTTAGAAGTGTATTTACATGCGTAGAAGAATAGTCACAAAAGGACCAAGTTCCACACAAGAAAATCAAAGATACTTCTTCATGCATTCTTCATTGCTTAAACTGCAGAATGTACTGAGTGTGTTCAGGTGATAAGGCCAATTTTTTGAGGTCTTTTTGGTTAGGTACCACATACTTTACGATAGTACAAGTGTAACACCCTCTGCCACCCTCATCAATCTTCATTTTGTTTAGCAGATCTCCTAGACCACAGCATACCTTCTAGACCCTCTACAAGGAACTGAAATCTTACCTTTCCCACAGCTGATCTTAGAGTGATGCAAGCTGCCTGAAGCACATACCCGTGTTATATCACAGAAAAAGAAAAAGACACGTACATCACTGAGGAGGTACAGGGCAACCCAGCTATTCCAGCAACAGGAACCCATAGAGCAGAATGAGAATGAATTTGCAAAGACAAAGAGACCCAAGAGTCAGCAATTAACTCTCCAGGAGGATGGGAAAATGCAAGGAGCTGCCTGACAGCGTGTAAAGGTGTCAGCACGCTGTGCTCTGCAGTGTTCCTGATGGCTGTAAAGATTTTAGAATACTCAGTAGATCCAGAAAAAGGAAAAAAACACAGTCAATACTTCGACTAAGGAAGCTGGATTGTTTCAGGTCAACAGATCTGTAATTGTTTAGGAATGTTTCTAGAAGGTAAATTATAAATTATCTATTACATAGAAGTTACTTAATTGACTTTAAGATGTGGCTTTGTTTATTATTTATTATGCTAGCTGATTAGCAACATAACTTCTGTTTTCCAATCAGTGCCTCAGAGTTTAATCTATGTTTTTATATGCCAGATCCATAGACAAATCAATGACACCTTATAATATCATGAATGTACCCTCAAAAAGAAAAAAATAAAAATTAAAGCAGATCAGCTTTTCAATGTTCTCTGTTTATTATTTGATTTTTTTTTTTGAATGTTTCCTTCCCAGTGTGTTCACACCAGTCTTTACTTACCATCAGGTTATGCACAATCCCTGACTTGCCTGTCCACCTTTTTTTTAAAAAAAAATTCCTCATTCTTTCTCTGATTAGCGCTGCCTCAACTCAGTTAATTAATAGTCTTCCCATGACTGCTTCACATGCTGCCGTTCTCCTAAACACAGGCAATTAACAAAGTCTGCAAACCTTCCTCTTCCTGTATGATCTGTACTTTTCCTTCACTGCTCATGTGTCATCTCTATTGACACTATGGGATGTTTGGGGAATATTATAATCCAGTGTTACTTCATGTAATTTAAAGAGTGTGAAGCAGAACAAAGGCTTATTCTTGGCTGAATTATGAAAAACGTCTAATATAGAATTATAGAACAAAAAGAAGAAAAAACAAAAAACAGAAAGCTTTTCTCAGATGCTGTTATATTGAGTAAAACATCACATAGCTAAACTGTCATGAATAAAAGAACAGTATTAGTTGCAAGTTTCAAAATATTGTAAGGCAACTGATCAACTCCAACTGCAAGTGGTAGAGTCCCAACTATTTCAGTTGTTACATGAAGATAAAAAGTTACTTTAATAAGGTTATTTTGTTATGTTTGCCTATGAAAATGTTATATTTTTTCTTCAGCTATTCATTAAAATATACAGGACTGTGTGCAATAGTTCATCACATAGTTATTAGTTCAAATGTAAGCAAGCTCAGTGACTTTTTGAAACATCTTCTGGCAGAAAAATGTGTTCAGCAGCAAAAGAGGCTAGACAAATATCAACTTGCCTTAATATTTAACATAGAATATTACATAGTAAATGAAAAAGCACCTTCTAATGAAAAATGTTTTATTCTGCAATGTACTTTGGGAAGTATTGCGCTTCACAATTAATAAAACCCAAATGTTTTGATAAATCTTTAATGCGCTAAGCAGTAAAGAAAATGGACATCTAAAGAAATACAGTTAAATTTTAATCTTTGACTAAGAATTCACTTATTTGGGGGGTAAAAAAGCAGTGTCCATTAATAGTGAAAAAAATAGATTTTAATAAAATATTTAGCAAAAATAGTCAGTGACTAGAAAGAGCAACTTCTGCTTTTTAATATTTAATGTTAAGAGGCTCTTGACAGATACAGAGACAGTACTTTTAATAATATTTAACACTTAAAAACCTTTCAGCAGCTAGAAAAGAAATCACTCAAAAAATTTAGAATATACAGCTGCACAGTAACTGGAGGACTCCTTCCATGGCATTTCACGTTAAAACAGTTCAGTGACTGAAAAGCGACTTTGAAAATATCTTTAAAACCTAAACAGCAAGGACAGAACGACAGACTGTGAATAGTATCCTGAACGAGATATCAGGATACAACTTAGGTAGGATACTACGCACCCCCCCTCTCTTCACAGCCCATCTTTGGGTGAAAGAACCAGAAGAACGTATTCCTGACGGCAATCACTGCAGCGCCTTTGCTCCTTGGCGGCCCCCAGACTCCTCGCTCAGCTGCTGCCCCTTCATCCTGCCCTGCCCTACCACCCGTCAGCATCTCAAGGAGACAGAAGCTTTCAGGCAGGATTGTCTGGAGAAAAGGGCTCCTTGAAAGAGATTTTCTTTTAATCCAGGTAAGATGTTAATGGAGCAGGTCACAGGCGCTGTATGTGAAAGTGTGGATGTCAGAACTCCGTGGCCAACAGGCAACCACGCTCGGCAGAAAGGGATGGGAGTGTGACTTTTTATGTGCTTCTGCATGTAGCATTCTGGGCATTCAGCCTTTATTGCTTCATCAATTGATATCTTACCCCACTTTTTCCAGACTTTAATTATTTCTTAACACTGATTTTTAAGCTTTTATACAAAACAGAAAGTGTCACCTCTTGTCTGTCCAAGATAACCCTGAGTGCAATTGCTGGAGACAGTTAATAACAGCCTGAACTCATCACAAGCCAAAGACTTTTCATAGAACCTCTTCTGATTATATTTTTTTTCCTGAATCCATCAAGATAAGGTCTGCTGGACAATTGACAAAGGTTCATGCAACTCAGTGGACTCTTTTTAAAGACCTAATATGAAGGTCTTTCCCCAAAACTGTAAGAAAAATACTTATAATTTGTAATGCAAAAGACAATTAGAAAGTGCAGAAAATTTCCTCATATGCAACAATTTTCTTTCTTACCAGAAACTTTTAGACAAGAATTAATTGCAGAAGGCCATTTCTGGCTGCTCTGAAACTTGAGCAACCTAAGCTAAATTGACCCTGTTTTGAGCAAGAGGTGGGACCAGACAACTTCCAGAGGTGCCTACTAGCCTGTACAAATTTATGTCTATACACAATCTTAGACACATGCATGTTATGTCTATACATAGTGTACCACTCCTCAGGCAAAGAACAGTAACACTTAAGCCACCGATGGGGAGTAAAGTTACATAAAACATGTAAATTCCTTCTTAGGATGAATTTGTCTGAGAAGTCAACACAGCAAGGGGTGCAACGGCAGCCAGAAATGAAAGACACAAGGGAGAGAAACTTTATTCCAGTCACCCAGCAGCTGGTTTAAACTGTGGCTAATTTCATGGCTAACTGTGAAGAACTGTACTTTAAAAATAGTTTTATGAGAAAACATTTTTTTAACCACAGGTTTGGGAGAAATGAACAAAAACTGATTTGTTAGTTTTGAGATACATTTTGCTAGCACAGCCGAGGATAAATCCCATCCCTTCTCACAGTCAAATCAATCAGGTTGTGCTGAAGGTTGCTAACCTGGAAGAAAGACAGAGTATGGCAGTAAGATATATAAAATGGATGTCCTTTGTTAGCTTGTATCTAGCTCAAGTTAAATGCTCTGTGAAATATGTCACCGAGAAGGTGTTGCAAAACTCAGGGGTTAAGTTTAAAGACTGCCTTTTATATAGAGGCATCCAAGACTCTTTTTTCTTTTTTTTTTTTTTTTTTTTTTTTTCTCCAGAGAGTGGCAGGGACATGTAGAAAAACCAGCAATAAGTTTTTACTAGCACGCACTTGGCTGTGCACACTTTGTTAGGACATTTATGTTTTCAATTGCTTTCATACACACCCATTTAAACTGGAGACCAGCTCCAGGGTTTTTTTTAATATGATCTTTAGATTGTCTTCTGAATTTTCAGTGATATAATGGTTTAACTGCACAACTCCTATGATAACAACAGGTCTGTAAGTAACTCCTGGTCTGTAGCTGATGCAGGGTTAAAACACTGCAGAAAAATTTGAATTTTTGAAAACTTTAGCTGTATGTTGAGCTTGGCTAAGAGAGCTGGAAAATTCCAAAAGGCCACCAGCAGCAGAGAATATGTCTTGCCAGGACAAGAATTCAAATCCTCTGAAAGTCATATCTAATGATTCCACATGCAATTCTTGGGGGGGGGGGGGCGGAAGATACATTACAATGGGGTGCAGGATGGCCCTTCCTTACAGGAACCCGAAATTCAGGGCTTAAAAGCAACACCTGCCTAGCAGCATTGCTCGCTTGCTTGTTTGGGTGTTTAAAGTTGGCATAGTCAGCACCTTTATTTTCAGCATTCATCAGCACCAGGCATTTCTTTGCTTCTTGTGGGCTTTGATCCATACTTTCCTTGGGAAGATGTTGCTCCAGGTACTAATTAGAACACCTGTGAGCAGGCAGGTTTTGCTGCTTACTCATAAAGAGCATTTTTCTTCTGGAAAACTGCATTGCTTTGTTTTCAGTCTGATGAGTGCATGTTATTGTTCTGAATAGTTACATAATTTTCCTGCTAATTTCACTGTTCATAACTTATTTTTGGACCATCATCCCCATCTCCTTGCCTAGGGTCCTACTAGAGTGAGGAAAGGAACGTGCTCATCTCACCGGTATCTAGCCAGCTCTGTGTCGCTGCTTACTCTGCCCTCCCGGCAGTGGAGCACACAAAGCTTATGGATCTAACCATCAGTGCTGCAACGTGGCAGGCACCTGGTAAACTCTGTGGAAATAACCATTTCACCTAGATGAGAATTCGATCCTTCTTTTAAGAACCTGTTCTTTTCCCGATAGTTTCTATATGAGGTAATTTAATTTCTTACTAAAACCTGTGTGAACTACTTTTGTTAGAGAGTCCTCTACTTCATTCTCATCTATCACCCACTGCTTTTGGCACTAGTTTTTTGAGCTACAGTGTTTCTGTAATTTTTTACGCAGAGAATGATGCTGTACCCATGTTCCCATATCACCTCAGATCATGCAGTGCTTTAATATACAGAGCTTTAACTGTACACAAATTTTTTTTGTACTACCGCTTGATAAAGAAAAGCAACTGTTGCAGAATTTTGTATTTCTTCAGTGTTCTGCTTTTCCTGCAAATTAGTCTTAGTAAAGATCACAGTTTTGCTGCATTTCTCTAGTTACGACAGCTGTATAAGAACTGAGCTTTATGCTGCACTTATGATAAACTTCTTTAATCACAAACATTTAAATCCCTGTGAAAATGTATGATGTGTTCTTCACATAATTTGCATGTCTGACTGCTCACGGGTAAATAACATTTCTCATGTATTAACATTCTCACTGCTGCTTCTGCTGTGTGTTGTAAGATGGAAAACTTCGGAGTATTTAAAAATATTACAGATCTTATGTAAAGTTACTTATACTTTATTTTAGAACTTAATGTTAATTACCAGAAAATAATATTCCTAAGAGTTTCATAGTTATTTACTTGTGGCGACATTTTTATTACTAAATTTTATTAGTAAATACATTCAAAATTAGCTGTATGACAATGTCTCATTATAAGATGAGTGGCTTCATTACTTTATATACAGTCTTGCATCCAGTGGTTTTCTGTTGAAAAGTCCTGGGAGAGAAGGCGTGTCAGAATCTGCCCTAAAACGTGATTGCTCAATGTGGGTCTCTGACTTTGAGGTGGAGACAGTCACACAAATGTCTCTGCGGGTGTTAGAAGAGAGCCCTCTCTGAAAGTCACAAAGGGGAGCTTACAGGATTTCAATTTTGTCTTTAGTTTTACTCAAACAGAATACAAAGGAATTTTCAGTTACCACTTTGGTAAGACTAAAGCAACACAAAAAGCAAACCAGCCTGCAGATGAAGTCAAAATTTCAACCCCTGTTTACTTCTCATCTAACTTCTTAACACTGAGAAAAGGGAATACACACCAGTACCCACCAATACGTATCAGAGTCAGGATACGATTTCCATACCCATGTGTAATTTTCTGCTAGTCTGAATCATTATTAGGAGTCAACCTGTCCAACAGTCCCCAGGGTACAGCTCAATGATCCCCCATTTTGGTCTGGTTGGGTCACCCAGGACTTGATGGTTAATTTCTTTCAATTTCCATATAATTTTTACCACTGTTTAACCTACTGAATAAATTTTATTCTATCTGTTCCATGATACAGGGGGTTTTCTAGTGCCAACGTGCTGCAAGATAAACATGTAATTACTGTGAGCATTTCCCAACAGAAACATGTCATCAGCCTGGAGCAGCCATTTAAGGCCCTTTGGACAAACCAGCTGCTTCCTTTGTGAGAAAGGAAATTCTGGTGAATTTGAAACATCATTTTAGGTCTGTTTTGCCACTGAGTTAAGAGTTTCATAGGAAACAGATTTTCAGGTATGCTTTCCCAGGAGCAAAAAGGTATTTTAAACAATATGACTGTGGTGATGAACTATGAAGTTCTTCTTGTTTTATTCTCTTAACCTCACCGTTACAGTTGTTAAGACCAGTGGAATGATATCAGCTGCATAACACAGAAAATAAATTTTAACCTAATGCTGGGTACAGGCTTTCCATCTGAAAACAGATGTAATGGCTCCACTCACAAAAGCAGTCAAGAATTAAGTATGAGGATGCAGGAATTATATAGGAAGGCAGGAAATCTTGCTACCACAACTATAAACTGCAACTTGAAATGAGAAATGAATGCATCCTATCCTTGAAAAGTTATGCTTTCTATTCTTAAATTATACTTCTTGAGTATTCTCAGGGAACTGTTTCCCCTAAGCATCAAACTTAGTTCACAAAGAATGAGCACTGTTTCATAAAATTCCTGAAATAGACGATTAACTCTGCCCACTAGGGATACTCTGATTTGGAACTTCAGAAAGCCTTACAGTGAGTTTTTACATTTTTTCTTAAAGACTAATAGTTGGTGTGTAATTCATTGGAAATTTATCTAACAGTATGAGGTGGGGGAAAAACCAAACACATTTCTATGTGTTCAATGTTACATATCAGTTCTGAAAAGCAGGTGTCTGTGTGAAAACTCTGGATAGAGGTAAAAAGCTGAAGAATTTCTGCCTCAGCACCAGTCAAAAGCAGATATTTTGTTCAGACAGCAAAACACTTCAGCATTCTGTTTACTTTTGGAGAGCTGATCGGAATGCAAATGAGACAGAATGTGTTGGAAATCAGCGTGAAGGATTACTTATCTCCTTCGAAGGAAAAGAAATAGGAATGAGCATTTTTCACCTATTCATTCCATCTACTTTATCGAGGAAGGAGTGGTATGATGAATGAAGTGCTATGCCTTGGCTATTCTTTGGTTACATTCTGCAAGTCTTCTGCAAGAAACCACGAAAAACAACCTATATTTTTTCTATGGCAATGAATGCTGATGAGACAAAATTTGACACAACCACAAGCATTCCTTCTCCAAGAAATATCCTCATGGTACAAGCGATTATAACTCCTCTGACTACCTGGAGGGATGGGTTCACTTACCATCAGATACCTTGGCTCTATCAAATGGTTTTGAGCTGATCAGGTCAGTTCTAAGGTTTCCTGCAAAATTAGTAAATTCTTTCCTAATGGTTTCACTTTTTGAAATTTATATAGATTTTTAACCCTTCAGCAATGGTAAAAAAAAAATCACTTGATTTTTCAGTTGTTTATCACATAACTTTGCAGCTGCTCCCCAAAAACCACTTTTCTCTCTTTCAAAAACAAAATTCATGCTCATTGCAAAATTAAAGAGACTATAATTAGAGAACCATCCACAAGTTCAAAATGCAACTCACATTATATTCCATTTGAAACACCATTACTTCAATGCTGATTACAGGGTTCAGTACATGTATAAGGGAATTTGAAATGTGACCACAAGTGCTCTGAGCTGCAACATTCTTTTCAGCAGAGTTAATGAAACTAAGCCATGTGGTAAGGCATTAATTACAGAAATCTGTTTTAAAATCTTTTTTTCTGCCATAAATAGGAGATCCTAGATAATTCATAACCATTTGTTTGTTATTAGTGCATTTTGGTTTCACCATTTAGCTGCTGTGACAATCCAAGAAGCTGACAGAAGTTGCAGTTAGTGTGTGTTAAACATTGTTTATTTTGGATAGAACTAGTCATAAGAATTCATTATTATTTATGTTACTGAACAGCTAGAAAGCTCAGATCTTGAAACAGGATCCTACAATGTTAGATGCTGCCTACATTAAAAAAGGAAGGGAAGGGACGGGCAGGGAAGGGAAGGGAAGGGAAGGGAAGGGCCGGGAAGGGAAGGGAAG
>JAVJGG010000062.1:9014899-9026892 GCA_035590195.1 Aviceda cuculoides
AAGGGAAGGGAAGGGAAGGGAAGGGAAGGGAAGGGAAGGGAAGGGAAGGGAAGGGAAGGGAAGGGAAGGGAAGGAAAAAGGAACAGGATGCTTACTCTTTAGAATGACGAAATAATTTACATTGAAGGACTGAGATATCAGCTCAAAGCAGATCCACTTAGATGAAGTTGCTCAACCCTTGTCCAGGTGAGCTTTGAGTATTCCCAAGGACAGCAACTCCACCCTCTCAGTGCAAAAGGTTTTCTTTCCATCTAATCACTGCAGCTTTTAAAAGAGTCTGGCTCCATCGTCACCACACCCTGCGTTAATTAGCCAAAGAGAGCAACAGGTTCTCCCGGAGTCTTCTCCTCCGCAGGCTGAGCAAGCCCCACTCAGCCCCTCCACATGCAGTGTGTTCACCAGCCCTTTAGCCATCTTGGTGGCCCTCTGTCGCAATTGCTCCAGTCTGTCAATGTCTTTCTTGTACTGGAGAGACCAAAACTGGACACAGTCCTCCAGATACAGCCTCACTGGTGCTGATTAGAGGGAAGTATCGCGTCCCTCGGCCTGCTGGCTGCGTGCCTGCCCGTAGAGGCCTGGAGGCTGCTGGCCTCTGCTGCAAGGGCACACTGCTGGCTCATGCCCAGCTTTGGCCAGGTAGCCCCAGGGACTTTCTGCAGATCTGCTGTCTCCCCAGCCAGGTCCGAGCCTGCACTGCTGCATGGAGCTACTCCATCCCAGGTGCAGGACTTCATACCTCTCTCACCGAATATCCTGAAGTGTCCGTCAGCCCATTTCACCAGCTTCCTGAGGTCCCTCTGATAGCAGCAGTGCCCTCCAGGGTACTGGTGCTCCGCTCACTATGTTACCAGCCATGAACTTCCTCAGAATATGTTATATCTCATCATTCAGGATGCTAACGCACGCATTTAGCGATATTGCTCCAATATTAATGCCCGAGAGATGCCACTGTTAATCAGACCGCAGATGAACTTTGTAAACTGTTCACAACCTTCTGAGCCCAGGAATTCAGACAATTTTTACCTGCTTTATCCTCTCCTCATCCAGTTCCTATCTCACCATTTTGGCTATGGATGCTATGGGAGACCGTGCATTGCAACCTGATGAGAAACGAAACAAAAGCCTCCAGGAGCTGACCCCAGGAGTAATAAGCCACTAGAAGTTACAAGAAGCTGATCACTGAACAAGCTTTCAGAAGTTTCCTGAATTTCCCTAAAGGAAAAGAAGTTAGAAACCTGCAAAAATCACTGCATCTCTGCTCACTTGCATCTTCTTTTTCCATTTGTTATTTGGCATCTCAAAACAGGGCTGCAACAGGACAGTATGGACTCCATTCTGCTTCTAAGAAATATGTTGTATTCAATCACAACTGCTTGCCTGAGGCTTTTGGTGCCTAGACCATTCTTCAGGGTCTCTCGTTTGATCATTAGACAGATTTAGGACAACTTTATCTCTCCGATCAGGCAAATACATCCATTGAAGCTGAGCCATTTGAAAGAAGTGATGGAAAATAAGAGGTAGAGATGAAAACATAAGGGTGAAAATGCTAAATAATGAATAATATTATTAATATTGCAAGAATAGTCACATAACGTCACAGAACTAATCATCATCAAGTGTTTTTAATAGGCATTGATTCTGACCTCATTTTTAAGAAGGGAGACTATAAAACTCATAAAAGTTCATAAAACTCAGTTTTTCACTGCATATGCTTTATGAACAATGGGATTAGACATGAAAGATTTGGGGAAAATTTAGGAAGACTAACCTTACTGATAGACAGCTGTTTCATGGCAGGATTTCCTGCTGTCCTGGGTATTAAAAATCAGGCAAAATAATTTCTGTTTATTGAAGTGGAGAAAAAGGAGCCAGGCAAAAAGGCATAAACCAGCATGTTCCAGTGATCTAGCAACAAACCAGCAGGGTGAGCCATTCACTTTCCATGATGGTTCTCTAGTACATATTAGTTTTGCTGATGATAAAATTGGTTTTAAATTCCCAAAGTGAATTTAAGGATATTACTGTTTTTAAAAGTAATACTTTCAGAGTATTTTCTTCTTGTATTTTTCTTCTTTTATTGTACATTTCTTAGTACAATAAAATAGAGGTAAAACATATCCTGGAGATAAAATTAACACTTTTAGTACTATTTAATGATTTTCTGAGTTAGCAGAGAACTGTGCATGACATGTTAAAAAAATACACGATACGCAATTATAAAGATTTTTTTTTCTCTGTTGTTTTTCCTTATTCTCACTGATTTGAACAGCAAGAAAAAAAAATAAGAAGAGTTTTAAAGGACATATCCCAAGACTTTTCCAGATGATGAATAAAGGAAAAAAAATCACAACTTTACTCACTAGATTTTGGACTCTTAATTACTTAATTCCATATTTCAATGGAAATAAAATCGTTTAAGAAGAAAACCTTGAAACACATTTCATGGGTTTAGTGTTGCTCATAATCCAAATGCTAAATTGTTATGAGTAGCTTCATTCAAATTAAATTTTTCTCTGACTCATAAATTCTAACTCTGAAACCATCAGAATGCCAAATATGCTTCAGGTTTAATAAATATATCAGAATTTAGTGAACATTATATACCTGGGACTGGTAGAAGGGAACCACTTGCTGTGGCATTTAATATTTCCAATATCATACATTTATATCATGTACATATATTTAATCTATATTATTTTAGGTACAGTGAAGAAACGTAAGAGTTCTATTTAAGCAGCAGGTGTTGGAGAAAGTTCATAGTTTTAGGTGTCCACTCATTTCAAAAATCTGCTAATGACACATATCCAACATAAGATATTTGGAGGCATTTAAATATGTTGCATCTGAAACAAGTTAAAGTATTTTGGAAAAAAAATTGGTCACACCCAATACAATTTCTGTACAAAGAAAAAGGTGTAACTCCAAAAGAGTTGGTATTCATGTATTTTGTACACAAATACTTATGTTTTATATGTGAGTTTGATAATGGCAAGTGCATTTGTTGGGTGACTGAAATTCTCATCTCCTATTACAGTAAGCATTGAGGAGAAAATGTCTCGAAACTTGACTTCTCTCTTACTAATGCCAGTAAAAGGAAGTTGTTTAGGATAGCTTGCAGAAAGTGAAACTGTTAGCTGTTTCATGCTTCAAATACTTATCTGTCATCTTCCTGAGATAAGACAAATGTGGAGTGCTAAACAAAGCTAAAACAAAAAAAAGTTGTGTGTCACCTCTAATAGAGTATTTCCAGAAACTAAAGATATTATCTGTAACTCTCAGCTGACTGTCAACAGTTTGGTCAAGTTGTAGTTAACCTCTTCCAATTTCTGGGTATTTTAGCAAATTAGTTGGCTCCAAAGTAGCAACTGTAGCTCTAAAGGCTAGCTCTTGCACACAAAGTTGAAGAATAAAAATCTGAAGATCTACGCTGTAGATCCACGCTAAAACCATGGGCTTCACCATACTAAACAAAGAGCTACAAACTTTACCCTTGGTCTCCATTCATAGGACCTCGTACTTTTGTCTGCGATAGTATGCACTAGTACGTGCTGCTCTGTGGCAAAACAGTAGCCACTAGACAGGAATCGCTTTGCTTCTGAGTCACCCTTGAGAGAATCCTACCAGCTAGATAGTAAGAAAAGCTCAGAAGTGGTCAGGATTTAAGTTTCCTGTGTTGCCTTTTCAATTTAGGCTACAACAGTTTATTCGTATTTGAAACAGGGGAAAAAATGAATTTTTTTGTGGGAAAAGAGAAGAATAAAGTCATAACAGAAGCATCGAGAATTCATGTTGTTTTGTTGTGGGTGTCTTTGTTGAAGTACTGATCTACTTGAATAGCATTTAATATATAAATTTAATATTTTTTTTACTGCATGCACCAGCTTACATTTCCTGCTTTCTACAAAAATCAGAAGAAAATAAAAAGAATAAAAAGAAAGAGGAAAAAGAATTAAAAGTAATCTGAGAAAGGAAAAATGTACAATAAATTTCACTGCAGATAAAGTGTTGGGAAATTCCAACAATTAGCAGCAAATTATGTATTTTCACATAAAACTTGCTCTAACTGTGTTTGACCCAAAGAAACGTAATTAGTCTGTTAAACATAATGCATACTTCTTAATCTTTGTAGCTGATTGTCACTACTGCTCACCTTTAGACTCATAGAATATGTTGATATGGTTTCTGTGTGCCTTCGACAATGTAAAAAGGGGAAGTTCTTATCAAGTCAAATTTCAGGCTTGGTAATGCACTGGGGCTACACACTCCTTAGGCTTCAGCTGAAACGTACAGGCTCCTGTAAATTTCTGAACTGGAAATGAAAAACTGCAGCCTGACTCCTTCTAGTAATGATGCTAGTAATGGTAGTCTAGTAAAGATACTCTCCCTGAAAACAAAAAATCTGAACTGGATTTATTCCATTACTATATAAATCATGGTATCTTAAACTGTAATGTAAAACAAATAAGGTAGTATGTGTTTTAGTAAAAGTCTCAGAAAATATAGAATAAGAGATAGGGTGGATTTAGCACACAGCTTTTTGAAATGAACCCATTAAAGCAGCTTATGATTATATTTTAGAACATTAAAAACTTTAGCATGAAATGTTAAAATGCTTTAACATTTCGTATGTAGAGGCTTCTGAAGCTTTATCCCATCTAGGATTAAAGCAAATTAGTCAAAATATGCAGAAGTACAGTCATGTGCACAGAAGGCAGTAATATAAAGGTTCACTATATTTATATTTTTCAGTTTGAAATTACTTAAACAAGGTTTTTACATTTCATCCTTTTACACTTTGTACCAGTTGGTTGTGGCTTCCTTTTCTAACAGATCTCTCCATGTGATCCTTTCGACATCTTTAAATTTTCTGACTTCGTGCTACAGCCCTAACTTCAGTAAGGAAACTACCTGGGCTCTCCTTACTCTCCCTGACTCGTCCACGAGACATCAGGCTCATCCACGAGACGTCAGGCTCATCCACGAGACATCAGGCTCATCCACGAGACATCAGGCTCATCCACGAGACATCAGGCTCATCCATGAGCCTGGAGAAACTGCAGCACAGACAGAAGACATCTAGCTTTGGTGGCCTGGCAGCACTTTTCAGGCTGTCTTTCATCACCTCCTGGTTGTGACGTGATTCAGGATGATGTTATGACTAATTGTACACACGGTTCCCAGGCCGGTCCTCTCTCATCCCTGATTAGCCAGCTGCTGTCCCTTCTTAGTTACTGATCATGCTGCCAGCCAAATATCTTAAATTTTCACACAGTATTTATATTCCCTGGAAGTCCATAATCCTCATTGTATCATCCTCCCTAACATATTCCTAATGTCATGCCACTGTTTTCTACAGTGTCACCTTCCAATCAAACTCTCCTTGCAAACCAGCCCATCTGTTGCCTTTCTGTTTACAAAATCAAGGATCTGGGAAGGTATGAAGGGGCCTGCAGCTCCTGTGTGACTGGGCGAATCTCCCTCCAACTTCAGAAATATTGCCTCAGGTTTCTGGCTTAGATTCAGATCCTTCCAGAGGGTTTGAGTAGTGTTCATATGTGTGAGGGAGGCGTTTTGAAATGAGACTTGTGAAAAATAAAATAAAATAAATTAAAAAAAAAAAAAAAAAAGAGATGAAGAAAAAAGACCTGCTTCCAATCCCTTCTTAAATGTTCCTGCTTAAATGTATCAAATATTTACTGGAACAGAGACTGGGCTTTTGGAGCAGATTTTGCACATAATTCCAGATATGAAATTGTGCTATACTCTGGTGCTCGTGTGCATTCCAACAGTGACACTTACACTTCATTGAAAATTGAGCTTTATGGGATACAGCACAGTACAGAAGGTGAGCAGATGGCACAGCCAACGTACTACATGCACAAACCTCAAGTGAGTCTCCTTGTTCTTGCACTATAACACATCATTCTGACGAGAACTGCGTACATCGTAAGAACATGCTTCAGTGTTTCACTAGCGTTTTGCTATTTCAGAATCTGCTCTCTTCCTAATATGAGGGCAGATTGCTTTGGTAAAAGATCATTTTGCTAACCTGCTGCCTACTCATATCACTCTTCTCACTGGATCCAATCACTGTCCTCACCCTTTTTATGGCCTCCAGTATATGCTGCTGGCCTCCGTAATTAAAATGAGACACAGCTTTTTACTCTTCCTGCTGTCTTTTTTCAGTTTGAGTAAGTCGATATCTTCTTTCAGCTGGCCATTAAACTTAGTTTCCATCACTGCTGGTGGATTTTTTAAACATATATGTGCTGGTTGTTACCCTTGGGAGTAATTTCCTGTAAACATTCGTAAAACTGTCTCGATTTCCCCTTCAAATTCCTCTTTAAAATCCTTCTCTTTTAGAAATAGAAGATATCTGAAAATGATTGGCTTGGTATAAGTTCATGATCCCCATACTTGGTCAATGGCCAGTCCAACCAACACTTCCTTACTGTCTCCCTGCTTGTCTTTTTATACATATTTAATGTCTCTTGTCCCCTTCCAAGACCTTTCATGTGCACACACACACACACACCCCCCTGCACTGCAATTCCAATCACTGCAGTGGTGGGCAACACATTTGCTCTGGTTTTGCAGAACGCTTAGTCTAGTCATCAGCCATGATTGATCTCCTAGGATTGCAAAGGCCAGGTCAAAAGAATCTCAGTCTTGTATTTTTGTAGTAGACCCCCTTGTAAGAGGTATGAGAGGCGAGACTAGACCATTCCTTAAAGATCCCAGTAAAAAATACAATTCCTTGTTAAACAGGAAAGTAATAACACTGATTACATGATCTCAGGCTGAAAAATGACATTGCTATAGTGCATTTCCAGCAATCAAAGCCTTGAAGCTTTTTTTGCTTAAGCCTAGAAGCAAGTTTTGATTGCTAGATAGATGTGTGCCAATGCTACTTGGCCACACAAAATTTTTGTAAATAGGCAAATTTCTGAAGTAGTTGTGCAATTCTCTAGAGAGCTTCTTGTCTCAGACTATAATTAGAACCCTGACTGGAGGCAGAGACTCAACATTTCATGACAGAGCTCTTGGGCTGACGTTACTAAAAGGAGAGAGGTCCTGCCTGTTCTTCTGGGTGGAGACAGGCTTGGGTTTGTCTCTTAAAAAGCATGCTATGTAGGTTCTAGCCCAGGATCTTATCTGGCCTGCGTGGCCACAGACACTTTATATCACCTAGCAGAAGCACAAATTGAGATTCTGTATGTGTTGTTTGTATATATGTACAGCTACTTATACAACTATAGGTTCATATCTAAGGATTTTCTTCCTGGAATTCTGAAGTATTTAGAGGGGACTAATCCCTGAAAATCTAAAACGTTGCATGATTACATGTATATGTATCTCATGATAACAGGATAAGGAAGCGAGGACTGCATAACATTTTACTAATTCCAAGATGATTCTGCAGGGGCAATGACATGAGTTCCCAAGAAATTGTGTCATGGTCATTTTAGGAAGGATGTTTCAATTTAGTCACAAAAGTAACTACGTTCATCTTCTTTGTGAGAATAGGGCGTCCTGGATCGGTACTTAATAAATATACATTTATCCTCTTGGTTTATCCTAGAAGACCTCTCATCCCGTTATATGTATTTGATGCTTTAGCACAAATGTTGTAGAAATATAATTATCTAGGGAGAACGGATATGCCTATTAGCCTAGAAGGGGAAAGGGGCTGTTTTTTCTAAGGCAGGTAGGGCTGTCAGTGTATCTCAAGTGACAACACTTCTGTCTTTTCTTTCCCAACAAAACTGAATTCCCACATGAATGCACGGGATTTTTGCATTCACACTAAATTGTAAAACAGAAGAATCCACACAACATCAGTCGAATGTCTTCTTTCATCCAGATGCCACACATTAAAACTTGAAAGGATTTTCTATGCTACAATTAGGACACACAATGGGAATAATTTCCCAGTGTATTAAAACTATGAATTGAGTTCTAAAAGACATACATGGAGCTTGAGCTGGTTTACTGCATTACTGAAAAGTAATGTGGTTTCTTTATAATCATAAATCTGTTTATGAGTAGGAATATTAAAAGTACACAACTGTTTCAAATCCTACAAATGTGACCTATAGTGATGGTAGAAAGGGTAGCAGTGAAAGAATTTTGCCTTTTTTTTTTTTTTTTAAATCCAGTGTCTCAAGGAAATTTCTTCTATAGTTTCTATTACTCTTTAGTTTTAATTATCCTCCTATGATCCCAAGATTGATAGATTTCCCAAACTTTCTATAAATTATTCTGAAAGTTTAAAGAGACAAGGACTACCAGTAGTATCTTTAATACTGTATTTGTCATTAAATATTCAGAAATTGATACAGACTTAGCCAACTGGACATAGAATGAATCAAATACACTTATTTCAAATATTAGATTTGTAATCCATAACCCATCTGTTACACGGATTGAAGCTAGGTGTCTAAACTTCTGCCTTTGAATGTCAGACTTCATATCAATGTCTCTATCTTCTAAGATAAAAAAAATCATCCTGGCAACCACTTTATCGGGCAAAAGTCAAGATGCAGTAAGAGCATGTCTCACTTTAATGTGACTCAGAACACACACTTCGATTACAATTGGACCTCCAAGCTCACCAAATTCAGTTGGAGGCTTTGTATTGATTTTCTGATTTTGGTTCAGGACCTGGGCATATGGTATCAGAGGATGGATTTACACATTTGAGTACACTTTTGGCTCAATTTTCTTCTACTAGTAGATGCCTTACAATTCAAGAAGCTATACTGGGATTCTTGCATTTCAGTCATGAATACCTCTGCATAGCAGTGAAGCAAAAATAGAATGTCCTTTGATTAGAATCTGTTCCAAAAAAGAGAAATATTTTTAAGGCTTGAATTTTGCAAGTGTAATTTTGCCGTAAGCTCTCATATGGAAAACTAATCAAAAGGATCTTGGAACATACTATGCTTTGAGGTAGATCCTAAAGAAAAGGGATCAGATTAATTACAAAGATTTACTAGGTGATGGTATGCCAGCACAGCATAATGAAACACTACACACAGAGAGTGAACAGCCCTAAGTGAGCCAGCTCAGGTTTTGGCCGTGTACTTTTCACCCCAGCAAAGGTACTGGGCTGTGCGGGGCAGTAGCTGGGCTGCTCCTGGGACACCAGCTCCCTCTGCAAATTGAGGCTTCCCAGGTGCAAGGAAAGTTGCTGCTGCAGTTGGTAATGGTTGGAAATCCATTGAACCATTCTTCTGACTGAAATGTGGTTTATCTAAATTGAGCATTTTTAACAGGCGAGCATTGCATTTTTGTAAAGAAAAATCTTTTATGTCAGAAAAGCTAAAATTATTTTGGTGGTGGTGGTGTTTTAGACCTTTCCTGCCTGTATTGGTCTGACCTTTTGCTGAATGAACAAAAAATTTTTATTTAATCATCGTAGTTTATTTTTTCTTATTACATTATAGTGTCTGGGGTTTGACTTTTTGTCTCTCTGATGGGTTAGCTCTCCTGACTGAGATCAGTCCACCTAACTTAGTATGGAAGATACAGTCTGGGAAGATATCCTAGTTCACAGACAACAGGGAATAAACCTCCAAAATTTAAATGCTATGAGCCCATAAGATTTAACATTCATTAAACTGACTAAGTTTTTTTAGATAATTTTAGTAAACAGAAATGGAATGTATTGACCTTTCAAAATTCTTTTTTTTTTTTTTTTCACTGTGTACAAAAATGTCTCTTGTCCCAGTATAGGACAAGAACATGTACTGAAATATTTGAAATGTCCAGCAGAAGAAGCATTCGAATTCATTCTCTTTCATTGAAATATAGGATTAGGAAGAATTTAAATATTTCCCACTGCTTCTGTAATTCTAAACCCTATTTTCTTACAAGTTCTAAAACGTCACAAGTAATGTCACATTTGTATTACCTTTACCGAAAATTGCAGATAAGCACACTGAGGCACAGCAATTTAGCTTTCATTAAGTGTTCTAATTCTGCTAGTCAGGAAGGTGCATTTGTCACAGATGATGTATATAGCTCCCAGGACAGTTAAATAAAGGGATTAAGAAGTATCTGGTCAATAGAGTAACTCCCTTGCTATAGTATGATGGATGTTGTTTATCCACAAAAAACAAGGATGTATGAAATCTCTGTCATATAAAAAATCAACCCGGACTGGCTTAAACTAATAGTGTCCTCCCTGAGTATTTCCAAAATGGTCGTAATCAGTTTCACAAAGCTTCTGATATTAAACTGTAAATGACATACCTTATTTTGCAGAAAATTACCCTGCTTAAGGACAACTTAATTCTAGATGTGAAGTGTACCACTGCAATTGCAAGAACTACTGCTTCTTGAGGTTACTAGCATTCCGTGATCATTCTGCACGCTTTCTCCAAGGTCTCCGTCTACCTCTGCCTACACTATAACTGGACAGGTTGATACATATGTAGCCCTCGAGCAATTGGATTTGTCTAACCGTACGCAGAGAAATACTGTTCGCTTAGGACTGAGCTGCTGGGCCGCAGTGGTTATGTGTTTTCCTTTGAGTATAATGTTCTGGATTTTATATTTTCTCAACATACTTGTCTGTATCAAGAAATCAACACTCCCCACTCATTAGCTGTTTAACTTTCATGAAAACTATGTGAATGGGAAAATCAACTTAGCTCAAAAAAATTGCCTACTCTAAAGGTATTTGGGGTTTATTAGATCTTGCAGAAATAGCATTGGAATACTCATCACCAAGCAAACTGATATTATTGTACAGTAGGTATTCATCAGACACTTAAATCACTAATTAAATTTTAATTTTTGAACACTGCCACTGGTTTTACACACGATAGCTTTAAAACTGCAGTTTTTGAAACATCATACAGTTTCTCAAAGATGTGAGATTTACATTTCTCATTGAAATAAAGTGACAGAACACCAGAAAAAATTATTACTATTATTTCTTCAAAGTCAGTTTTCCATTTTTTGTTGGTTATTTGGTACAGCAGATTCCAGAAAAGACTGAAATAAATGTGGAGATTTACAACTACTCCTCAGTGATCTCCACAGAGGAAAATATGAAATAGTTTGTATTTCCAATCAATACTTAGCGCTTCTTTCCTCCTTGCCAATTCTTTTTAACTTTTTAATATATTGCAAAATTTCTGCTGCAATGATTTAAAGTTTTAGGAGATTTTTACTTCTCCTTAGAATCATAGCAGTAGTTGTGAATCTGGACCTCTTCTTTGGGAATGCTTGATAAATAGTTCATCTTCATTATGATTAATCTTAGAAATCCTCCCCCGTTTGTTACAAAAACATGAAGTATAATCTGTCATTGCTTTTAGTATGGATTTAACTCTCCTATCTCTAGGGCATAATGCCAGTCCTTGTCCAATGAACTGTGCAAAGCTGAAGGGCAGCTTTTCTAAAACAGAAGGGAACAAGGACCAGTGATGGATACCATCCCCGGTCCACAAAATTTGCAGACAAATCCCACTTAACTCCAATTCCCAGCAGGACTGCAATCTTCAAAACTGATGCACAGGTACTACGTATAAGATTTTTCCAGTAGCTCTGGTTTTTTTAAGCACCTCATTTTTTGTGAAGGCATTAAAAACTTCAGCTTCAGTGAATGCTAAGATGCCACTGCCTTGACAAAGCCAAGTAGCTCGTTGTTTACCTCACTCAAAATTCTGTTAGGTATTTCTTCGTCTTAACTACCTAATATGTAGGGTTTTCAGAATTTAAGGATGGGGTAGAAAAAAAACAAAATGGAATAATGACTATAGCTTTCCTTCAAAACATGACTAAGGAAAAGGAAGCAATGGCAGTCCGATAGCATGTTTGAATATTGACTATTCACACTATTGGTCTGACTATTAAAGGAAAGTACAAGAGCCAAAGGACATTTGAAGGTCTAGCTTTCACTGTCTTCGAATACTTTAACCATAAAAGTACAGCAATCCTCTTTTTTTTTTTTTTTTTTGGGGGGGGGGCGGGGGTGTTAA
>JAVJGG010000062.1:9029794-9040494 GCA_035590195.1 Aviceda cuculoides
CCCGCTGGCCTGGAGATGGCTGGACTCCGGCCTGCCCACGGGAAGGGGGGGGTGGGTGCCTCGGTTTGCTTTGCTTGCGTGGGCGGCTTTTGCTTTACCTGTTCAACTGTCTTTATCTCAGCCCACGAGTTTTCTCACTTTTACCCTTCCGATTCTCTCCCCCATCCCGCTGCGGAGGAGGTAGTGCGGGGCTGCGTGGGGCTGAGTTGTTGGCTGGGGTTAAACCACAACAACTCTACAGCTGGTTAAAATATAACCATTTTTCATCAGAGCTGAGTCATCAAAGGAATCTGAATTTATATCCAAAACCTAACATCTAGAAGGTAACCAAGAGATAAAGATGTAAATCTTCAAGCATGCATATATTAGACACAAAAACAGGTTAAGAATGAAAAAGAAGATTACGGAGAACTCAGAAGAGGATGCCCAGTCATCAGTCCCACAACCTCGCAACTCCTAGCAAGTTTTGTCTTCAGAACTGGTGGAGATCTTTAGGCAGGTGGGGTTTCCTGAAGTGTCTCGGGGAGGCTAGCTCAAAATACTGAAGAGGCATCTGGTTGTTACATTTAAGCAAGACCTGCATTTCATATTTATTTTACTTGTAAACTTCCACCTCTGATGTTGTACAGAAAGACTTCTGTTCCTAAATAAATCTATTCCTTGTTTTACTATAAAGTTTGTCTGATGTGATGAATCACTATGAGCCAGCACCAGGTGATTCAGAAGCTATGCCTTGCACAGCTGCTGGAAATTGTAATCAAAGAAGCCAGTTTGGTAATTCCTTGCATGGTGCTCCCATGTATGTATAAAGATATAAAAGGTAGATGACTAAATTAGGTAGTACATTTCAATTAAATTTGCAGTAATTTTTGGTTTACCCTTCCTGTCAAGGGTTTTAACTTTGGCTCCTTGCTGAGGTGGGGGTTTTTTATTAAGCTAGGAGGGAGGACAACCCGGGATGAATCAGAGTAATGCAAACTTCAGGGCTCTATATGAAGTGGTATATACAAGTATTTTCAATTATGACTAGGTAACCAAGAAGGAAGAGCAGGTAGGTGAAGCTGAGAGTAAGGAGTCTGGGGGTGTAAAATGTCAAGTTTGAATACAAATCGTCCCCTTGTAAGCCCAGAGCTAGTGCCCTTATTGCAAAAAGCAGTGAACTACAAGGTATGTTAATGCTTCACATCTACTTTTAATCTTCATATGAGATAGGAGGAATTGTGCAAATATGTAGTCTTCTTCAAAAGTAGAAAAGAGCATCTATATTTGTTCTGATATAAATTTCTCCCAGCTGAAGGCCCAAGCAGCTTAAACTCAAGGCTGGGCAAACTCTATTGATCCCAGTAGAAAAAATGTGAGACTCCAATGGTGCTAACTTGAACATGGCAATTGAGATGAGGTTGCTTTGCAGAAAGTCTAATAGCCATGGTTTTCTCTTGTGCACAAAGCTGTTTGTGGCTGAAGAAACAGCTGATGTTTGCTCAAATAAAGGACTTAAATCAGCTTGTTTCAAACACTGTGAACTGGCTGAGAAGGGGCAAGACTAGGGGTCAAAGACAGGCACAGGGACTGTTATAGACCTGCTTGCTGTGACTGGTACAGGTGATACTTTCTGGCTCTGTCAGCTGAACCTTACCAGGGCTAAAGTCCAGCTGTGACATTCCTGTGTTCCCTCTCCACTAAGGTTCCGATAGATTATTACTCATAAATAACAGTCTTTTAGGCTGATTTTGGAAGGATCCCAAGGTAGTCCCACAGATAGTTCCCACAGATGTTTTCCTGGATATTCTGTATCTAGACCTCAGCGGGAAGGGGGTATAAGAATCCCCTAGAACTGATTGACTCAGCAGAATCAACGTCTTTCTGTTTTTATTTCTTTTTGTTGACACTACAAAAAAGTCATGGATGGGTGCTGTGTAAGTTGTTTCATCTGCTTGGCTTCAAGGAGTTCACTGTAGAAAGCCAGTCCACAAAGCGTTTATTATAGTGTGCTCTTGCACCCTCAGCAACAGCATTCATGTCTCTCACTTTTGTAATCCACGCATGGTGTTATTCCTATGTGCAAATGTTTCTTATCAAAACCAGATGTTACGTAATCTCCTTTCATAAACTTGCCCGACACATGATACTAGAGCTGTGACGGCATCCATCCTCTATCCACACACACATTAATACCTTGCTCTCCTGATCATATGGCTAACCACCTTTTCAACTCACATTCGTCCTAAACCAACTTCCAGAAAGCCGTAGTTCTGAGAGCCCCTTGTTTCTTTGCTGTTGATCTTCTTGTAGCACGTTGAGCATAGATGGTTGGATACTGGGGAATGGCTTGCCTCGCTAGAAATGAGGCTGATAAGGGTGACCCGTGGTCCTGACAAGAGCTTCCAACCGCTGTGAAGACTGGGCTGTCCTGCGTTCCCTGGCAGTACGTCCTCTGTACCCCGCGCGGGGCACGGTCAGGTACGGCGGTTCGAAGACGGCTTTTGGGCAGCTGTTCAAAGACCGTGTCCTCAGAGCATTGGTGCTTTACGCCCTCGGAGTCAGTGGAGTTAGAACACTGCCGAATTCCTTCATGGTGACTTACTTGCATCTTGAAGTGTTTAAGAATCTGACTTTTTGAATTAGGAAATTCATTTAATAAATAACACAAACAAACCAGCTACGCTTTCCTCGGAACAGAGCAGATATCTCTGCCCTCTTTAATAAATGTTACATCACCAGTAAGCAGCAAAAAAGAAAAGTCCTTCTGAAAAAAAAAGAAAGTATTTTTCCTTTTTTATACAAAACTCTAATATTGCAGTTCTGGCACAATTGGATGCTGTTCAAAGAAGAAAATTAATAGCACTTCCTGTATCACTTTGTCCCTCAGAAATCTGCCCTCAAGCAAAAACTGATTTTTTCCAAATTTTTAGTATAGATGAAATCCAGAGCATGCAGCAAAACGAACAGGCAATACTGTCCTGCAGGAATGTATTATAGTTAGTTTCCCATCTCTGCTGGAACTCCTTACTAAACTTCAAACTCAAGTTTTCATGTTATCCAGATTTTTTTTTTCCTTTAATATTTTTACTGCCTTTTCCACTGAGCTCTCTCTTACTGTGATGGTAGATTACTCCCTTACTAAGCGTCTCTTGCTTATGTTTCTGTTTCTGTCCATCTAGCTATACATGTGTGGGTATGCAATGTATAGAAACATAAACAAAGGAGTTTTCATCTAGAGTTCTTATGTAATATATTGATTTTATACATTTTGTTACATGGATTTTATTACCTTAAACTAGCATGGGGGAAATGAGTGGTTACAGGTACAATTCTTAGTCTGATCAACTGTAGACATTTGATTTTCTAACTATTATTTTTTCCTCAGTGTCTTTGGCGCCTTCTTCATCTTGAAAAAATTTTTGGGATGCCTTGATATTTGAAGGTGTTGACAGTGAGGACAGCTGTTTACATACCTGTTATGATTTTTTTCTGTTTAGTACACAATGACTTCTAGAAAGTACATGAATGACAACTGAGAAAAGCCACAGAAAACTGAGCTTAGTACTATTTTACATCCTAACCTCACTTAGAAGCCCTCAGGAGTAAAAATATAATTCCTCTGTGTTATCCACGTAATTGCACACATTCTGTCAGAAGAAATATGGGGCAAACTGATTAACCAGTATGTTTTATTATATTGTATGTTTTACAATGAATAGCTATTAAATAACTCTCTGAACTATATTTCTTAGTGTGAAAGTGAATATTGATTTATTTATTTAGCATCTGTGTTGGCATGTGAGGTGCAAGTCCTCATTCTTGAAGTAGACTTGCCCTTCTGAAATTGCTGTAAGTCTGACAATACTAAAGGAAAGGAATTGCCAATGTCATGATTTATTCCCTTAATACAGAGCTTATGTATGTCAGCAGAATAATGTACATCTTTCATAATTGTTAATAATGGTATAGGAACCAAATTTAGGCAGGTCAATAAAATCTAAATGTTTATTAACCCTAATAATTTGAATTGGTAATAAAAAAGTGCAAGTCTCAGGATTTCAGTTAAATCAACTGAGAAATTGAACAAGTTCAAATGGCAGAGTCTACAGGGTATAATTTCATTACATGCAGACCTTTATAAACTCAACCTCTTGCAAAATATTAGAGTTAATTAGAAAGTAAAGATGGAGAAGGTTCCTCATAAGCATATTTTCCTCTTTCCTCTACATTTTTTAATGGGAAATCTATTTTTTTTTCAAACCTAAAAACCCAAACACTGATGATTCTTCTACTATAGGAAACTGAAACCTGGACATTTTTGTCCACAAACTTCAAAATTTGTGTGTGTGTTGGCTAAAGAATCAGTATTCTTGCCAAACTCAGGTGTTGGTCAAAAGAGTGTTTGAGGAAACTATGCACTCTTTTCATTCAATTCAAAACTAATTTTGTTATTGAAAAAATGTTGACAGAAAATATTTCTTAGCACTAGTAATAAGCCAAATGCTGTGTGATTTAGGTTGTCCACCCAAAGGAACAATCACTTACTAATTTCTCTGCCATCAAACATAGTTTTGAAAGTATTTAATGACAGTGGTGGCCAGGATGGTAAGTTTTCATGGTCTGAAATTCTATTCTGAATTATTAAAGAGCCTTGGAACCTTTCTCCTTAGTTCCCTGCAGCTGAAACACTTCAGGGAAAGTCTGGCTTCTACAAGAAGGAAAAAAAAAAAAGCAAGCTATTCTAATGAAGTTTTCGATTGCACACAAACACCAATTTGATGTTTAATTTTGTTTTAAAACTTGTTTTAAAAGTTGTTTAAAACCTTAGAAAGCAGAGAAATTTCTGAGTTTTTAGGTTATGTAGTTATCTGAAGTCTGTACAAGAACTTGACTTAAGCCTGTATTCTGCTGCTATGAAAGAAGTAATAATTTAATTTAGTTTTTTTTCTTAAATGTAATTTAGGGTTTTTTCTTAAATAAACATTTTAAAAGCAAAAGTTTCTCAGTCTAAAGAAATACAAATATTAAACTCCACAATACAAAAAAAAAGTCTTTACAGTTTTGGCCTTGAGAAACATTTCATTGTGTGGTCTAGACAGGTCCTTCTGATCAAATTGTAATAATGTGAGGCAGATTTCATCTCTGCTTTGTGTCATGAACAGGGAGGGTAATTAATGTGGAATCAAATTGGGATTCATCCTGTATAAAGCAATGTACTGTATTACAGGAGGCTGCAAAAGATATGAATTAACATAACAAATTTTTAATGAGACATATTCACCTATTCTGCCTCATGGCATGAGGGCTCCATAAACCACGTTGCCATACCTAGCCAATATAACTTTAATTTATGCTGTAGCTTTGGGAACACCTGTGCACCAACCTCCTTATGCCAATAGAGATTAAAGATCAAAACACTTAAATAATTCACCTGTTTTTTTACCAGAGAGATATTCTGACACTACAAAACAAGCTGAAATAAACAGAATATAGAGGACAACAGGAATTTCCTGTGGAAGTCATTGAATGCTCCAGATGTCACTGTGTAATTACAATCTAACAAAAGCAGGGATCAGTTTAATGTCCTGTAAAATAAATGGGAATCTTTCCTTTGAACATTGTGCCCTGTTCCATGCTGCACAATGTGTATTCACCATTGCATTGCCAGGTTAGTTTTAAAAGCCATTCCCTTTTCAAATGGTGTGAAACTGAAATCTGAAAGGAAATATAGTATTGTAGTACGTGTAGAAGAAAAGCTTATTAGACTTCAGAAATGGCTAATAAAATGCAGTCTTGAAAAAGAAAATAGATTTAGAAAACAGAAATATGAGATAAGACTTTTGTCTCAATCAAGAGGACGTTTCCAAAAAGTGTGAAATGTAACAGAGAACAAGGTTACTTCTTTGTCTCATTTTTAACAGCGTGAAAAAAAAGTACTAGAGCCAAAATGTTGCCTTTAATGTTATTTTCAATATTCCATCATGATTTTTATCAGTCCTCTCCCTTCATAACAAGGCCTTTTTTCTCTTTCCATGTTGGGGCCAATCTTAATACAGAGCAAAACAGATCCTCATTTCCTTTTTCATTTTTAACACAGTCAAATGGTGAGAAGAAACACGCCAGACTGAGACTGATATGTTCCCACCCTCTCTTTTTTCTTTTTTAAAATGAGATGTCAATAAAATCCTAAACTATTTCAAACTGTTAGTTACAGAAAGGCTAGCTATCTTAGGTGCTAAACGTAATAGGAAAATCACAAGCCATGTTTTAAAGAGCATCAGTTTTCAACTCTTTTCAAAAGCGCTAGGCAAAGAAGCGGAAAATAATACAATGTTCAAAAATAAGAAAAAAATATTTGAAGGAGGAATTCTTCCAGCATGGGGGGAAAAAAGCTAATGCAATAAAAAACAAGGTTTTTTTAATAGGTGTGGGGGAGGTACTTCCAAGCAGTTGAAAAGAATTGGAAAATGAGAAATCACAGGGTGAAAAAAGTTTAAAAGGTGAAAATAATGAAATGTAAATAAATGAAACATAAATCAGAACCAGGCTGGCCAGAATAAATTGAGCAGAATTTACAAGGGAAGGAGGAAATAAAAAGAGGCAGATTTACTTCAGAACTAAAGGCCCTTCAAAGGAATCTGACACGTAAAAGAAAGTTAACCTAAGTGAAATGATGTGTAGTTAAAACTGGAAACATAATTAAAAGTGAAGTAGTTGGAAATATTATTATGAAAAAAAATCTGAAGACTTAAATATTGAAAAGAACTAAAGAATAAAAATTAATACTGGTGACTGAAATATAAAACACCAAGTAAATAAAATTAGAATTTGATTCAGAGTGCAAAAATAATACGGCATGAAAAGCTGCAAGAGACTCAAGTTTGTTCATTTCTAAAACCTGCCCCAGTGGAAGAGTTCTGACCTTCATCATAAATATACAAATCAAAACGGGAAACCATTCTTTTTCATAGGCAAAAAGCAAAGCTATCATTTTTTTTATTTGCAGTACAGTTAAGATGTTTTTCTTCTTACAATTTCTCAACATAGAAGTTCAAGTAAGTCATGCTAAAAATACAGATTTCTTTTTTTATTGTTACTGGCATTACATTGGCAAGTACATACCCTGAAACAGACCAAGATAGTGCTCTTTCAAAACTAATTTAGGGTAAGAGACTATCCTCTTCCTTAACATTTGTAATATCAGGCCCTATATCTTTAATTTTCACCTTTTCAGGGCAGCCACCTGCACAGAGCCCTCTTGACTGTGAAGCAGCTACACCTGGGCACAGGAGTTTGTTCGTATAGGAGCTGATGTTTTCTTTGCATGTATTTTTATGCCAAAGGACAAAATCATTATTCTGCTCATTAAGTGGAAGGACAAGTGAGAAAAAATCAGAGTTCTAGAAACCTACCTGAAGACCCATGAAAGCTGTTATTTAAATTATACCATTTCTTAGCTGACCAAATGGGCAGCATCAAGTTCATCTTTATTTTATGTACCATTACCAGCTGCCTGAAGTAGGAGCCTGTTCTTTTTCTGTACTCAATAATTCACGGAGAGCTCTGAAGGTTGCGTATCTCTCTGATGATTCCTGTGGAGGAAGATTACACTTTTAACTCATTATCAAAGACTTAGAGGTATGCATCTGGGCTAAAATACCCTTTCTTTTCACTTAAACTGTCTATTAACTTCAATTTGAAATCAGTGAAAAATAAGAAACTGCAGCGTGAGTCTGGTGAAATAAGGCTGCCAGAGTGTGTTTCAGATATTTTTACATACTCTGTTTTTAAAGCCTTAAATTTACCAATTACTTTTTTTATTCATATTATTGCCTTGAATCTACTGTCTACATTAAGCATGACTACAATAAATAGTCTCACTTCTTGTTTCAGTTTCATTTTCAAGTTATAAAATAAGGATCAGAAGTAAGGAAAAGCAACACTTCTGAAATTAAAGTACCATGTCACCTTAATTTTCTTAAAATACCTTTAAGAATACAGTATGAAGTTATTCTGATCCACATTTACAGTAAGTATGCATGTGAGAAAGAGACTTTCAAGACATAAAATCTTATTAATGAGTATTGTATTTCCTACTATTGGAATAATAATATAGCATTCTCTTTTTAAATAGAATATTTTATTTCAAAAAGTATTAACTTTGGTTACGATTATAGAAGCAACCCCAAAGGTTTTAAAGATCCTCTTAAAACTCATTCTGATGACAATAACAGTGACCATGTGTTTCCTTTGAAAACTCTGAAATGTATGGAAGAAGCAGTTACTTGAGTAGATATCCTTAAATAGGAAAGATTACCTACTCCAGCATGGAACAGATGATAGACACTCTCCACACTATGGAAACTTTTTCTAACTTCATATAAACAAAATGGAAAGGACACTGTTCTTTATGATTGTATCCCTAAATCATAGAATGGGTCATAGAATGGTTTGGGTTGGAAAGGACCTTAATGATCATCTCGTTCCAGCGCCCTGCCCTGGGCAGGGACACCTTCCACCAGACCAGGTCACTCCAAGCCCCATCCAACCTGGCCTGAACACTGCCAGGGATGGGGCAGCCACAGCCTCTCTGGGCAACCACTTCCAGTGTCTCACCACCCTCACAGTAAAGAACTTCTTCCTTACCTCTAGTCTAAATCTACCCTCTTTCAGTTTAAAGTCATTCCCCCTTGTCCTATCACTACAGGCCCTTGTAAAAAGTCCCTCTCCAGCTTTCTTGTACACCCCAATTAGGTACTGGAAGGCTGCCATAAGGTGTTCCTGGAGCCTTCTCTTTTCCAGGCTGAACAACCCCAACTCTCTCACAGTGTCTTCACAGGAGAGGTGCTCCAGCCCCTGACCATCTTTGTGGCCCTCCTCTGGACGTGCCCAAGCAGGTCCATGTCTTATGTTGGGACCCCCAGAGCTGAACGCAGCACTGCAGGGGGGGTCTTACAAGAGCAGAGTAGAGCAGGAGAGTCATCTCCCTCGACCTGCTGGTCACGCTTCTTTTGATGCAGCCCAGGATACGGTTGGCTTTCTGGGCTGCAAGTGCATGTCACTGGGTCATGCTGAGTTTCTCATCAACCAACCCCCCAAAGTCCTTCTCTGCAGGGCTCCTCTCAACCAGGTCACTCCTCAGACTGTATCTGTGCTTGGGATGTACAGTACCATATTCTAGGCTGGCACTGAGCAACAGAATTAGAGAAATGAACATTTCCTGATGATTTGGCTAATGTTTTCATACTAAGAGGCAACTTCTTTCCTATTCTCTAGAATTCAGCTGGCGCAAAGCCTCATGATGGAGAAAAATGGTACTCTTTCATTTTGTTGAAAGAGGTAAACTTCAAGGAGTCCCTACGCTGGGATTGCAAATCCTTCATGAATTATAGGGCATCAGCCATAGGGTTGTCACAGCAATAAAAGCATTGACATAGTAACAGGCTAAGAGAAGAAGATTCTTACATTGAGGGAAAGGAAGGATGGATATCTGTTAGTTGCAGCCAAAGGCTTCATTGCTACAGATTCCTGGACAAAATCATACAGGCTATACTCCACAAGATATCAGACTAGGTGTCAGGAACATTCAACTTTTTATTGATTTCCTTTTGCCATATACTTAATATTTTAACAGTGCCAATGCTGTTGGGTTTTGACCTGTTCAGACAAGGATGCTGTGTCCCTAAGTTAGATCCTTCACTGTAGAAGGGAGGGAGTGTTTGCTATGGACACTATGCAGCCTCCATTGCCTCAAACACAGTTTCTGGAAAAGCTTTGTGAAAATGAACTTTTCCTAAGCACAGGAGGGAAAAAAAAAAAAAAAAAGGAAAAAAAAATATTGCTTGCTCTTCTGTCCATACTTACTGGGCCAGAGAGGGTTTTTGCACACAGTTTCAAATTCTTAATAAGTTTGCCAGTTAAAATATGGCCCTATGCTTTAGCATAATTCTTGGTACTGTGTTTTCTTATCCACAGTAAGTTAAATCATCTGTATCAAATGTTATTATGTCAGAGGAAAACTGTCTGAGGGAACACTGTCAAAGGTTTATGAAAAAAGGTATTGAAGTTCTAGAAAGATGATTAACTGCTGCTTGTCACAAAACTGGTGTGTGATTTGGAAGTTCTAAATACATTTATTAGTTATCTAGAAAAAATAAGCAGATACAAATAGAACATGCATTTGCATTAAGCTGAGACGACAGTTAAAAATAAAGAATGAGAATAAAGGATACAAAGGAATCTAGTTAATATGTATGTGGCTAATGACTTTCAGTATGTTTATCAGTGAAATGAGAGAAAACATGAAATTGTTCTTCATTAAATGTGTAGACTAAACAAAAAAAGAAAGGGTATTTGTATTGGATTTACATGGCAGGGTTTTGGCAGTGTGGGGGGCTGCTGTGAGAAGAGATCGGGTTAACCCACCACAGCCCTTTCTGGTGTTACAAGTGAGCTCTGGAGGCAGTCCAGATAAGAGCAGTAACTGGGAGAGGTAACGGGCAAACCTGGGTCTGGACATTGCCAGAAAGCGGAATATTTGTGGGGAATTTTTTGTTGGCGCCAGAGCAGAGATTCCCCTGCAGGCCGTGGGGAAGACCCTGGTGAGGCAGGCTGTCCCCCGGCAGCCCATAAAAGACTGCCTTGGAGCAGATCTCCACCTGCAGCCCGTGGAGGACACCATGGTGGGGCAGGCTGTCCCCCGGCAGCCCGTAAAGGAC
>JAVJGG010000062.1:9041027-9055946 GCA_035590195.1 Aviceda cuculoides
CGTTGGGGCAGGGGGATGTGCCCTGAGGGAAGCTGTGGCCTGTGGAGAGCCCACACAGGAGCAGGCCCCTGGCAGGACCTACGGCCTGTGGGAGACCCACGCTGGAGCAGTTCTGGAAGAACTGCAGCCCGTGGGAAGGACCCACACTGAAGAAGTTCATGAAGCACTGTATCCCATGGGAAGGTCTCCACAATGGAGCAGGGGAAGAGTACGAGGAGGAAGGAGCAGCAGACCTGAAGTGTTATGGACTGACCACAACCCCATTCCCCATCACCCTGCACTGCTCAGAGAGGAGGAGGTAGAGGAGTTAGGAGAGAAGTTGAGCTTGGAAAGAAGGGGTGGTGGTGGGAAGGTGTGTTTAGTTTTGGTTTTGTTTCTCACTACCCTACTCTATATTTAATTGGCAATAAACTAAATTAATCTTCCTCAAGCTGAGTCTGTTTTGCCTGCGATGGTAACTGGTGAGAGATCTCCCTCACTCAAACCACGAGCTTTTTCATCTTACATTGTCCCCTTGTCCTGCTGAGGAGCAGGAGGGAGAAAGTGTCTGGGTGGGCAGGCAGACAGACAAGGTCAGCCCACTGCTATGTTGAATAATGAAAATTAGTTCTTGTCGATATCCATGTGGATACACAACTATGCAAAGTCTGTGCAGAAAAAAACAAAGACAATAAGCTATACAATCTGGAGGGTGATTTTTAAAATGTAGTGACTAAGGAAAAGATACTGAGATAACCAGCTGAAGGATAATCAGTTGAAATTGCCTTCTGGCAAATGCAATTTTGGGGAATGTCACAGTAAATCTCTTATGTGTAAGCAGAATGTAAGGATTGGAAGGTGCAAGTGTAGATACTGTGATTTCCTACTGCCTTTTTCTGCATGGCATTTGTGAAATCATTATTTGACAATGATGTCCACCTCTTGTGTTTACTCAAGAGAAAAATAAAGATGATTTTATTACATTCTGTAGGTAAGTGTGCAATAAATGTCTTAAAGTATGAGCATCTTGAATCTAACAGGCAGAAGATTCACAGTATGCAATAGCTGGTGGCTAATGTAAGGCAAATTCAGACAAATATTGAGGAAAACATTTTTTAACACAGAGTAGCTAACCATTGAAACAGCTTCCCTAGTAAGTCAATGAATTCTATATCATCTGCAGTCTTTAAATAAAGGCCAGACCATTTTCTAAAAAATTCTTTAGCTCAGAAATTGTAGACTGGATACATCACTTACCAGTTTAAAGTCTAAATCTGCAAGCAGGTCAAGCTATGATAATTCCTTGTAGACTTGAAATCTATGCTAATTCTTAAAAGGGATATTAAATGTGAGTGATACATTGGAAAAGCTATTGCCAAGAAGACCAAGGAAAGTTAGGCACAAATTTACAGTGAGGTGCTTGCAGAGGTTAAAAAGGAAAATGCAGATTTGTTTTATAAACACAGAGGTCTGCATCCAAACAAAATGTGTAGATTCTGTGCATGACTAGTGATTTCATTTTAATACATCTTATTCTGGGCATTATCTTGTAAGACAAACTGGAAATATTTTTGAAAAAATCAACAGTTCCATAGGGTAGAGATTCTTTTATATTGAGGTATTTTAGTTTAATTATGTACATTGCATGTCTGAATGGTAATTATGAAGTAAAGGGATATTTTAGTAAATGGGTACAAATGGCAAGGAAAGTAAAGATAAGATGGTTCAGGATACCCATCAACCCATTCTTTCTGTATAATTGCCCACACACAAACCTGCTTTAAAAGTAGGATCACTAGCATTTTAGCATGTCTAGATTTCTGATATTTTCAATTTTTGTAGTTCAAGTGAGATTTACTGGGGAAACAGCTCTAAAATATGGTGAAGCCATATGCTTATCACCAACCATATTGCATATATAGTCCCAGATCATTTGTTATGACTATAGATAGCCACATCCATTCAGGCTGAAACTTTCACTGATTTTTGGTGATGTTTACAGAATGCTTTGAGCAGCTACAGAAGAAATTGCTCATAAATGTGTCCAGCTCTGAATAACTAGCGCAGTATTTCTCCCTGACCTTTTAGACAACAAGAAGCTGACTTTTATCCAGTTGCTGGCAGCAGCAGCAGAAACCAGCAAAAATAAGGTGTCTGCCATTAAACCTGAAGCAAATTTCCAGTTAAGCAAATAACTCTAATATACTGTTGTGGCTGGCACCATGCAAATGGTTTCTTGCTTTCCAGTCTACGTCTTCCGTCAGAGTAACAATATGCTGTTGTTATACTAACAACAATGCTCTCTTCCAGAAAATTAGAGTGATTAATGATCGATTAGCCATTGTTCCATACATTACCATGTGGTTCTTACTACGCTTCAATTTAAATGCAGGCTTTATTGCCAACAGCTTTGTTCCACTTCCCTCAAAGCTTGCTTTCGCACGGTAGGAATAGCGAGGAAAGCTGCCAGAGGAAGGCCAAGCTTTTCACATAGCACCTGTGCACACAAGAGCTGCACACCACTAGTCTGTCACAGGGCCCACCAAGGTGGTCAGTACGCTTCCCCTTTCTTTTAAGGACACTGTGTCTTGTGGAAAAGCAGTGTCTGAAGTCCTACTGGATCTTTCTTTCGACCTCCTGCTATGCAGTTCCTAGTCTGACGAACAGAACTGAGAGTTTTTCCCAGTTCATGAGGGCTGTTCAGATTTGAGAGCCATGTATAGTGCTAGTTAGCTGGTATCAAGTCCTTCAACACTTCTGGTTCAATTCTTCCCCTCTGTCTTCCCTCAGGTGTCAGCAGCCTACCTGGGCTAGCCAACTGTGATCTCGCCTTTTCTGGATGGCATTTACAGGCAGCTCGTTTTTCACCTCCACGCTGGAACAGTTTCCTGGAACTGCTCTCCTTTCTCAGAACTGAGGATGGCAGCTCAGAAGTTCCTAGAGCCTTTGTTAAATGGATTTTGTATGGTCTCTTAAGAATAGGCAAAGCTGGATACTCATCAGGATGTCTTGCTCTACTAAACTAAGATGCATGGGTGCAGCAACTGTAACCCTTTTTTCATTTTCTCCTTGGCTGCAGGGAAAAGGCATTGTGTTAAACCCCAGCAATGTAGACTCAAATAGAGGCAGAGTCTGGTGTAATTCCATGATAAGTATCACTTGATTCTCCCTCTTCTTGTGGGGCCCACCAGTTCTGCCTCTTAACTAACCTGACACCAAACCCCCATCCCCGTGTCCCTTAGAATATAGGGATTACTTTAAACAAGTGGAGCTGATGTTTTTCTTGCGCAATAGGTGGAACGGCAGCCACTGACACGTTCCAATGTTATATCCCACTTCTAGACACTGTTTACCCACTAAAGCACATTCATCAAAAAGAATCCTACGTTATCAGGAAATCTTTTAGCATTCATATTATGTATCAGATGGTATCCAATATCTTTTCCCCATAAAAAAAAAAAAAAATCTCTTACATATGCATCTATCCTGATTGCTGGGTGTTGACTATGTGGGAATCACTGGGGGAAAGTACACCACTACTTGTGAAATTTAAAAAGATACACCAGGGTTCTCATTGGGTGGTTTTATGAAAATATGAAGCAGTGAATTGGTTTGCTTCAAATTATTTATTATTTGGCTCCTGTTGTACATGAGGATAAAAAGTACTTTCCAAGTATGAAAACAGATCAGACCATTTTTATATCAAACCATTCATCTCCCTCCACAAACCCAAAAAGCTATTTCCCTAGAAAAGTTGCAAAACAGACAATACAGTCAATTTAGGAAAATTGAGTTTTGCTCATAGCAAAATGTGACTAGCTGGTAAGTATGCATTTCTTTGCAGGAGCAGAGAGAATGAAATCTCTTTCCACTTTATGCTTGTGGATTGAAATAAATAGCTGCGAAGTTCTCAAGGTGAGAGGGGTGCTCACCTTTACAAATATGTCTCCTTTCATAGCTTAAAATTAAATTCATTTTCTGTATATGGAGAAAAGAAACTGAAGTTCCATTGGTAACTGACTTTTTTGGCATTTTGAGGGGTGTCTCTAGTCCCTCGTTACTAGACAGAATGATACACCACAGCAGTACATGTATTTTTTTTTCTCCTTAACTTATTTGGCTAGCAGTACTGTACATTTTCAGCACCTACATGACTATGCTGTACTGTGTCTTTTTGTGTCCATGAGTTGGATCTTTCCAAAGCTCAGAAGTCTGATTCAAAGAAACTACTAAAGTGCACAGGCAGCAGAAATGGCAACCTGCAATATCTTCTGTGGTTCGCGATGAATTTGAGCCATGACTTCTGACTCCTATTACTTTGTGTGGGTGGTCAGTTGACAAGTTATCTGCAGGGATATTACTAATACACTGATACTTTTATTTGAAGTCCAAGCCTATCAGTTAGAATGAAATCATTCCGAAGAACAAACACATTTTATGAGGACAAGGAAAACTTGCTTTGAAAAGAAATTTAGCCTCATGAAATCCGCAGCTCTGGCAAGTGTCTCCGATTGGCTGACCTACCCATCACCGGCAGTTTCTGTAGCAGGTTGAGGAAAACTATCAACAAAACACCTCGTTCCCATGAGCATCAAAGCATCCCAGCTGCCAAAAATAGCCTCATTTTTATGACTGTACATCCTGCCAGAGTCTAAATATGACTATTAGCCACAACACTATGGAGAAAACAACTGCTTTGATTTTGCGAGGAGCTGAGTACTCATGAGTTCCCCGTGATATAATAGACCAAATAAGAAAATCAGGCCTGATATGGCCTGCGGTTGTCTAAGACAAGCTACTCCTACTGAAGTCTCAACATCTGCATCTACATTAACTATACGGGTTTTATTTCACTGCATACACAAGCCACCAAAACTGCTTGCATCTGTCTACACGTGGTAGAGTTTTTCTAAAAAAGAGAAATATATCCTCCCATTACGAATAAAATCAGGCCTTAGTTACAAGGTTGCAAAACGTGATATTCTCACCTTGTTTCCTTGAATGGTTTTTACCAGAGATAGCTGGAAAAAATGGGATATTTTCAAGAAAATTTCAGTACCGAATGAGCATTTTTCTTCCACAAAGAAATTCCAAGCTACTACCAACTTCAGCTTGTCATCTTTACAAAATTATTCCCAAACCCTCCTTAAAACCTGCACATAAATCTTTCTTTTTGTTCTGCAGTCCTCAGAATGAAAGCAGCCTTGCCCGCATTCCCCTCACTCTATGCGATGTTGACTGAATCAAACCTGGAGTAAGAGTGCCAGATTACGGTGCTCAACCGCTTGAGAAGAGCTCCAGCTGATGTCCCTGATGGATGCTTTTCCAAGTTCCCATTCTGTACGGGGCAGCATTATGCATCATTCTGTCTAACCCACTTCATACTTGATTACCTCAAGCCTTTTTCCATAAAACTGAAATATTATGCTCCACACTGTATTGAATGGGCTGGATGCACACTTACGACTACACTTGAGAGAATGAAACAGGCAGAGACTCTGCCCAGAATATAGTGCTCTATACCACTATAATGGAGAAAACAGATCCATGTCATAGACAGCTCTGAGGCATTTCTGTCACTGAGAAATGGTTTTCAAGGGGATTGACTGATCTATCTGTCTCTGCACCTATCTGTACTTCTGTCTCCTTTAATCTGTTTGCCAAGAGCTCTGCAGTGGTTTGCCAGATGTGTTGCACAGATTAGAATCAGTGCTCTTATCAGCAAATCTTTGGACCAGAAGCACTTTAACAGTACACAATGAAGGACTCACAAGAAATGAAAATGTACTTTTGTTAACAAATCTGTTAATCTCAGCTGGTATTTTACTATTTTGTTTTTAATTTGTGAGCAAACTTTTGGCTGAAATCTTAAAATGTACCTGAACTTCCTTCTGCCTATGAAGGGGCATAATCGTATTATTCTGCAGATCAGGTACTTATTATTGTTATTACAGTGTTTGGATTCATGGTGGTACTATTCCACTCCCAGTGTAATATTGGTAGAAAATTGGAACAGTACATCAATGACTCCTGCCTTTACAAAAAGGATTTCTGTCCTCACCAGCCACAGCCTAATTAAAAAGGAAAGTGAAATGAATTATACACATAATTACAAAAGTACAAAACCAGTTTCCTTCAGAGAAAGAAAGAGCATGCATTTATCTCTCCAAGTGGCCCCCCAACATATCTGGCTTCAGATATAAGCAACCTGAGCACTACCTGAGATGCCAGGCTACAAAAGATCTGTTTAGGCTAAGTTAGATAGTGGTGAATTTTTTCTGTGGAGAGGGAAAATCAAGGGAATCTCTACTGCCTGCGGAGCTGCCCGAGTCTAATACGGACTGTAAGAGACCCAGCACTTTCTCACTGCTGGTCTGCCATAACGTTCCTTCACCTGAGCACAGCTAGAGTCCCTTATGCCTTCTTGAGAAGAAACTTAATACTAAAAACAGAAAACTTTTATTAACTAGAAAAAGAATGCTCACTATCCCATTTTGACTATCTTCAATGAATCAGTGATAAAATTTATTGTTATGGGAATGTTAACATATGGGTTGCAACATATTCATACTTTATGGAGAAAATAACAGATATGAAGAGATGTGAATTAAATGATGTCACACAAGAAATCTGTGTCAAAGTTAGGTTTAGCATTGGTATTCCCTGGTGCATAATTCTGTACTTGAACCTGAAGAAATACTCTCCTCTCGGTTATTTATAGCGATTGTTTGTAGACATTCGTTGCATATGCAAAACAGGCTTCAAACTTGCATTGTATGCCTGTCATAACATTCCTGGTGCTCAGCTGTTTGGACATTCATCCACCTTATGTCAGAGCTCCACATGTACATTGTCCGTACAGCATCTGCTGCCACATGATCCCATTCTCCCAAAACACAGTCAGGTGCTATACATAACTACACACCATCAGGAAATGTCAACACGCAGCTGAATTTTCTACTTTTAAAGCAAAAAGCCCCAATTAATTTTTTTCTACCTTAAAAGAAAAAGCAATAGGAAAAAGGATAATTAAAATCCTCAGTTAAACTAGGTAACTGCCTGCTCTTGCCGTTAGTTCAAAAAAGCTATAAAATAAGCACAGAAGAAAACTTAAGGTAAACACATTGGCCAAGGGCTATAGTGCTAGCCTGCTCTGCACTAGCTGTGTGAAGTTGCACCAGTATCCAGCATCTCCTAATCCCAGCAAAATATATTTTAAAGTGAGGACACATTTCTTTCTTCGGCTTCATAAGGAAAGTGTCAGCTCCTTTCCAAGGAATGTGACCTGATCTTTTATCTGGATCTGTCACAAACTTCATTTGAGATCTTTCTAGTCTTTGTCTTCCCTGCAAAACAGAGATCACACATCCTATTTCATGGGAGCTTTGTGCAAGTACAGATTTAAAGTAAGAAATAAGAAAAAAAAAAAAAAAAGGTGCATCATGGGCCTCAGAGTTCTGGGAAGGGGCTAAAATGATCCAAACTCTTCTTGCATTCTCCCAGGCTTAAACTGTTGGAGAGTCAGTCTTGTCATAACTCCAGCCAACAGGGAAGACCTGTGTAGGTTGTGCGACCCCCTTTGCCCTGCCTTGTGCTTTCCAGCAGCTCCCAGGACCCTCATTCCTGCCTTCCCAAGCCCGACAGTGCCCTGCCTCCTGCCGGATGGTTCCTGGCCCTTCGCAGAGCTCGTGTGCGTGCTGGGAAGGAGGCGTACCTGGTGGGAATGGGACAGCTCGATCTCCACAAGGATCCTCACCCATGCTGGTGTGGAGGTTTTTACATTACCAGGCATTGCTCAAAACAAAGATGACAATCATCTCACAGCTTTGGCAACAAATCTGGCCTCATTGGAATCAATTCCCAAACCTGTTTTCGTCCCTATGTTTTTTAAAAAGGGTGGAGGTGAAAAGTTAAAGGTGGGGAAATGCCACACATACAGCCACCTACAAGTCATACTCTTCTTCCCTCCCATGTAACATACAGTCTTGGCAGAAGGTTTTTTTCACAGATAGAATAATTTAGTCTTACTAGCACCTACCAATGAGCTGAACTGACTCCTCTATGTGAAAAGGAAGCACTTGCCAGCACAGATGAATTCTTTCTAATGCTGCTGATGATGCAGCTATATTAGTTCAAGACCAGACTGTCAACCTAAATTAGGGGCCAGAGCACTGAAAATGAAAAAGATACTGGCACATACTGCACAGTTTGGCTCAAATATGTGACATGCGAGCCAGGATGCGTACTACATGAAAGATTCAAAAATGAAAATCTTCACCCTTAATGGTTGCATAGAGACACGTTTGCACAGGGTTAAGCTGCATGACACCCATTAAAGTAAACAGAAGTTTAAAGCTTAAATCTTCTGTCCCACTTTCAAGACTTTCTTCATTGTAGCATATACAGAGCATGAAATATCACATTTTCCCCTTAAGACCTGCAGTTAACAAAATGAGGGGTTAATTAATTTGGTTTATTATGCACCACCTGACTCACCTTCTTAACACCATAAAAGCAATAAAAAAAAAAGAGGACTTACTTTCTCAGTTTTGGAGGGGTTTACTCCTGTACTTTCTCTGTTAAAAAAGGAAAGTGGAGAGGAATATAACTGAGCGTCCCATTTATTATCTCATTTTGTTGCTGTTGCATTTCTCTCCCTTTTTCAACAATTGCCATAAATCTTCTGGGGTTAGGGAGATGCAGGCTGGGGGGACAGAGTGATGCTACCCCACGAGTACTTCTGTCATAAAAGGCAATTGTAAGAATATTCAAAATCTCTGAGACAGGATGAGGTTTCCTTGGCTTTTGTTCGATTCGCCTCCAAGAATTACATCCAAGTCTCACTAGAGCTGAGTACTCCTTTCTCCTTGCTCAGCAAAACACTACCTTGAGGGAACAGTAGGTGCCTTCCCTCTATGTGTTTACCTGTACCGCTGTCTGCTAGGCCAGATTGTGAACTGTAAGTTACAATTCCTTATTAGTAGAGTAGACTGTTTGAGAGAAGGGACTGATCTCTTTGGGCATATGTGATGTAGGGGGTATTTCTGGCTTTACGCTGCCTTCCACAGTGGAGTTTATACCCTAGCCAGGCTCCTAGGATGTGCTAGCAGAATAAATAAATAGCTGTCTGGACCTGTTTGTCCCCTGCAAGGCTGCATTTTGACAAAGGAGGGTCCAGAAGCACGCACGGTGCCTCGTGCACGTAGTACTATATGTGAGGGTGTACAAAGGCAGAGAACAAAGAAAATTTTTGCCCTCTCCATTGCTGTTTTCTTGTTCCAAGCAAGCAATGCTTATAAAATACCTTTCATTCCTGATGCTCACAAAAGTTAGAAACATTGGAATTTTTTTTCTCTTTGTTAATTGAATTAAACCAAATTATTTTCAGGTCTATTGAAATCTATCTATCATTGAGATATTAATGTTTGGACATCGTATACTTTCCACATATAACATATTCCCGAGGAGCTGATTCACTCTACGAAGATAAAAGGGTTAACCTTCTGCCTAATCTCTGCTCCTGAAGCTGCTGAGACATGGTATGCTTATGCCTCTGAGAGCAATGTGATGCTTGTTGCCTCAAATCGTCCACCTGAAGAAACTGAACTCTCTAACATAGCTGCAAACCCTTCTGGTTTTATTCCTGATGTTATGTTTTCAAGTGAGATCTTCTACATGTTGTATGGCGTATAAATAATTATGCATACAGCCAGCAAGGACACTGAAGTGTTACATTTTCGCTATGCTTTTTTCTTCACTTCTAGACACACTCTTAAAATCTGTTACACCACATGCTGAGTTTCTGAAGTATTTTGCCTGGGCAGCACTCAAAACTTCATGTGTGTGTGTAAATGTGCTAGGAGTCAAAGCTCAGATCTGACTTAGACACATCTGCACTGTCTTTGAAGAAACGGGTTCCCATAGCTAACTAATGATATTCTGTAAAATAAAATTAGCCATTCAGTATTACGATTGTGATGATGAGAGGTCAACAGCACACTCAGGCACACATCAAGACAGGGAAACCTACTGAGTCAATTCAGCAGCTGCAAGCAAGCAGAGTTAAGAACTAAAGGAGTGACAAATTATTATATTCACATTAAAGACACGATAAGGCACTAACATCTCCCTCACAATTTGTTCTAGAAGATTATTAACCCACTTTAATAAGAATGTGCTTTATAAATGCAATTAGTAATACATACCGTGAAAGTTCGTGTACACCTAAGATGGGCTTTTTAATGATACTGGATCTGAGAATTGTTCTTACTAGGCCAAAATTCAGATTATCCAGTCATGCGCCTCCATCTTGGGCTAATGTTACCTGATTGAGCAGATATAATAATTTCAGTACTACCAAAAGAGAGAGGTCCATCCCCCATCCCACTCCAGACGTCTGTTCCTTTCCCGTCTGTACAGTCGCCTCCTCCCTCCTGCATCTGCGCTTGCACACATTTCATCCTGTGACGAATCAGTTTCATTCACAACCTAACAAAGAATAAACCGGAATAAAATCTGAAGTATTTTGCTGGGCTAATGAATTGGATCTGTCTGTGAAGGTCTGATGAATGCCAAAGTGGGCAGGAGTGAGAGCAGGGAGATAAAAACACCCTCCTCACCCAATCGCTAGATTTGTTCTGTTGCTTTTTGATAGCACAACATCTGACAACAGGTGCTTCACCTAACAGTGGTTTAAAGTGTTTTGGAGAACGAGAATCAGATCCCTGGGTCCTTTACGCAGCCAATACAGATCGATGCAGCACGTGTACACAGTCGGAGCGTGATGTGGACCAGACTCTTCTCACCTGCGCGGTGTTGGCGTAAGTGTTTTCTGTCCAGCGTAGCAATACCGACTCAGCTTCTCTGCATTCCAACTGCAAAGGCAGCTAAGAAATCCAGTGCAGCCAGTTAGAATGTGATTTGTATGTGTGGGATAAATGCTGTCAGGCTGCTTCTGCAAACTCCAGGTGCTTCACCAAACTGTTAAGTGAGCCCTGAAGGTTGGTGATTGTGTAGTGGGGAAGAGACAGATATGGAAGGCTAGAAAAAGTTATCCCCGAAAACAGAAGGAAAAGGAAAGAAGATTAAGAATTGCAATTCATTCCATTCTGTAGTTTTTTAATGATTGTGATAAAGTCGTGATTTAGTGTAACCAGCGCTTGTCACATGGCTACATGGCCATATAACTGTACACCATGTGTTGGCTAATTTTCAGCTACCTGCCAACAGTAAATTATGTAAAACCCTCAAGAGACTGTGGACATTTTTGCTATTGTTTCGTTGTTCAGAACACAGTTTGCAGAGAGAACTGAGTATTGCTAAGGCTGAAAGCGAAATTCCGCCTTCCTTTCTTCAGCGGCAGTGCAGGTTTAAGTAATTTCCACTCCCAGCCCGTCTTTCCTGTCTCCACACCACCACGGCCACGGTGCCAGCACAGCTGTTTGTGCAGCCTGGGGGGAAAATGGGAACCAGCTGAGAAATCCTGGGGCAGCAGAGGGGAATCAGAATCAAAAGGAAGCTCATAACAACGTGTGAATTAAGACGTACGAGAGACTGACCTTGCACTGGGACATCTACGAGGTGTACGGGGGCCTTGTTAAGCTGACCCGAGAGGATCTGAGGTCTGGGGAAGGTTTTACCGTTTCTTATGACGTTTCAAAACGTGTCTCGAGAACCCTCTTATTTCTCTAATTCAAAAGCTCGCTCTTTAGCTAGTGACCTTACTTTTAGCCATTTAGCCAAGACTGTTTATGGCATAATCTTAAACTTATTAAAAATAAATCTTCTTGAGGAGTAAAGATAGATCCTTATGTGCCGACTGTTCCATCCCTTTTTTGCTCTTCCCTCAGGAAGCCAGCTGAATTGTAGCTAGACGTATGTTTATGTATATGTATATGTATAGATATAGGTAATGTGTACATATATTGCTTACAACATTTTTGCAAGCCGCTCTGTATTTTATATCAGGTAAACAGTTTGTCTTTTTATGTTTTTGCCGCCTAGGGGACAGCAGAACATTCATGACACCTTCATTAAATAAAACATACCTGTTATTAAATGCTTTTTTATTCAAAATTTATTATACATGAACAGAGCTGAACACTCAATTTCCATAAGGACCCACAGACATTAATGTCTCACCTGTCCGATTTGGCAGTTCCTCAGAGTGCCTCAGTTTCTCCTTTTTTGAGAACAAGGAGTCCTGTCACACGTAAGTCCCACACCAAATGTTGCCCATTTATAGATCTATAATTTTGGAACACTCCACTGTCCAGATGCACTGCATATGGGAGACTGGGTATCTGGTTTCCATTCCAGGGACCAGGCAGTAAAACTCATATCATTTAGGTGCTTTGAGTTTTTGGCTAATTTCAAGTCTGTGAGTAATGGCTGGGATTATTCATATCCTTGACACTAGGCAAATGCTCAGGAGATTTACTACAATGTTAAATCACAGTAACACAGTGGTGTCCGACTCAGAGCATTTAGTCACAGACTCTCATTTTTCTTTACCTCATATCCTCATTCATTGACTTTTCTGTGGTTTTGAGTAGTTATTTTTCTCCTTAAACCTTAATTTCATGGCACAACTTACCTGTTATTTTACCCTGATAGTTTTGTCTTCACATCAGACAGCTAAAATGAAATAATTTTGGAAGGCTGCAATTTTTTAACATCTTTCCCCAGAACATCTCAAAACGCTTTATGAAAAATAACCAACTTTTCAGTATGTCAAAGGCACTTGAGTAGTTAAAGGGAAATTGATTCAGACACAGCCCAAGACTTTCTTCCTAGCCCAGCGTTCTCTTGTCCCGATTCATCCCTCCTCTCCCCCTCTCCTCCTATGCTAACAAAACTTCAACCACCTTGGATTCATACCTCCCTTTAAGAGCTATATCCAACTGTAGACTATTTCTTCTAAAGGCTTGATTATACCATACTTCACATAGCCATCAAAACCTGTTTTCTTTCTGAAGTGCTTTTTTTTTTTCCATACCTCTTTAATTTTCCGGTCACCTACTATCTATTCAATTTACACTTTGTCATTCATTGAGTGAGCCTTATTTCTGCAGTATCTTTTTCCTTCTTCCTTCTTTTAATGAGCTCCACTTCAGTTCCACCCCCTTTCACAACTCTTTTAACATTTTTCGTAATTCCTTATTCTTTGGATTGCAAAGCTGACTCTTCCTTTGCATGTATTGCCTTTTTGCTTGAATAAAAAAAATCTGAAAATCAACTAGACTTGCTTTGAAGCAAATTTCTTTTTTCTTTCCATACCATTTTTCTTTTTGCTAATCAGTTCTACTTCTTTTAGTTAAGAGAGTATCTCGTATCCTTTAACTACTAGTGATGGAAGACACATCCTTCTTTTTCCCCTGTTGAGTTTGGACTGGACATGAGACATCCAGAGGATATCTCAAAAGCAGAAAAAGATATTGATGGGCCTGAATAAAAAGGGAGAATGTCTACATGTGTTTGTTCACTGAATAAATTCTTTATCTTAACACCATAATTTAAAGACTATGGCATGGGAGCTCTCATTGCCATTCTGTGTACTTTGTTGGGAAAAAATCAACAACAAAGACATGTATTAATGCTGATCTGAGACAAGAGTGTCAGTTAATATTTTTCACTCATTTACTACTTACTAATGATGAATACAGTATAGATGAAAGACGTGGTGGTTCTGTCAGAACTGGTGAGAAATTCTTTCCACCCTCTTTTCCAGGAGGGTTAAACAGCTGCCCAAGGCATGGTTTAGGAGCTGTACCACTTCGCGAACACTACCCGATACCACGGCAGTTGCTTTCCGCAGAAGCGGAGTCGCGGGTCTGGGTCTCCCCCTCGGCTGCCGCCCCCCCGGGGGCTCCTTTCTCCCCCTCCCGGCTCCCACCCACCTCGTTGCAACTTTCAGCATTTACTGACGATGGCAGCGAGAAGCACTGAGGTCTTGAATATTATTAGTAGTGTTAGTAGTAATATTATGGTCCGAGATCCTGTTATTCCACTAATTAATTTGCTAACTAATTAATTAGCTAATTTAAGAAACGCAAATAGCAAGTAATAGGATATTGGAAAAAAGGCATGTTAGAAAATTACTGATTTCAAAATATTGAATCAAGAAGATGCTGCTTGTTCTCAAGACCCAAAAGTGTTCTCCTTGGCGCTGGCATACTGACAGTGTGTTGTTGCTTTTAACTAGCATTAAAGATGTGTTGTGTCTGTCTTTCTTGGATATAAAAAAATCAAATATCCATGAAAGCAGCTCAAGATACAGAAGATTAGTAAAGTTCTGAGTTTTAGAGAGACCATGATCATTCTGAAGATTTTTCTGTCTTGGTAGAGAGTAAAAATACAGCATTCTCCCCTTTTTAAAACTCCTGAGCAGCCCATTTTACCAACACACGTGAAATATGAGCACCATCCAGTGGCAAAGGAAGTAAATAACATCTTGTATTCCCAATTTCCTCCTCTTTTCCTCAAACCACAGAATCTAACTAGGCATTTAAAGGTTTATACTAAATTTCCTGCATTTTTTTAACTGGCATAACTACACTTCTGCTAATTTCTCAAAGATGTTGCAGCAGTAGGAATCTTTTTTTGAACAGCACATGTTAGTCTGCCATGGTGGTCAATACAATTCAGTATTTCCAGAGTATCTAAAACCCTTTTGCAAACACATTCTTCTTTTCTCTGCTACTGCTATCACAAATACAACTGATTCCTCCCTAGTGTGACAAGATCACCTTATGCCAGCATGAGCTTTCATCAGAGACCTGCTGGTCTCTGAGAATAGGGTTATGATTGTTCCAACTTTTGGGGTTTTGTTTTTGTTTTGTTTTCTTTTCTTTTCTTTTTAATTCTTACCACTTTTTTTCTTCTCTGCATGATACTCTGTAAGGTATATATAATTTTTGATACATCAGAAAAGATTAAAAA
>JAVJGG010000062.1:9058355-9087842 GCA_035590195.1 Aviceda cuculoides
AAGGGGAAACATAACCCCCGTTTTTGAAAAGGGAGAAAAGGAAGACCTGGGGAACTACAGGCCAGTCAGCCTCAACTCTGTGCCCAGCAAGATCACGGGGTGGATCCTCCTGGAAACTGTGAGTGGCGTTCCTCAGGGGTCAGTATTGGGACCGGCGCTGCTTAACATCTTTGTCGGAGACATGGACAGTAGGATTGAGCGCACCCTGAGCAAGTTTGCTGACAACACCAAGCTGTGTGGGGTGATGGACAGGCTGGAGGGAAGGGATTCCACCCAGAGGGACCTGGACAGGCTGGAGAGATGGGCCTGTGTGAACCTTGTGAAGTTCAACAAGGCCAAGTGCGAGGTCCTGCACATGGGTTGGGGCAATCCCAAGCACAAATACAGGCTGGGCGATGAGTGGATTGGGAGCAGCCCTGAGGAGAAGGACTACTGGTGGATGAAAACCCGAGTATCATCCAGCAATGTGCGCTCGCAGCCAAGAAAGGCAGTCAGGTTCTGGGCTGCATCAAAAGAAGCGTGGTTAGCAGGTCAAGGGAGGTGATTCCACCTCTCTGCTCTGGTGAGACCCCCCCTGCAGTACTGCGTTCAGCTCTGGGGCCCCCAACATAAGGACAGGGACCTGTTGGGGTGAGTCCAGAGGAGAGCCACGAAGACGATGAGGGCTGGAGAACCTCTCCTAGGAAGCCAGGCTGAGAGAGATGGGCTTGTTCAGCCTGGAGAAGGCTCCAGGGAGACCTCATGGCAGCCTTCTTCTAAAGGGGGCCTACGGGAAAGATGGGGAGGGACTCTTTAAGAGGGAGTGTAGAGACAGGATGAGGTGTAACAGTTTTAAACTGAAAGAGGGTAGATTTAGACGAGGCGTTAGGAAAAATTCTGTACTGCGAGACACTGGAAGTGGTTGCCCAGAGAGGCTGCGGCTGCCCCATCCCTGGCAGTGTTCAGGCCAGGTTGGATGGGGCTTGGAGGGACCTGGTCTGGTGGAAGGTGTCCCTGCCCAGGGCAGGGGGGTGGAACGAGATGAGGACTACTTTAAACCCTATTTTATGTGCAGAACTTCTAACAAATGTAAGATAAGCCTGATAATTAAATATAGTTTTTTCTCAAGTCGTGCTGCTAGTTCAACTTTCTGATGATTGGAAATTACTTCAGAAGTTCTGAGGTTAGAAATGGACAATTATCTGGGATTATCCTCCAAAGAAAAAGAGTTATCCCTAAGGAATTTTATCAAGTTGCTAAGGTGTTTTGATTTGTTTAAGATTTTGCTCCTTTTTATTTGTTCAGCATAGCTTTTCCACACTGACACGCTCAAAACTGTACTCTTGAAGCACACAGCTTCTGAGACTTGCCTTTACCTCAAATTAATCTGGTTCTTTGATGCTGGGACAATGTAACTAGGTTCTGCCCTTTGCTTATTAGAGGTTGCAAAGTCAGAATTTACACCTAACTTTAAAGCTCTTTAAGGTAAGGAATAAATCATGTACTAGCTTCCAGAGTATCACACCAGTTTACAGTGCTACATCAACTACTGTATTCACAGTAAAAGTCCTTGTCCAGTAGTTTATTAGGATGACTGATATAGTATTTTTTGTGTTCAGGTTCCTTTAGCATCTCTATTCAGCTGGTAAATGTTATTCTTTCAGATAGCCCAACTGAGGGAAAAGCAGGCTGTGTTATAATAAGTGTACTTGGAAATCGCAGAGAAATACCTTGTCAATCTCTTTATTCATAGATTAAAATGTAATGCCATACATTTCTTAACAATTACTGACTGAAAAAAATTATCTGCATAAAACAGAAGCAAAACTGAAGGAGACTAATTAAAAAAGCCATCTTGCTTCAACTTTTGAAATGATTACATACAGGGTAATATACATATTTACATTACAAGTATATTATATAAATATAATATATATGTAATCTTGTAACCACAATAAATATCAAGAAGGTCTTTTTTAGGCACACAGCATAGAAAAAAATGCAGAATCTGCACAATCCTTAAGATTCTTGGAGTGACTCACTCTAACATTGTTTTCACACTGAAAAAGCAAATATTTTTACACAAAATATACAGCCACAGTTTATGCAGTCCCCAGTGAACAGGGAATCTCTCCTCGCCTTTCTGTAAGTCTACTCCTTGATTTTCTAGTACTATTGCTCTATACAGCTATTACATAAGAAAATAGTTTGCAGGTTTGTTTTTTACTCAGCTAACAGCCTCAGTAATTATCAGTGCTAACAAAATAAGTACAGCATATCTACATAAGGTATATACAAGTGTTTACACAAACACGGGTTTGGTGAACTCCTTCTGAGCTCACTTTCAATACTGGGGAGTTAACTTGAAAGCAGGAAAAAAAGGATTTTCAGTTATATTACCTCAGAAATATTTTCTCATCATTTGAGTGAGGCCCGGGCTGCAGAGATAGAAATTTTTAAATTTAGAAATTAATTAAAAAATCAAACTCTTGGCTGTGCTGGCAGATGTAGGCTGCCATTGATTTTGAATGTGTTCCCTTCAGTGCAAATGAAAATCCAGAAAACTAATCCAAAGGGAGTTTTTTCAACCTGTACGTACAGTCATGACATTTTAAAGACTGTCACTATGGAGCACCTGAGATTGCACCCTAGTAAGTGAAGCTGACCACTTCTCGTAGGAGGGCCATGACCAGTGAGAGCAGAGAAACAAACACTGTATTTTTTCTGCAGTTACAAATCAGACTCCGGCATATCAGGCATATCTGCCATCAGGTACCCAATACCATAACGTCCATTTGGAGCAGTGTCCAGAGTTGGAGATCCAGTCTGTTTTCGATATATGTTTTTGCCAAAATTTGGAGACGGCACTTCACTTGGGCTCTTCCCGTGAATCAGACTTGTATTATCTCCCTCCAGATTAACGGGTTCCTTTATTATCCGGCCTCTTTTGTAGGATACAGATGCCAAACTACCAGAGCTGTCATCGATAAGGTTGCAACGGCGCACCATGAAGACTATTGGGACTGGCAGTATGGCCAACACCATCAGAGATATACATACAATCATTCCCCATGTTGGATAGCTGTGGAACTCTTCCATAGCCTGAGCAACCCAAGAGAAAAACTATTAATACATCTGTACTTAAAAAAGAGCAAACCTCCAGTCCTCACCAAGGCCTGCAGTTTTCAAACACATACTCATCTGTCTGTCACCTTGCACCCACAATGTGGCCACCAGTACAGATCTCAAATTTGAACAGTCATGGAGATGTAGGATTGCTATTCTTCTGCCAGTGAGTAGGACCAAAACACTGTCGCACATTTTCCGAGATGCTCAGAACACTCTAGCAGAACCCAAATCAAGATTTTCACATTAGGCTTTCTGCTACATTTGTCTGTAGTTGTTCCCTGATCCTTTAAAGGATGTTCAGAACAGACAAGCGTGGAGTACTATCTGTAACTGTGCCTGGAAAAAAGTCCTTGTTCTGTAGGCTAATAGCTGGTTTGGAAGGACTGTCTCAGATCGTCCTGTGGAATTGTTCCACTTTGTATAAACTTCATGTAAACCATAACACATTTACTGTGACAGCAGTGACAGCACCCCACACCTCTACTGCATCCATGAATCACTGGCCAACAGACTCAGTTTGTCTAATTTTACATATGGAAAGGAACGGTATGTATGGTAGTCTAAGGTATTTCTCTTCCTAATTTTTGAGAGCAAGAATCAAACATAACAAGAGCATTTTTTCTGAGAATCCCAAGAAAGTAGTAGTGGTTGTCTGGTTAGAGACAGATATCTACCTATAGTAAAGGCAACCTCTTGTATTTACACTTCACCCATCTTTTCTGCAATTTCCCCTCCCGGCTAATTCAGACAATTGTCCATTCAGAAGGGTCCCCAAGATCCATTTCTCTGACATTTTACTCTCCCTACATTTTGTATGACAAGCCTGTAGAAACAGCTGCGGGCTGATGAGCCTACGAACTAGCACAACTCTTAGGAGCTACCTTGACTGAATGTCTTTTTTGAGCCAACACGCAGCACTGACTCTGCTGTTCACACAGACAAGTTTTTTACAAATCAAACATTCTTATCAGAGACAGGTTTTAATGCAGCTGTTACCTACATGTGATATGTGTTCCCAAAGGGGAAAATTCCTGACATGGCTAAATCTCAGTATTTAATTCCACATAAAAAGTTGATGTGAAATCTGAAATGATTTATTCAGTGTTATCACCGGACTATTTTCTGCAGTAAAATAAGATTTAATGGAAGTGAACAACCTCTCCCAACCTTAAGAATTTCTTCAACATACATCAAAAGACTAAAAGTCACAAAGAGTATGAAGGTTTGTGTCAAACAGTTGTATTTTAGAGAACTACTCTAAAAGTAAAAAGTGGTTGGTTTTACATTAATGTTACTTGAAATAAAAACAACCATGTCATTATTTATACTGATTTTGAGTTTGTAATTGCAATTTTTTTGTCTTTTTATGTATTTCTGAAATACTTCAGATATGATCATTATGATGGTGATGGCATCTGTTACATACATACCATATCTTCAATCCAAGCATTGTAGCCAGGAGGACTTAATCCCATTTGGACAATGCTAGCTACCAGCAAACATAACAACACTAAAGGTGAAACATACTTCCACATGTAGTAATAATACTGGCTTGGAGAAAACCCAAGCATATCTTTCAGATCCTCCATAAATCTGTGAAAGGAACAAAAGCTTATTGTTAGTGCATACACTGAGATTTCAAGTACTATAATTGATACATAGCACCTAATTTGAGGGAACAGACACACTGAAAAAATGCACATATAGAAATGGTTGCAATTTAAGATTACTTGATGGGCTGAAAACTAGAGCTTGTATGACTAGTTCTGAACAGATGAACAGAAGGAATTGCTACACAGTCCAGTGACTTGGTAAACTGCTTGCTGGACCGTGCTGGAAAGATACTTAAACTCACCTTTCTTCTTGTAAGATTCTTTTTTACATCTTAGATTGTCTGCTGGGTTGTTTACTAAGGCATGTGTCATTCCTTCTGAGGACATATACAACCAGCACATCTTACAGATTCTGCATAATTAATTTCGAACCCACATGTGTGCTGCAGTGTAAAAAATAACTTTATGCATAAGCTATGTTTTGCATCATATAAGTTGCTGAAAGAAAGCTTTGTGAAGTTTTAAATCTGCCTCCTTGTGCCTCAAAATTGCAAGTTATGATATGAATGAAACTCCTATTTTTGTACTCTTGACGGAGGAGTACATGGTTCCAGAGCCACTAGGAAAAGAGAGAATATTTTTAGAATTAATTCTTTTGGAGTGATGCACAAGCACTGATTCTGTTTTAACTCCCTTGTGGTCCCACTCCCTTTTGAAATGTGCATCTCAAAAAAGCTCTTACAGCAATAAGTATGCTTTCAAAGCAGTTACATATGTGAAGCTACTGTCATATAAATTCTCAAGAAGTTTTTTGAACTGCATAGTTCGGGGTATTCTACCCTTTGTTTACACTGCAATGAAACACATCATTAAAAAGAAGCTGAATTTACAAATGGATTGTGCCCTCTATAGATAGCCTTTTCTTTCTGAGATCTCCAGTTGAACATAAAACTATTATCTTCACTTTAAAAGTCTGTCATCATCTCCAACCTATTTATCCTCTTTTAAAAGCTACCAAAGCTCCTTTAGCACTGATTCCAGTGTAGCAGACCTTCCTTCTTGGCTACAGGGATTCACAGGTTGTCTTTTTTCTATCCTTTGGCTGTAATCCCTTTGGATGTGATTTTTTTTTTTCCCCTATCTGATCAAAGCCAATATAATAAGACATATATATGGATCTTCAACTACGAGGAGGACCCCTTGGTGCTATCACAGCCAATGACAACCTGAAGTTGTTGATTCTGGCAGTTTTTGCAAGCAAGAATGCTAGGTTCCTGAAGAAGGATATTCTGGAGAAATATATATCAGAAGAAATATTAGGAATACTCCAGAAGGAGGTTCAGGTGGCCATTAAGAATGAAAAATTGGGCTGTTAACTTTTCCCTATAACCTGTCAGAACCTCTTCTGAAAACATTAACCAACCGCACTCTAATTCAGAAGGAAAGTATTACCATATTTTAGCTACGCCTAAACGCCAGCTTCCTCACAAGTTGCTGACTTTTGGCATGTCTACCTCCCTTCACAGTGGAACTCTACCTGACTGGACATTATCAACCTGATAACCAGGTCATCTGTTTTATTTTTTGTTTGCATGTGTAAAAACATCTACATGGTGTTTTCATGTCTATGTGATCAATTATAGGATTATACATGTAGCCCAAGTGGGAATTCTCCCTTAGACGAGGCACTACTTGCGTAGACCAGAAACAATGTCTAGAAAACAATAAAATTAAATTTTCTTATTATAGTTTTATTTCATTATGGCAAGGGACTGGCTGATTACTCGGATCGAACAAGTGAAAAGTCAAATGAAAAACCACCCATTCTATGTCACCCTTTGTACATGCAAAGGCATCACTGATGTTTAAATTACTTCAGCACGCCATTATAGCATACTCTGTTTTATCTGTGGATGCAATGAGTTATTTTTTATACAAACTCCCCTATTCCTTAAGTGTGGCACACATTGATCTCACCTAGTGAACACATTCTGGTAATTTCATTCATAAGATGTAAAAAAATTAGAGGGACTTGATGGTCTTTTCTCTTCAGCCATCACTGATAGAAGGTCACTTCACTGTCAACTGTGCTGCTTCCAAGTAAATTTTGACCCTGTTCTTTGCTATCATTTCCTCTATTTTCTCTCTCACAACTAATGCAAAGAACAATTAATTGCTACAATACCCCAAACTCTATCTAGTTCATAAACTGAAACTTTCTTATTGTTACTGCCATTAGTTTGCTTTGTTCCTTTCTCAGGCTGCCTGGAATACTGCAGATCCATTCAGAATACTCATCCTCAACTGCTGCTTAGACCATGGTTATTACTTCTTGAAATCTTTCTCTTGCTGTCTTATTTCAATACAAAAATTTCTCATATTTGCATATCCAGCCTCCTTTCTAACTCTCTAATTTTGTGTCTTTTACTGCATACTCCTCTCTTTGGATCTGTTGCAACCGCTCCTTGGGTTTCACTACACTGTCCTGACGCAGTACATCTTGCTCCAAACCTGTTCTTAAAACCAGACAAGATTCACGTCCAGATTGACTCACTTTCTACTTACTTGTATTTATGTGTACATTGCAAATACTTAGGACAATGTAACTAATACAGTAATAATTATTGTAATGAATACTGTTAATATGGACAGGGAGATATATTTCCTTCACTTACTTGTCTATTCCATAAATTCGGGTGACTGCAATATTCTCCAAAATGACCACAATAAGCAGGGGCAGAGTAGCTGAGTAGTCATCAAACATTGTCACAAAATAATTTCCAGAGCGCTGCACAAAGATCAGGCCAATAAAAAATGCTACCAAGCAGCAGATAACTGGAATAAAGGACAGAAATGTGAGCTGTAATTATAACAAAGTTCCATAGACAAAGAGGAAATAAAGAGAGTTCAAAATAGCAAGGATCTGCTTTAGCACATTATTTCATATAAACGAAGTTGATAACATTTTACTTTTTAGGGGGTCTTGATTTTAAGAAAATTAGGAATCCCACTTATTCCCTACATAACAAAAAAGTTATGAAATTATAATTACTGGAATTGCCATATTACCGCAGTGCTGATTAAGCAGCAGAAATTGATCAAGTGACTATTTCTCATTAAACTTTTAACTTAATGTGAATGCAAGGCTAAAATAAACAGAACTGGTAACCTAAACATCATACACCATGTTACTTGCTCACCAGATCACTTTTCGGAATTTAGATGTGAAAAGAACCAAAGTTTCAGACTAAGAGTCTAAAAAATATAAAGGCTGACTAGACTTCCCCCAAAAAATCATTCACGGCATGAAGTTCCATTAGGATCTGTCTAAATGTATTTGTGCACTAAGCGACAACACTTCTACTCCTTCATTTGTTTAGGGACAACCCGAAATACATTTCTTTAAATGCTTGATCCTGCATAATGAATCTCAATACAATTTTTTTTCCTACTAAATTAATCAAGAATAGGACTGAATGCCTAAGTAGCCATAAAATAAGTCAAATGTCAATAAATTGTTAAATCAATTGTATGCTGAGCACCAGTAAGACTGATTCTTCCACTTAAAGAGCCCTTTCCCCCCCACTGGGAACTTGGGCTAATGATACACCTAAGCAGTCTAAAATTAGGCAAAATTAATCTGGGCCAAAATAAAAAATATCCTTACAGAATATATCCATTGCATAACCCCCAGATAATCAATTAGTATTGATTATAGTAGTTAAAGGAAGACAACGACACTTTTTAGAACATCGTGGTAGAAGACCAATCACTTTTTTCAACCTTGTAGGAACTATCGTTATAATGGCTTTCAGAGAACAGAAGTTTATAGAATTAAAGAGATCATTACAAATCGATGTGAATTCCTAATGCAAGATAACAAAACCAAAAGAACACAGATAAAATCTCCTCAACCCAAGTCTCATTTTTCACACTGAGTTTTATTACTAACCCTGAGGAAAGAATTAGACCACCAGAACGGTGTGTATGTGAATTCAGAAATCCTTGCTATTCTTATGTTCTTCCATTGTATCTTACCATTACACCCCCAAAACATGCATCTTTAGTTGTAAACGAACGCTCTGGTAGGTATGCCCATAACTCAGCACATACACATGCAGACTCCTACTTGGAAATACTTGAACGCAAATTAACTTTAAGCATATGAGTTGGTGTCCCTGACCTCAAGACAGACTGAACCGGAACCATAGTGCAAAAAGTTGCAAATATGCTCATCACGTCTGTAAAAATTGAAGATTTGTGGGTTTTAAGCACAAACTCCAGTGCAGCCATAATCCTTGTTAAATCCCACCGATACTGCACAAAGTATAACCCAGGCATTTCAATTTTATGAGTTAATTATAAAAACACCCCATCGAGTTGTAAACCTTTGAGTACAACTGAGTTTAGCAAAAATCATGCATGCATACCACTCAAAAAAATTACAAGAGAAAGGCAGTTCCTGAGTATTCCTTTATCTTAATAGGTTTTTTTTTTCAAATGCGGTAACAAGGAATTACTGTAAAATGCTCCATTACTGCAGAAGTAATGACTATATATCATAGTATTTGCATATATACTTAGGAAGAACAGTTAATTTCTAAATGTCATGCTGCTTATTCAGTAAGAATTTAAGAGCTGATTAAAAAAACCTCAAAAAACCCAAACAAGTGCTCAATAGGTTAGGACTTCTGAAAAATCAGTTCATTTATCTTTATGAAGAATTTTATTCTTAGAGCTAGCAAGGCAAAAAAATACATGTTTTCTGTTAAATACTACTTATTACTTAAGTAAGTCAAGAAAAGCAGTCAGGAAAATGCAGTGCTCTGCTGCATCAGGAGTAAACTCTTATAAAATATATTTATATTTCCTTCATAGAGTCAGGTAATGCTAAAGCAGCTTACTATATTTTTTATATTTTCTATCCCTCCTGTCACAGGTATTGATAGGAAATCTGAATTTGTGCATAACACATCAAGTCCCTTGAAGCTGTCCTGAGGGTTTTCAGAAACCTAACTTTCACACTTTATGCTGATGGTCTATCTCAAAAAGAGAAATTGCTACAAGATCATCAGAGCTACATGAACAGGCTACACCTCAAATAACTTTGGGCATTTAAATAAAATAAAAAAGACATCTTGTTTAACACCCTTTCCACATTCAACTGGGAAAAATATGTTCTGATTTTTAACACAATAAACGTTTAATCGTAAATTAAGATCTCATTTGGCCTACTTAGGAATAATTTGTAGTAATTTGCAATGTATTTTCATTCCTTCATTTCCCTTTGTTTCCCTGATGTATGACACAGGCTGGAAAGGAAAGTATTCTGGAAGAACTCAGAAGGACTGACCATACAGTAACCTGTAACAAAAATCCTCCATTAAAATTTAAGTTCTAGGATGTTCCTGCTCTTGTAACATTCAGGAAAAAGTTTTACTTGCAGATGTTAATGTGCCTGTGCATGGAAGTACAGTCTGAAATACAGTGATTTACTGCTCTGTAAAATGTCAGCACTGAAACCTTTCATGTCAAAAAACAAGACTTCATACTCTCAAAAAAAAAAAAAAAAAAATTAGCTTACCGCTCTAGTGAGGAAAGAAAGTTTGTGCCACTCACCAGTAAGTATTTCTTTCCTGACTTTGAAGGTATCAACAATGGGTGTGATGATGCCTTCAATGGTTCCAAACATACTTCCAAGTCCCAAATTTACCAACATGAGGAAGAACATGACTGACCAGAAGGGAGAAGCAGGGAAGTGGGTCATTGCTTCTGTAAAGGCAATAAAAGCTAAACCAGTTCCTTGAACCGCCTGTCAGTGAGAAAAAAATCCACATTATTATTCATGGACGGTATTTTTGTTGTAGTGTGACAGTCTGACTTTGTGTTCATGCAATGTCATCTTGAAGGTAGAGTGGGAAGCTGCTATCTAATATGCGATTCTTCCAAGCCTGCAAACTTAATTAATATTGTTTACTGAAACATTGGATTTGGCTGAGAATTTCTAAGTTGACTGATACTAACAACACACTTCTTTCATAGAATCATACAATACCAGGTTGGAAGGTACCTCGAGGATCATCTGGTCCAACCTTTTTTGGCAAAAGCACAGTCTAGACAAGATGGCCCAGCACCCTGTCTGGCCGAATCTTAAAAGTGTCCAACGTTGGGGAATCCACCACTTCCCTGGGGAGATTATTCCAATGGGTGATTGTTCTCATTCTGAAAAATTTTACTCTTGTGCCCTGTCAGAACTTCTTTCTCCCTTTCATTGATAATTTTGCATGACATCTATTATACAGGACAGCTACAAAATACACTCTGTTTTCTCCAGTAAGTATATAAAGGACTTCCATTTCTACACCTATTGTTTCAAATTTAAATGGTAGGAATAGTACAGAAACTTTTAATGTCTAAGTTACCAATTTGACATTTTAGTTTCAGATGCTGGTGCAACTATAAAAAAGGTCAGTGTTTAAAACTGGCAGTCCCTCTGAAAAAGCTAGAAAAATGTCTTTTCTTTTACAGGTCTGGCTTACTGTAAAGATTTCAAAACAGGATGATATTCAATAAATAATTATCTAATAAGTAAAGAACAACTTTCTTACTTCCTAATGAAGCAGTATTTATATTTAATAATTGTATCTTAACATTAGAAGACATCATAGTTTGAGACATTGAATAGGTACACCTCTGTTTAGTCTTTGGAAAATTCCTCATGCTCAACTCTTCTAAAAACCAGAACTTTAAAAACTTATCACCTCCTGAGGAGAGTGATATAATGATCAAAATATATTATAGATCAGTGAAGACTGTATGAAGACATCAGACCCGAAAGTCCTCAGGTGAGCTGGAATGCAACCCTGCACAGAACCATGTTTTCATACGGATCTCTATAGGTGCACTGCTCATAGGGAGACTGTACTGATACTCTGTTCAAGTATACTTCACAGCTTATTTCAGGCTTACAAATACTCATAACATTTGTATTTAAGACTTACTTATTACTCTCACCTTGTTAAGTTCATCTTCAATCTGACAAGATTTCAGACCAAGAGAATCAAACTCTTCTTCTTTAACTTTCTGAATAATGTCATAAACTAAATTGTAATCTTCTGCTGTAATGCTTGAGAAATTGATATGATGTGGGATCATATCCTGGCTCAGATTGCCTATTTTCAAAAGTTTTAAAATCTTCTCTGAATTTCTGTAAAACACAATAAAACAGAGAATCAAACTCAATGATCTGTGTTAATGCATAAATGAAATATACCATAAAAATAATAATATTAAAAAAAAGAAATGGATATTCATACTGGATAACACATTTTTCATTTATGATATTTGCTTTGAAGCCCAGAACTGCAAACACCACCAAAGTTGCCAGCACAGAAGTGAAAAAATTGATGAAGGACACCAGTACAGCATCAAAATGGCAGTTGTTGTCTCTCTTGTTGTAGCTTGAAAAGGCAATGACTCCACCAAATCCAAGCCCTAAGGCAAAGAACACCTGAGTAGCAGCTTCTCTCCAGACCTTGGGCTCCAGCATAATTTCAAGCTGTTTGAAATTAGATATAATATATGTCAGCTATAAAATGCATTTCTATTATATGAAAAGACAACAGAAAAAAAAAACAGGAAGACAACCTACATCATAAAATGCTAATTCTCCACTACAAATCTATTTTCATTATGATAAAATGAAAGGTGAATGTGACACCTAAAGCTGAGTGAACTTATGGGCAGAATTTCTATTTATTTTACCATATAATCCTTAAAGAGAAACATGCTATGCAGTATGTTCCCAACAACAAGACACTACTGGAGCTATATGATAATGAGAAGTAAGAGAGAACATCCTTTTTCTTTTTTTACAGTATTTACTGGGGTTTTTTTTACAGTGTATGTATTGACAGTCGTTAGAATTAAGATGTATTTTGGGATGATCAATCCTCTTGTAAATGCAATAAGTATGTTGAAAGTTGCTTTGTTGTTACTTTTCAAAATAAAAAGTGAACATGAGATACACATGCTTATATGGAATTCTATTACATGCAAATATGTAAAGCAAAATGCAACACATGAAATAAACACTGGCCACCACAGTCTGCATAGTCCACAAGTCAAATCTCCCTTAAGCCAGGTGCCTTGAACTTACCCTAAGTTAAATTGGTCATGTATCTGAGGGACAACTAAGCCTTTTACCAAAAAATTGAACTGTATTGCCCATTCAGATGACCATATTTCAAGAAATATCTTTGTTACAAAATTATGAGTCATCATCTGTCTACCTCAGATTTTTCTAGACACTGAATCATAAAAAAGAAGTACATGTGTAATTTAAACATTAGATTTTCTCAAGTTGATTCAGGGCCTCCATTCATTTGACAGTGAAAGACCTTACATCTGTGCATGTGATTTATTTATTTTTTTAAACCCTAGGCTTATCAAAACCAGTAAAACTAACAAGCATCAGCATAGATGCCAGCATCGTTAGACTGACTGTCTCACTCTGAGGAAGAAAAATCTGCTATTGTTATGAAAAAATTTTGAAAAATTTTCCAGTTCCCCATAAAGGTATATTTATTATAGATAGGTAGCAGATACATTCTTTATTCATTTATATACAGCTAAAATACAATATATTGAGGGGAGGTGTTTATGACAATAAACTTGTTCCTGACTTACAATTTTTGTTGTAATTACAATGCACAAGTAGCTATTGCCCATATCACATGGTCATGCTAGAGTTTCTCCACTAGAGTGAGCTCGAGGAACAGTCTTAATTTGACAAAATCTGTAAATGCTTCAGGTATCGAAACACTTCTCGCTTTCTGCAATATGTCATTTGGTATCATCAAAGGTAGTACGTTCTCAGATACACCTTGCCTAGCATTTAAAAATATTTTGTAATTGATTTGCTATTATAACATATTTTCTGTGAAATTTTGGGGGCTCTGTATTAAAGCTTCATACAGTCCTACAGTTTCATTGCAGTAGTTGACTTGAGCAAGCTTTTCATATAACTTTCTTTAGGTTTTTCATTAAGATTATTATTTAGAATTTATGCTTTGTTCAACAACCATGCCAAACACAGAAATTTTCCCCTTCTTCATTAGTCCTGTGCTCTCACACCTGCACTCATGTGCCAGTTCTCTGCTGTGCTGACACAACTCTTCTGTGGGAATCTGTTGTGATCATCCCTGGTCAAAATATGGTTGTTTGCTGAACTTATTGAGGCTGAAAAGATGTTTCCCCCTCTCCTCTAATGTCCATGTACCTGGACAATTTTCTACCTAGATCAGTGCAGCAATCCTTTTTACAGTCTGCCTACCCAAATAAACTGTTAGCACAACGGAGCAAATGGAAACAACAACAGATGGGGGAGTCTGAATTCCTCCGGGTAGTTTCATATGAACCTACAGTCCAAATCAGTGCTCAAGTACAGAAACCATCAGAGATCATAATGAAAATACTTCTGAAGGTTTATATTCACATATACTGTGTGTGACATACAGGCCTCCTAACCTCAAATTTAAATCACAACTTAAATTTTGAGATACAGAACTGGAAACCAGTAGAAGAAATTAAAAACAGTTTTTCTTTCAAGATCATTTATCTGAACACTTGAAACAACTGTATAATTAAGTTGTAACATAACTATAAAGTAAGCATCAGCTGCAACTTATTTTAGGTCTAACCCATGAAAGGTGAAGTGCACACAGGTGTTGCTATTCAAGGGGAGTTTCAGTGTTTACTTTCCCTCAGTAGCTAGTGGTACTTCTCTAGTAAAGACAGGATTAACACTGTGGTTGAAAAACCACATTATAACTTCAAGAGGTCTGCATTCCATCTCTGCTATAGACTTCCTCTTCACCAGTAAGCATTACATTACTTTGTTCCTCAGATTTCCCAAATTTGCCTGAGCAGCCTGCAAGGTCCTGCAGAGCCTCGGCTCTCTAAAGCAGTGACAGCAAGTGAAGCAGAGCACAACTGCATATCATAATGCAAGAAATAACAATGTGATAGCTAACAAAGGTCATTTTTATAGGATGACAGTTCTACACAGGCTCAAAACACCTGTAATCAAAACAACTGACAACACCCTGTCATCTGGCATTAGCCACTATGTGCACTGATTTTAATCATCTTATTATTTGGCTTTCATTTTCGAAACATCAGTCCTGTTCTGCTTAACTGTATTATGAAATGGACTTGTTGGAAAGTCCATTTCAAAATACAATAGGAAGCCCAGCATTATGCACTCCTGAGTATGGCTCTGACTATTCAAACATGCTGTTCCTGTAGTTCAGATACAGTTACAAGCATCTGAGATGGGTGTGTGTAGAATTTAGATCTTCAGGCTAAACAATGTTTCGCAACATCCCTTCTCGCCTCAGTAGTTAGAAAATCTGAAGTTCTGTGAGACACATTCCCAGTAAAAATGTTGACAGTAAAAAATGCATGCTTAGCCCTGCTGCTATCTTGGCATGACAGTGTAAGAAATGTGGTAAGGAAAGCTTGGTGAGTACTTACACTATTAAAAACAGGTCTCCTGTACTTTGGGCTACTACGCAAACAGCATTAATTTATTTCTAAAAAGGAATAAATCTGTCCTCTTTCAAAAGGGACCAGTTATGTAAAGCCATGACAGTGTTCAAGGTAAGGCATTTCACTGTGACATCCCAGAACGAGGCATTTCAATCCTAGAGAATGTAAGAGTTAAGATTCACTTCTCTTTTTAGTATCTGGAGCTCTCTAAATATCCTGAATCCTGTAAATAGCACTTTCAGTTGCTTAGCTTTGTAAAGGCATCTAACTCTGGGAACCCTTCACCTAAGGGAGGTAACTCTACACAGACCCTTGGAACACTTAGCACCTTTGGACCTTAGGCCTTGATATTGTGCCACTGAGGTCAATGACAATTTTGCCATTTAACCAAACAGAAATATGGCCAAATGTTCTATGAAGACAATAAGCTTAAATGAGAGCATTCATAAATGGTCAAATTGCCACTGAAACTTTAATATACTGCAAACAGAAATTAAGCACATACCTTCGGTGTGAACATGTGACGAATTCCATCCACTGACCCATTAAGGAGCAGCCCTCTGATCAGAAAGCATAGAAGTACCACATAAGGAAAAAGGGAACTAAAATACATGATCTGGAAAACATTAAGAAGAAATTTAACATGACATCCAGGGACTTTATTTTCAATAGCTTCATTCACTACTCAGTATCTTTTGGATATATATCTGAATTGATAACGATATACTCTAAGAAATATGCAGAACTCTTCCCATTTCTCTTGTCTCTGCAGAAGAAAGCAAAATCCCATGACTCTAAAATAAATTCTATATTATTAAAACAATATGGTTGCCATTGTGTTGACTAACTGATAACAAACTGCTGGGCTCCCAGGGAAATTCAGTGTGAATTCAATGAGGTGACAAGGACAGAAGCAAACTGTTTTAGAAATGCTTCATTTTACAAATGCACTTTAATTCAAGTACATAGTATGGTTAAAGATATGCAGCATGAAAAGAAACTCATTCTGTCTTCAGGAGAGAAGACAAGAGTCAATGGAAAGTACATAACCAATGGATTCAAATCACTAAGTAATGCTTACTCCCAAACCAAAAAAAAAATTAGTAATGAAATACGATCTTCATTCTTCATCATTGAAGAGCAAATCTATTCTGTACTTTAAAGTTTAGTAAAATGATTCTCTCACTAAACTTGCTAGTTGTTTCTTTAACCAAAATACACTAAAGAGGTCACAGAAATTTCCGCCTCAGTGCCAAACTTTTTAATAGCAACGAATTTTGCTATTAGATTATCTTTCATCTGAAAATACCACTGAGACAAACAGAGCTAGCAAATCATTCACTAGCCAATCCAGCTGGCTGCATGGAAAGGAAAGAAGACAAGGTGACGTACTCAGATGCAAAGGCATGGTTAGTCATTAGTCAACAGAAACAATCCAAAATCCTGAAAAGCAGCTGTGTTCATGCTAGAAGCATGGATACTAATGACAGTAACAATAAGAAGAAAAATGGCAAGGCATTTTGAGGACCTGTGGCACTGCAAACATACTGTGAGTTTACATGGAAGCCTAATTCCTTAGACATTCAGAACACACAGACATATGCTGCACAATAAAGGTGAGATACAGTTACCTGCAACAGTTACGTTGATGAGAACAGAAATTATTCTTCTTCAGATCAAAATTCCCACTAAATTACTACAATTCCCACTAAAATTACCACAATTTTAATGCTCAACTACTAACGTTCCTCTACTTGAGATTACACAAATAATGGGTTGAGTCACAGCTTCTAACCTGCTCCTACGGATTTCATGAGAGAGTAAGCAGAGGTGTGGTGAACAAAAATGTCGTGAAATGTTTCAAAGTAAAACACTGTCATTTAGGTAAACAGTATACTCACTTTGCCTGAAGACTGAATGCCTTTGATCATGGCTAGGCATACCATGACCCAGGCAGCCAGCAAGCAGATAGTCATCTTCCAATTCAAACCCCCACTCTCTGACAAAGAGCTGGAAATATTCAGTGCTTCTCTGTACCAGTAATAAGTGGTTGCAGAACTTTTTTCACACTCTGGCTCCACAACTGTCAAGAGATTTTAGCAAGTAAAGAATGGGTTCAGGACAGAAGCATTTTCTCAACATTTCATAACAATGTTCTACCAATTCTCAATGTTTGTAATTGTGCCATCATCATTTACTGAGGAACTAAACTCACAAAGAGTCTTAAGACATTGTCTAAAAGAAAAAGTGACTGCTATCAGTGAAAGGTTCTGGATATATCTTTTTAAAACACCCTTTTGGGATATTATATTCCTCTGCATATGGTCAAACCGAGTCCTAGGCATAATTTTTTTTTCACTTAAGTACTAAATAATAGGCAGGCCTAGACGAAGACATACATTCCATTTATCACACATAAGATCAGATTACCTACATATGATACTGTGATCTATATACTATGGAAAGTATCTCTCTGAAATTGAATGCAATTTTGAAAATACATGGAAAACAAATTCTCGACTATATCTGCTTTGATATGACACTCAAATCAACAGGCACTTAATTACTATTATAAACAAGAAAATAATAACATAATGATACCAAAGTGATGAGAAAAGGAAAAAAAGGCTCCTAGACAGCTACGTTAAATGGAAGTTGCTGTATGTATTCCACACATGATTTTTTTATTATACTGTAATTCTGCTTTACTTACGTTATCAAACAGTTTCAGAAACTGCGTGCCTCCAGACATACAGCACATATAAATAGAAAGAATCCTTCAAAGAAAAAACTTACTTAACTTTTTTATAAATTATTTATATGTGACAATCAATCATATCTCTAAGCTAGGTCCTGAGTCGAGGTAATTAATGAAGGGAAAAATATACTAATTTTAAGAAACCTAACACAGGTGTCAGACCTTTACTGAAATAAACCACCAATGTGACTGTTACCAAATATAATACCTTTCTTTGTTTAAGCTGAGTTCAGGTGACCTCTGCTGAAGTTAGGCTGACACGCTATATCTTAGTATTTAGGCAGGATAAGGGTATGTAAACAACCACTGTGACTCGATTAATGCACAAAAGCTTGTGGAATACAGTCAATTTGACTGTGTGCCAGCATTCACAATTCACAATAGTGTCTGGCAAAGACACTATAAAAATGTCATACAACTTTTCAAATGTCCCTGGTTATGTTCTTTATTAAAGGGGTAAAAAAAACCCACAAAAGGTAATTAAAGAAAATTCAGGATTTGAAATAAAAAGAAATTAAAAGAAATAATTCATATTTCAGCAGCAAGGATAATGCAAAGTATGTAACTATTACAACATAACCAAAACCAAGGGATAAGGAACTTCTAATGCTGTTGTATATGTCCATGTGAGACCATCTCATTATAGCAACAAACCAATGACCAATTATCTCATTTCTATTGGTTTACAAAGCAAACAATGCTTTTATCACATGCATTTCATTGTTGTTTACAGTTTTCCATTTTCTGCTTTGTTAGTAACGCAACACTTTTTGCTTTTCGCCAGGCAGTATCCTACTAATAAAAATGTAGAAATATCCTAGTTCCACCTTTTTCACCAAGTAAGCATAAAAAGCAGTATCAGCATCAGACAAAAAGTAATAAGATTTTTTTTTCTGAAACACACTACATAGTACTCTCCTAGTTCCATTACGCTTTAAAATGCTGCTGACAGTGATGATCCTTTCCAAATACAGTGTATTTATCTTATATTAGGTTTCTGTTGTATTTTTTCCAAGTATAATAATATGACATCTTATTAAGATTGAAAACCAGCTTTGCATACAACATTTTTTCCCACAATTATATCTTTGAATTGTATTTTTTCTCCTTTTTGTTTGAAAGTATCAAATTTTACATATTTTATTTGATTTTTAAGAACATTAATATAGACTTACACGTATGAGATGTATTTTTAACTAAAGGACACTGGTCCCATGGTAATGGATGCTGAAAAGACTGGGAAAAGTAAAACAGACTCCATCCAATAATGACATTGTAGTACAAGGCCACAAAGAAACACACCTGTTAAAAAAACAAACAAACAAACAAACAAACAAACAAAAACACAGATCAAAAAGTTACATTTATTAACAACATTTGTAAATTTAAAACAAAAAAAAGCCCTACTGAATTTCTGCATATTTCTGCACATCAGTCACTGAACATAATTTTAACTAAAATAAGTCAAAATAAGAACTGAATGGCTTGTCCCATTAGAGTACCTGACATTTTCTAAATTTTCACTTTTCTCTGTATTTTATCATGTGTAACACCTATACTTTTACAGTCGTTTTTTTCTCCAGAAGACTACTCTGTTCCCTAGTTCCTAATTTCAAAAGAATCAAAAATGCAAGTTGACTGGTTTTACAGACACATCTATATCAACATTTTTTAATGTACTAATTTAAGTTTTAAGACCTTCCAGAACATTTTGAACTGACCTTGACGCCCAGCTACAAATCAGTGGCCTTTCCCTGCAGCAAAACAGAAAGTCTAAATCATACAGACTGAAAGCAAACTACACAATTAATGTTAAAAACTTACTACGCAGCTTGCAAATCCAATTCCTCCAAGCTTGGGACTGATATAATTCCACACACCAATACTCCCTCGGCGGATTCTCTGCCCCACAGCAAGCTCCAAGAAAAAGAGTGGAATCCCTATTATCAGTAGCAAGATTAAGTATGGCACAAGATAGGCACCTAGGCAAGGAAAAAAGTATAAATCAGAGTGAGTGGAAGAAGAGTCGAACTCAACACATCAAATGCAAAATCTTCTAATAGCTTCAAGTACGAATTAGTGTCTTTCACTGCAAAGTTTTTTTGATTGCATGCAAAGAATAATTTTACCTGAATCTTGGCCACACTTCTTGTAAGATATGAAAAACCCAGAGACGGTGAATTTCTAAAGCAATCTAACAAACATTACTGAAAGCCAGTTGTTATCTAAACTACTTGTTCACTTGTGTGAAATTTCTGGCATTTGATCAAACTTTTTAGAAATACAGAGAGGCAATCAGGAACTGAATCAACATTTCTTAAAAAACTCTACACCTTGACTTGTAACAGAGCAGCAAGACTGAATTTATAAAGGAAATATAGAAAATACTGTGCATACAACATCCCGAATTTCGTCCAATCTTACGTAGTTTCAAATCATCTGTTGATTTCTCCATGTGCACCTCAGATACTGAGAAAGGGGATTTCACAATATACAGAATAATGATTCTATCCAACTAAGCGAGAAAACTCTATCAGCCCACTTCTACCAGGCTCCAGACAGAGACTACAGACATGAGGTGCAAATGAAATGGAGCACTGTAGATGTAGATCTTGCAGTACTCACAAACTCTCCGTAAAGACATATTTGAAAACGCAACTGTTACTTCACCTTTATACATATACATATATATATATAAAAAAACACAATTTGTTTTTTCAAGGTCTTATTGCCAGAAAGTGAACATAGACAATTCTAACTTAAGGATGTATCTCCATTTATTTCAGTAAAACTAATCGCAGGCAAATATATCACACACTAAGCACCCTGACAAGTTCAGAGCCTGACTTGCTCCTTCATGTCGTAGAGTATTTAGTACTAGAGCTAATAAAACATTTAGGCATCAGCAATTAGCAACATGGCACCTAATTTTCAAATGCATGGCTTTTAATGCTGCAATATAGAGTACTGTGCTGGCCAACTAACTCAAAGGGCTTAGGCCTTTTGATTGCAACCATTTTAAGGCTAAAAAAAAGCACTTGAGAGATGCAGACTGCAGCATGTCGGAGCAAGCTACAAAGCAAAGATCTAAAGACCTCAGAAGCTCAGACTCAGAGCTATTAAGTCGTATAATCAGTCTATTCATCTCTGTGATGAGAAAGAAGCTGAGCAAAGTTCAGAAACCAATTTGGGATTTATCCTCAACTCCAGCTAAGACCTATTTTAAGTTTCTTCATCCAGCATCAACTTTCTAGGGCCTTCTTAGGAGTCTATCAAAATACATTGTCATTTGCCTATCCTTAGTAGGCAGCTTATCTCATGCAATACAGTTTATTTTAGAAAAGTTAAACTTTCCTAAGCTGTGCAGGAGGCTTCAGATTTTCTGGTACCATCCTCTCCTATTTAGGTCCACTTGCTATTTTGCTCTTCATGAAATATGCACAAATTGGACATCATCTTCCACTATAAAGACCTTACAAAGATGCTAAGCATGGACTAACTACAGTCTTCAGTCTAAGAATAGTAGGAAAAAAGACAGAGGAAATAAAATCTCAGAAAAACTACTAGTGGACCAGACAAAGAATATTGATCTTGCTTACCTCACAGTCTACAGGCTATTGTTAGCAATAAAATAGCTCCTTGTGTTTTATTTTCATGATAATATGATACGCAATGATATTGTTTGAGCCACATTTGGTCAAAACCTATGCCAGGCTCTGAACAACATACTGGCTTTGACGTTAAGAATACTCCCTTCATAGAGCCAAACATCATGGTCTATCTACCCATTTCAGCACACTACAGTGTCTACTTAAGTATTATTTCTACTGAGGTAGCAGCTACATTCCCATCTGGTGTCTCTTACGGTTCATCTTGTACGTGCGTGCACATAACGGAAAGAATGCAAAGGACTTACTTTCTACTACAAAAAGAGAGACAACAGAGACAGAAGGAAATAAATATGAGGAAAACTGAGGAACAGAGTAACAACTATATTCCAAAATGAGGGGGACTACCTGTCTTAAGAATATATAAGATGAATAATACCATTGAATACCCTTCATTTATCATCAACATTCTCTCAAAATTTCTGCAAGACAGAAGTATACTGTTAATTCACACTGCAAATGAGAAGCTTTGGCATCGCAATCTTTAAAAATTCGGTCACACAATTAATGGAAAGCCAACAGTACATAGTTTTTTTAAATCATATAACACTACTGTAAATGATACCTGAGGTCTTAATTAGACAGGTGTTGCATAGCTGAGCAGAGACAAGCTCAAAAAAATTGGGGCCTAAGTGACTTACCCTGTATCCCACTGGATGACTGTACTAGAGCAGGAACTGAACCCAGCTCTTCAGTGTCCCAGTCCACAACCTTTATCACAAGGCTGCAAAGTTAAGCACATGTTTAAAGACTGGGCTGACATGGGTGTTTTACGGTGCAGTATCAATGCAAGTTGCAAGATTTATCAGTTAGATTCAACTAAATGAGTTAAATAAATGTGGTGTTAAATCCACATTACATTATACATGACATAACCCTGTAAATCAATGTGGGTAGCCGGCAGTTCACCTCTATACCGCAAGGCTCGGGCAGAGCACTTGAAGTGCTGGTCTTCTCATCATTCGAACCTGCTAAGCTCCTTTCTGATCTTGTGCCCCTCCCCAAAAGAAGGATACAATGGCAAATAGTGCACGTGCAAGCTTCAGTCCAACACAGTTTGGACATAGCTGGATTATACAACTGTGTATCACAGCTGCAAAGGGCTTCTGTGCCCTATAGTCAACATGAAACCACAACATCTCTGGACAAGTATTTTGTTTCATCCTTCCCTTGAAGCTAGACATACTTCAAAGAACTGTAAGACATCTTCACTTCATCATAAAACAGAATCACTATGGAAACAGCTCAGCATCTCTCTTATTTGTTAATGCAGGAAAACATAGGTCCTTGGAATTACAATATTGAATAAGGATCATTTTCATTTGAATTAGAGCAATAAACTATACATGCTGGCCTTGAACAGCCTACAATGAGTTGTGTTGTCTAACAGCTAAGCAGCCTTTTGAATATTACAATTCTGAGCAGTTCAGGATCCCCAGGTCCCCTTTCTACATTTTCAAAATTTTTCTACTGTAAAGTCACTTTTTTGCATATTTTGGCCTTAAACACTGGCTTTTGTACTAAAAAACTCATCTCAACTTCATAAGGAAAAAAAAATATATCTAAAAAAACCCCACCCTCATCCTTCTTCTAGAATGAATGACAAAGATACAAAAGATTTCAGCTGTGCACAGCACTATTTTGATTTCTTAATTTTTTTATTTAACCAAGCACCATAATGGGATAACTGGTAAATTGCCTCTCTTGTATTACAATATGTACTACATTTGGCAACATTATTGATAGAAGTGGAATATTAATACTGGTTTTGATTTTATGTTCTTATAAATGCTCAGGGTGTTAAAAATAACATAAATTACATTATTCATAGTGATTAAAGAGTTGGAAAATAATTTCAGAAGGAATAATGCAAGACAATATAACCATTACCATCTTAATGCTACAGAAGAACCTTTCTTTTCGTAGCTGTTCTTGATGTAACCTGAAAAATATAACTTTCCAGATTTGTTTCAACTGCTGCTGTGCTAGTTTTTAATTAGGTGTCTAGGGTCAGATTTAATTCTTACTCAGTGAAGGTGAGATCTACCACTGTCTTGAAGAGACATCCCAGTTCTTATAGCTTACTGGACACTTACTAATAGAAAACTAGCAAGAACCTGATATTCAGATGAAGATCAACTTATTTTCCATGTTGAATGTTAAAATTTTTGAAGTTATGACAAGTGGGCAACAAAACACTATACGTTTACAGTCTATTAAGACCATACAAATGAAATGATTTACCATTACAAAATACAAACTGCTTTTACCAGGAAAACTCTGATGAAAGGTTTTGTTTTACCTGTACGTTTGAAGTCTATTCTACTGATAGGAAAGTCTTCCTGTCACTAGTCTTTCACAGTTTAAATATGTTCAGATGTGCCTATTTACAAAACTGTGCTTAAAGGATGAAAATCCCTTTAGTCAATAAGCTTTAAGAAGAACTACACTTGCAAAATAAAAATTACATTTTCAGCACAGTAAAGTAAAACTAAATTTTGAGTCTGATAATAGTTTAAATCAGAACTCTCAAAATAATATTGAAGTCATCAATGAATTCAAGGCACTGATATAAATTATTGATCAAAAGCTAAATAATGGAGCCACTTGCTTTGCTCCCATTCTACTTCTATTAGACAATTGGACTGTAGCTTCTGATGACTACTCAGTCTTTAACAGTTTAGATATTATTTCCTCAGCAGTTCTCAGCAATACCTGCTGTGCTTTTTATAAGACCACAGAACTTAACTGTTCAATCTGCTGGTATTTTAGTATGAAAGCCGGATTACTTAACTGTAAAACTCATGATGTGACTCTACTCACGTCAATCTTCCAAGACATAATGGCAACATAATCTGCTACAGATTTCCCTATGCTGCTCACAGCTTTTATCTATCACTGTTTACTGGTTCTTTTGACTTTTTACGTCACAGAGATATTAAAAAGACTGACCTAAAAAAAAAAAAAAAATTAAGTTAATGCTCATGAAAATGCAACACAAAATCTTCAGGTGTGCAGCACTTTGTAGACTCCCAGTAACAACTGCAACAGTAGAAGCACCTCTTAGATAACTATGTTCACTTGTCTTCATAACACTCACTCAAATATCACTTATTCTAGCAGAACAGCTAATTTAGCTTGCTTTTGTTACTTCTAATATGTGAAAGTATCATTTTATTTCTGCTAATCCCAAAGGAAACCAACAACCAAACAGAATAAACTTTAAATATTTCCTTTGTTTGAAAAAAGTGAAAGGTGCGCAAGCTTTTCACCAGACGATAGCAACGAGCAGCAGGAAAATATAGTCTAATTTGTCACTGTTTATTAGCCTCATAGCAAGACTGGATAGACCTGAGTGGTTTATTTTTAAGGCTCGCTATAATTCATAGGAAGCCAAGGCAGCTCTGAACCTACTGCATGCTAACATAGGTTATGAAATTGTTATATAGGAACTGTGCCTACCTGCACAAACACACAGATTCATCTTGATATAGTAAAGGAGTAATAAATAAACATATAGTGTAAAAATGATAAATATAAAAACCATTTAAAGCTAAGTTAGAGCATACACAGCTCCAGTGCAAATCACCTTTGTCAGGCATCAAGGAAGAAGGTTTTTTTATCTGTTAGGCTGCAAAGAGTGGAAGAGGTGCCGTAAGTACCAGGTGGGGACTGGGCATTGACTACCAGGGTAAGGAAGACCCGTGGTGAGGACAGAGGTGAAGGAGGCAGAGAGATCTATAGCCAGTTCCTCAAAACTTTACTGAACACCATCAGCCCCTTGCTCGGAGAGCCTAAAACTCCTTTGGGCCCAATCTCTCATCCCAAGTCAAGTAAATGAGCACCCTGGAGTGCTCTCAAGTCTCATCCCAACCTCTTTTTTTCTCTTGATACTCCCTGCACTGCAGCTACATCCCCAACGGGGATCGAAGTTCATCCCACCTGCACACTAGCCTCTTCTCTCATGACAAACTTTTTTCTGGGAAAGAACCAAGTGTGAAAGCCAGCAAAGAGCTACCCAGCCTAGCTGTAACTTAGTTGAGCATAAAAATATACCAGATATTACTCTAAATACTTATGAGTTTATATGAATTAAAGCAATGCGAAAAACTGTTAAAGGATCACGAGAAATAAAGCAAAGGAAGCTGTTCTGGTGGTACAGACCAGACCCAGAAACAGAGATTGGAAGGATACTTGTGGACATCCAAGTACCAGTGCAGTGTAGCGATACACGAGTTACCTTTAAAGACGGTATCACAGATACCTCACTGAAGCAGTACAGAGCTCTGAAGTGTTGGTGTACCACAGGCCATAGCCATAAACAAACCCAATCTCTCTAGAAAACAGGGCAGTAAACACCCAATTTCTTCTCTACAAAATCCTCTAATAATATACATCTATTGGGGCTAACTTGTCTGTGTCTTTTCTATGTTTATGTCATTGGTTTTGTTGTTCTTGTCACAGACATTTAAAAAAAAGACAAAATTGAAGATTACTACTACATGGTTACGATTTGCCTTCTCTTTTACTGGTTGCTTTGGAATACAATGTTGGAAGAAACCTGTAAAGGACACTAATGAGTAACTATGGGGTTTTTTACTTATTTTTAGTTTAAATTTGAAGTATATTTATTGGTTTACCACTTTTTAATATACTCCCATTGCCTGATGGTATTTGCCAGATGCAAGTTCCTTAAACATGGGGAAGAAAATGAAAAATGTTTGGACAAAACTGAAGGTGGAGACCTAGCCATATGCTTCACTGAAACAATTCTAATGAAAATCCACAGAAAGGCCATTAACCTTCTACTCAGAGACTTCAACAGGTATTTATAGTAAAGCTTTCTCATCATAAGACTACAGAACATTTCTGACACTGATATTTAGAATGTGTTGCATAAAACCACTCTAATTTTACCTAGAATGAAACAAGTATGAAATAATATGTGTAGCAGAAAACTGCAACATCATATAAAATGTGCGTGGGTTTTCCTGTCATGTGTTTGAACTTCCCACCCCCCCCATTATTTTACGCAGTTGTGAGAATTATCTGTCCATCTGCACACACATATACAGGCACCAATGTACTTTACACGTTTCAATGTTTTGTGTCACCTTCTTCATCTTGCATTATGGTTAACGTGAAAACCAAGAAAGCTTTAGCTCTCATGATCACTTGCTTTTCTCTGTTGTTCTGAAGGTTGCAAATCACTAAAATGGTGCAAAATTATTGTTAAAAGCCAAATACAAACTTGTCTCAGCCACGTGCAGAAAACATTATGTCTCCATAGACTATGCTATACATCCAAGTTCCTGCAATCACAGCACAGGGGAAAACACTGAATTTCAACCTGAAATTACTCCATATTTATTTTTCTGAGTTTGATTAATGAAGTGCCATAATCCCTGAAGGTTGGTTTTGTTTGTTGTTGTGTTTTTTTCTAAAATAAGAAATTATTAATTAAATTAATACTTTTATATTTGATCTGAATTAAATTTATACTCACTGGCAGAGTAACTTTAAAAGTGCCTGACGGCATGAAACCAACAGCCTAAGGAGCATACCAACAGATCTTTTCTGGTGGTTCAAAGGAGAATCCAATGGGCTTGCAAAATTAGTAACTAACTACACTAAACACAGACTTTCAAAAGGGACACGACTACACAAAACAAACCGCTGTAATGCACTATCCTTGAGACATCTTGACACCATACTTAGAATGAAATGATACGGAATATAAACATTTAAATAGCTACACTTTTAACTATGAATCAGTTTGTTTCAAAAATTGTTAACAAATGTATTAATTTTTTCAACTAGTAGTGGTACGTGATCAATTCTATACTGTGTCTAGTAGATCAGATAAGACTGCCATCCACTGAAAACCTATGTTTTTTTCAGAAACTACATTCAACGTGTTTTTTTCAGTTAATATTACAGCTACAGATGTAGAAGATTTTAAATTCCACACAAATCATTACAGCAACCATTTAATGACTTTCTCTCCAGAATAAAGGAGAAAAAAAGGCAGTTAAATGATAGTGGAAAAAAAAAATCTTATAATAACTAGATATAAAAGAATTTAGACTTTATCCTGGAGAAGGAATATTTGAAAGTATAAACTCCATTTTTACTGCTTGCACTGACTGAGAGAAAACAAATAAAAGTACAGAATTATACTGTTATTATATTCTAGCCTCATTTCTATACTCAATTACATCAGTTTTGTCATTCAACTTTTAAAACTCAGCATGAAGAAAACGTGATTCTTTATTTTCTATTCTGTAGTACAGATTCACTTTTTGTATCATAAAAATCTGACAGGTTTGTTTTGAATTCAGCAAAGTAATTAGCTACAATAGGATGTGCATTAATGTAGTATAGTAGGGTACAGTATAGCATAGGATAAAACACTAATCGTGCATTCATAGAGGAAAGAAGGTCTCCAGCCTCGTACTTCATACTACATTCCAGACCATAGATGAACAGCTAACAAATAAACAGCTTGATGTTATTGTTCTAAGTGAAAGGTAACTTGTTCTTTAGGAAAACAGTTAACTATATAACAGCACAAGACATATGCATTCCCTTAATGTAATGATTTAAATTATCCATTATCAGTAAAAAAATCCTTTTTACTCCTACAGTATTTTGTTGTTCTTGCAGAAAGTAAATGGCCTAGGAGCTAAAAGCAATTAAAAAGTAAAAGTGTGAAGCTTAGCGGGTTTATATCGAACACAGCTTTGGTCTTTAAAGTAGTTGCAGATTTAATGCCTTGATTTATTGTCCAAGTACTACAAAGAACACTTTAGCACAATAGTCAGGTCCTAAATAATGGGACCTCTCCATAAATACGTGTTTTGCTTAGCCACTAGTTCAACCACTAGTTACGGTCATATCCAGAACTTTCTTCCCTAAAAAGAGGAAATGGAATGTTAGAAGAAGAATCTGCTGCTTACTTTAACAGATGTGTCTCTACACAAAAATGAGTTTTTCCTCATAGGCTCTGGCAGAAATTAAAAGAAAAAACCTGACATGCTGGAGCAGGTTCTACTGTGGATATCTCTGCTAACCCTCAAATGTGAAAGGTTAGCTTCATCATTTAGCTATGACTAGCTAGCACAAGACTTACCTCCACCATTTTTCTGACACAGATACGGGAATCGCCACACATTCCCCAATCCCACAGAAAATCCAACTTGTGCCAGAATATATTGGAGTTTGCTGTTCCAAGCAGGTCTTTCATCTTCTACATCTGAGCCTTCTTCAACATCTGCATCTTTTTCTTCCTGGTCATCAACCATAAGTTCACTCTTCTTAAAGGCATCATCTGAAGAGTCTTCATTAGAGAGAAGGTCCTTAACTGACTCAATGACCTCATCATCCAGTTCTCTTTTCACTACCTTGCTGTTCTTAGGCATTTGTAATACAAGAAGAACGGTAAGGAAGTGGAGTTCAGCTGAGACAGATGCTCAAGCACTGAAGAAAGCTCTCCTTCTTCTTGGCCAAAAATACTGAATAAATAGACTGAAGATGGTGCCTGATGAGTCCTTGATACCAGGGAATCAAGACTAAGGACTTCTGTTTTTGAACGTTGGTTCTACTCAAAGTATCTGTGAAAAAAATAAAAAAGGATATTGCACTATTATGCAGAAGAAACTTAATTTAGAAATCACATGCTTTGGTTTATCCATTTCTGCTTATCTCAATGATTTGACAGGAGGAGAAAAAGAAAGGGATGTTAAACCAGTTCCAAATTGTAGGAATTAAGTCCACTGTTTGATCTTAAATATTTATGTAGAATGTATTTCATTCACTTGCTGAGGTTTTTTTTTTTTTTTTTTTTTTA
>JAVJGG010000062.1:9099179-9116226 GCA_035590195.1 Aviceda cuculoides
CGGGGACACCTGCGCGCTGGAGGCCGGGAGGCAGCTGAGGGGGGGGACGGAGGAGGGGTGGTAGAGCTGGCAGGGGCGAGCCCGGAGGCCGAAGGGACGGAGGGAGACGGTGAGGAGGATGGATGGTGGCCACGGTGGTGCGCGGGTCTCGTAGCCCAGGCTGGGGCTGCTGCCGCAGCCGCGTCAAGATGGGGTTTCGCTTCAAACCCCCCCCCACAACTTTCTGTCATGAAGTCTGCCCGCTGCCCTTCTGCCAGTTTTTTTCTGTGCTTACGTTTTTCTTAAAAACCCAACCAACCAAAGAAACCAAAAATAAACCCCAAACCCGGATCGATTCTGTAGAAAGGAAGGGTTTGCAGTGGAGGTGAGGACGTATGGTGATCGGCGGTGTGGCGGCGGGACGGGAAAGGCGGGCTGGCTGCTGAGGAGCGGAGGGCGAACCGTGTTAATGTTCACTCTCTGAGTTATTATTGCAACAGCTTCGGTCTTAGCACATGCGGGATAAAAATATACGTAGCGTTCTCACACCGGATGAATCAAGCAGAGATTTTTCTTCAAAGGGTTGTGAAGTTAGTCTGCCTGGCTGATTTGCATTTCCTTCCTATTCTGCTGAGAAAGCTGCGATGCACACTTATTTTCATATCTCTACTTCATTATCAAAAGCAATTAGTCATAGTATTGTGCATTTCTCATTATTGTTGCTAGTACACTTCACTAAGAATTTCCACAATGTATTTCAGTTATGTGTAAAAACGGTCCTATTGTAAACAATAAATTTTGCACCTAGTGATAGAGTATTATTTGGAACTCGGTAAAAATGAACTTACCTTGAGTAAGTTTCCAAGTGCCAACTAAACTTCTTTTATACTAAGTACTAATAAGAGGAAGAATTTATGTTTTCTATTGCTAGGTCATGAGTGATGCTTTTATCTATTAAATTAACTAACAATGTTATCACATGACTGCATAGTTATTCGACACAGGAAGAGATCATTCCTGGATCCCTTTGGATTCTGTGTACAGTTAATGATGAGCTTAGATCTGTAATCATGTTCCCAATTATTCAGTGCCTTTAATTTTACCATAGGAAAGGTATCATTCAACTTTTAATGTCCACCAAACGCATCATCTGATATTTACAGCTTTTTGCAGTTCCTTGAGGAATTTGCAGTTCCTCAAAAACCATGTAAAATACCACATTGGTAACCATTCGGTAGCAATCTTTTCCTCTTCTTCAGACTTCCTGCAAGCTAGCAATCTACATTTGGAGTAGACAGATTAGGGTATTTTTACTACAGCTCTCGTAAATGGGGTATTTTTTACTGCAGTGCTGTTAATCACCTTTGTAATCTTTTTTTATTAGGTTTGTTGGAACTTAACCGTCTTTAAATTCCACATTGGTTTAATCTTCAAAGTGCAGGTATTTCTGGCTTCGAAGCTGTAGAAGCAATTCCACTTCCGGTGTAGAAGGATTTCTACTTTTGCTTTTGGGTGCAAATGGCAAAAATACGATACATAAATAGCTTACTAATTTTTGCCATTTTTTTTACAGACAAGAAACCACTGGTGGACACAAGGTTTGCAATTTAGCCAGTATAAGATTGAGCTACACTGGGGGGGAGCTTATCATTCTCTGAGTAATGGGCCTACACCCAGAGAGAAAGTCTCATTTGCTGGTCAGACTCTCAGTGTATCTGTGCTTGTGACTCAGGAGGTTTAAGGACAGAGAGAAGCAATCTAAGTGGAAAGCAAGAAGTGCCAGCATGAGAAAAAACATTATCCTAAAGCAAAGCTGAGTTACTGATACAAAACCTCTACCTTGTCCAAACTTTAGCCAAAAAAATGCACAAGTAGAGAAAATGAGTGTACGCTGTTTGGAAGAAAATGTTTTAGGTAGCAGTTTTGCCAATTTTATTTTTCTGCTAGGTATTACTATCTTGTCATTTGGATAGAGATTTTAAATATAACACATTATTTTATAGGTCTGTTGGAAGTAAACATGTATGAAATAAGCCACTTAATAAAAAAATAATTTTACACCTCTTCTGACTATTGAATAACTACAATCTTAAGAAATACTGTACTGAGTTCTTCAAAAAATCTCTTCTGCCCTGAACGATTTGTATTCCTGAGATCAATGGTGTACCATTCAGTAATAGGTGAAAGTTAGGAATAACATTCTTTAACTAGAATGAAGTAGTCAAGCACATACCAAAATAGGAATAAGTATGAGTCAGTATACAGCAGTAAATTTGAATGGAAACAATGGTAACTGATTGTCATTATTACTGGTTAAAAATCATACCTCAGGTTCATAGTCCAGGGCTTGAACTTCCAGGTCAGAACCATTGAGTGTTTCAGACTACTCCGTAAAATCTGTTGCATAGTGCTTCAGTAAAAAATGACAGTTTCTTGTTAAATGGGTCTTTTGCATACAAGTATCATTAATATTCTCAGTGCATATAAATGACACTTTTTCACATGTGTGCTAAATGTGAAATAATTAGATAATACTGCATCTTGCACCTTTTGAGTCTTTCGCTATTGTTAATGTGCTCTATTTGTCTAGGTATTAGCTCAGCACTGAATTTTAGCTTAAGCTATTGCAATTCAGAATATTGTGGAGCGTAAGCTGAGTTACATCAGTAATTATCAACTATACTAGCTATTTGACCATTGTGCTACAGCTGTACCGTGATGACCTAAGTCTCTGGGCAGATGCTTTACACAAATACTTTATTTTTGCAGATTTTAAGCTATAATTTGAGGCACAGTAAGCATGCAGATGCTACGCGCAAAAACCTTAAAAAGTCAGGTATGTTGTCAATAGCAAGTCCAGAGTTTTGTGCTTATGCAGCAAGATGATTGTTCTAAGGATGATGTTCAGCCTGAATTTTGATCTTGTGTTACTCTCAAACTCTGCTAGACGTTGAACAAGAAAATATGCTTGACTTTGTTAATATGATTTGTCAATGCCTATTGTCAATGCCAACCTCAGTTTTAGACAGCATCATTTGATAGTGTGCTGTCAAAATAGAAAATTTTTATATTTTCCACCTTGGGTTGCCATTTACGGTTTTCGGGTCAGCATTTAACTTAGTGCAAATTAACTCCTAAACTAAGTTTTTAGCACCCCTCCACTCACTTTTCAAACCTGCTCATAATTTCGTCTGTGTATGTGCTCTTCAGGTTTGCGATTATCATCAAACAGAAACTCTCAGCTAGTTTTGAAACTCCAGTTCTGGACAATTTTTTTTTCAGCTTATTAAAATACATCCAAATGATTGTAATCACATTTCTGAGTGCATTAATGGGAACTGCTGCATAGAAGAGAGAGAACAATCTTGGATTTTTATCTAACTTAACTTACTCTTCAAAAATGAAAAAATTTCAGGCAGGATGACATTTGAGTCTGACCCAACAAGGCTTCTCACAGTAGAACAACCTGATGACACAAGCAGACTTCCTTGGACAAGCAGACAAGCGTAGTAGTTGTATTCCTGAGTGTTCTTACCAAATCTACAAAAAATACTGTAGACTTCAGTGTGGTTCTTTCATGAATGATGAGCTACAAACAACATGTCAGCCTATCTTGGATCAGGTGAGAAGCCACTGTGTCTTAAGAAATACCAGGCAGTGGTTATATAGCAAGTGATCTGTTGAGATATCGCCAACTACTGTGAGCAGTTGCAAGCCACAGTAGTTGCTCCTACATGTTGCAGTAATGATGGGAGTCCTTAAAGTCTGTCTCTAGTTCAGCTTTTTACATTCATCTCTAAATATTTTCTAAAATTTTAACATATATAAGATATTTGCTACTTTTTGCTGGCTTTCTCAAAGGACACATCTGTTTCCATGTCGTCAAAAGTGTGGATTGTCTGTTACACTGTGTATAACTTCATTGCAATATTTAAGAGTCTGTTGAGAAGGTGACCAAAACATTTTTACAATTGCACACAGAAATTACTAACAACTAGGCGACACAAGTTGAAAAATTGGTTGAAAAATCCTCTGAGCATACCAGTGGCACATTCAATCATAGTGGCAGGGCAAGGTAGTATCTAGGATTAGCTACTAGACTCATATTCTCACCCTCACTTTCACTGGTATTGGATAGAAGGTGCATGAAGATTTCAGTGCATAGGATTTCTACTCTACAAGGGCACTGCAGGAGGAAGTGGTCATAGCAGTTGTCTGTTGCTTAGAATTACAGTGTGTTAATAATCTCTCAGCTGTGGTCTTGCGTGGCCTTGCCACATGAGTAGGAAAGAGAGAGACAGTGGCTGATGTGATTCCTGCCATCATTGCTGTGTGTATCATGCTGAGAGAGGAACATCCTAAAAGTTAAATCTTGCCTTCAGGCTTTGTCTTTTAAATATATATATTTAGGCAACTCTGGCAGCTAATTTAGGAAGTTGCAGCATACCTCATTCTAGTGGGGAATAACATGAGAAATGAAGTCCTGGAAGTTGTGAGCTGTTGTAGAAATCTGGCCAGAATCAATGTGCCCTTCTGTCACCTATTGAAGAAAAAAACAATCATAGATACTTCTAAATGTGAAACAATGGCATCGCATTGTTAATAAATATGAATTTATTTATAAATAAATAAACATAATAAGCAGATAGAACATTGGAAGGGTATGCAAATCACAGATGCTCAGAGCACCACATGGTTCATTTCAGGTAAAACATACATTAAATTAGTGTCCAAACCAAGCAGAAGACTCATATATAAGGTCATATTTTAGCAGTTAGTATCTTAACGTAGGTTATTATGCTACTTGTGAAAATGTGGAAAGTGAAGATATAGTTCTGATAATGGAGCCATCCTCTGTGTCTTTTACAATTTAGAAATCACCAAAATAAGGTTGATGACAGCAATGTAGAAAGCTAGCAGCCACCCAGCTACATCTTCTTTTCTTGAATATAAACCAACAGATATAATAACTGCAAGAATTTATGTCTATACAAATCAAATTTCAAGACACCAAACTTTTTAAAGTAATATGGTTGAGGGGCTTGAGAATGACACTAAGGCTAAGGAGCTAAGAAATCCCCCAGCAAATGCACAGCAACTAGAAAAATAAAATAGGCTATGTAAACATTAGCCACAACTGCAAAACACGAAAGAGATCCTGGACAAAGCTAAAATGTGAACTCTTTAACATATTATACATTGGAGTCTTAAGTACAGTTTTCAAGAAGCTGTCATTCCTATTTTTTTCCATATTCTTCAAAAGACCTCATGATCCAGTAATTCTAAATCACTTATGACCATTTTCAGCTTAAAATTTTTATTTTAAATGTAGCCAGTTTGGTTAACAACTTTATTCATGGAATTAAAAATACGCTTTGTCTCCAACAGTAGCAGAAGGGTAAAAAAAAAAAAAAAGGAGATTTTTCCCTTGGGACATGAATTATCCCTTTGGACACAGTGAGCATGGATTTGCTGACTACATACCTGGTTTTGTTTTCTTGTGCTCCCCAGTCCAGGGCAAATCAAAGTGCATTGCAAAGACTTGGGCACGTACAGAGGTTGAAATACTCTGTTCCAGGAACACTGTGAGTTGAGGGTTTGGCTAGTTAGGTTTTGAAATGTGTATTTTAAATATAATTTTCAGTAAATTGAAGGTTTAGGTGTAATTAGTGGAATGGTACATTGACCATCATTTCTTCAGCAGAATAAATTAAGTACCTTATTTTATTCAAAGAAAGAAATAGCATTGAAAATATTGTTCAGATAGATACAAAGTATCACGAAAAGTGGAAGTATAGCCATAAACATACAAATATTGGTTTTGAAAATAATACAGAATGTACTGCTTACTAAGGAATAATTCCATGTGTTATGTTCATCTATATAGGACATTATGAGAATCTCAGAAATTATATCCTCCATTTAAGTCCAGAAGACCAATATACTTACCATAAAATCATAAAATCATACCAATAAAATCATACCCAAGGGAAGTGCTTTGTGATTCCCAAAACTCATTGAGACTAGAAGAAAAAGACCGTAGCAGCTCAAAACTGTGCATGAGTTAAAAATAGTTCCTCTCATGATGAGAGGACACATTTTCCAGAAAATTGTTGGAGGTGTATTTTTTAAATAAATTAATACTTCTATGATAGAATGCAACAGGTAGGGACTATTATTTCAATTACTGCAATTCAGAATCCCAGGTAAATAACTGATTTTAATATTCAGACAAAAGAAGAGGGTTTATTTTCAGAAATCCCCAAAAGACTCTTTTACAGATTGAATCAGTGATAAATTAATTTTTGAGACAGCAAGGAATAAATAGCATAGGATGTTCAATTTTAAGCCATCCACGAGAGATTTTTAAATGCGTTTAGGCAAGTAAATGCACATTTGTACAGTGTTCTACATGGCCCGTTTAGGCAAGTAAATGCGCCTTTGTATAGAGTGTTCTACATGGCCATCCAGGACATGGGGAAGAGAACAAATCCTCTGCTCCAGAAAACAGAAGAAGAAAGATGTCACAGTTATGGGTGTCATTGCTAGGGCTGGGCTAAGACAATAATTACTTTGAAAACGAAGATGCCAGCAGTTTATTGAGTTGCTTTCTTTACACCAGAAGTCTGTGTAGATTGGTGTTGCAACACAGCATTCAAAAAATTAAATGTTTAAATAAAAGTGTAATGCTTTCACCTCGTCATGTACTCAGCTTTAGCACATTTAAATTTAATATAAACCATTACTGTTATCTTTTAGGCCATACACACATACCTTGTGTTTGAGCTAGGTAAACTATTTTAAATATATACTTTTGCTATGCTTTGGTGTTTTTTTATCATCTCAGAATGAAATCCTAGGCTCACCAAAGTGTATTCTAAGATTCACGGATCTAGGATCATATGGGCTAAGTCTATGTTAATCTGTACATTGCATGAAAAAAACTGTGGTTTAAAGAAAAGTTGCAAAATGTCTGTGGCTGTGTTGGTTGTCTCAGTGAGATTTCAAAGTGAACCAGTTTGACAGTGTATTTTAACATATGACCTCAGATTGCAGCCTTCTGGGCTGAGAAAATCCAAACACATTTCTTAATGTCAGGACTGGCAAGGGCAAACGTAAGGCTCTACTCGTGTCTGTAATCCTATCGGTTTCGCTGCCCGCAGAAGCTATCGTTCTCTACTTACAGCATAATAACTGGGTTATTTCATAATAATATGAAATCCATGTTAGATTTTGCCTATGTCTTACACATGCTGTTTCATACTTAGTTATTAATGAGCAAGGGTGGAAATTGCTTTTTTATTGCTGCATGGAATTTTCTTAAAAATCTGTGGTATAAGGGGCTGGTATGTTCCATATGCCTCAAGCTGAATACCTTCTATGAATGAACCACCACGTGATCCTTCTGTCAAAAGACATAAGCAATTCATTTGAAATAATTTCATTTTAATACATTACAATCATAAAGAAAATCTGAGGAAATGTAAGCTTATAGGATGTTCATAGAATGAGAATTTAGTTGTTGGCCATCAATTAAGGTCAGGGAGTGAGGACCAAGATGTGTGTTTTCACACATTCACAGGAGTAAGAGACTGGGGGGCGGGCAACTCGTATTAGAAAATCTAGTTCTGTGGTATCCTAGTCAACCTACCTGTATAAACTCATTCCTAAATTTTTCATGTTCAGTCTTAAAATTACTTAGATTTCACCACTGGATCTTGTTGAAAAGTTTCTCCAGAACTTCTCTCCTGTGATAGTTAGAGACCTTCTTCAAGCATCCAGTCACAGCCTATTCATCATCATTTGTTCTTGTGCCAAATAGTTCTTAGGCTGATTTCTGTCTTTGTATTTTATGTATCACCATGTATTTATGGAGAGTTACACTGTCTCTTTCTCCTGTTTTGGAAAAGTGTATAAAACTGAGGTCTTTTAGAGCAATGAAAGATAATACAAAACTATCCTCATGCATATTAGTCATGCACGTCATGAAGAGATACTAGCTTGAGTCTTAGGAGCAGGCATGTGATGGTTTACCGCAATATTGTAATAGTGAAGTGTTATCCCTGAGGTAATTTATTACATCTCTGTGAAAGACTAAGTGGCTCATGCACAATACGATGTCCATGTAGCACATGTTGTTTCCAGTTATATATAGGACCACAACAAAGGTCCACCCGAGCAGTATCTGTCTCCAGCAATAGTAAGTGGTAGATGTTTACAGGAGAGCATTAAGAACAGTGCAAGTATGATTTCCCATTTTATATCAAATGCTTAATAAATTTCAGACAGAATTTCCTATAGTTAAAAGAGAATACTGGTTTATCAAACATGAAGCTAATATGCATGAATTATCCTTAGTAACCCCATACAGAGCTTACTGATTTTTATTTCTTTCTTTGACTACCTTTTCTTTCAAATTTGATTGAAAAAACTGCATATGATTGAAATCAAATGAGTAGTCTCAGTGTTTATCCTTAAATATATTTATTTCCAGATGTATTTGCAGTTGTTGACTTTAATTTCTTAATTAAATTAATTTAATTTCTTAAACACACTTTTGGTGTTCTGAGATGGAAATAATGTGGCTTTTTCCTCCCTCAACTGTCTCCAGCTACACAGAAATGGAAGTTTTATTGTTGAGGTTTTCTCCATTTTAATCATTCTCATTAAAAAAGCTCCCTTTGCTACCAGGAGTTACACCACCAATTTTCCTGAAGACTCAAGCAAGCTTTCTTAATTTTGGTGTATTTTACTTCAGGAGATTCTGTACTTCCTCATTGTGTAAGTCCCCAAACTTCCCTAGCAAGTTTCCTAACTTCTTACTAATGGCTCCTCTAAAACCAAAAATGTTAATCACAGAATTATTTAACCATTCTGTTTATGGAGTTGAACTAGCTTCTGATCACTCAACACTTCCTTTAATTGTTTTTTTTTTCCTTATGACTTCACTGTTCCCCAAAACAAGTTAATGTTAACCTATTTCTGCTTCATTAATTATTTGTAAAAAAAAAAGAAATCTATCATATTTCCTGCTCAGGAGTAGTTGCTGTTGATAGCAATATTTCCTCTCCAAAGTGTCTACAGTTTCTGTTTGCATGACACAGGCTTTAGTAGTATTTATCTTGCCATTAACATTATTTTCTTCATATTAGTGTCCTTTTCTGAGGGTTTATAGTAGACCTATGCCATTATTACAAAAAAAACCAAAACCAACCTTCCATCACCAACCTAAAATATTATTTAGCTAACATGTATTGTATTCATGCTCAAATCTGATTTAATTAAAGCTTTCAGCAGCAGCTTCCAGAATACTACACATCATCATTAGCTTTGTCACTTTTCCATATCTTACACCAGCAGTTCTAAGTCTTTCATTTTACTTTCAGAGGTCTTTGCATTAATGTAAAGATATATTAGTTATTTTCTCTAGAGTTTATCCAATTTCCTAACTGAATTAGGCAATCTTCCTTTGTCTTATATCCCTGACTTCTGCTCTTGTCACTCTCATCACTGTTCATATTTGCTTTCTCCTAGAATACTATTCTTCATTTTCTGTATCCTTTACCTCTCCACTTATCAATTTTTCTCTTCTTCTTTTCTAAATTTAAGTAGATTGATTATCTGAGACTCTTAGATCTAAAAAAAAATAAAAAGCTGCGGGATCAGCTTTGATCTTAGATACCTGGGCTTACTTGCCTTCTTAGAATTGACTCCATCTGTTGAGAAGAGTCCTTTTCCTGCAAATACCTCCCAGAAGTTGGACATCTCTCTTAAATCTTCTGTTCAGCCTTGTTATCTAGATCTGGATTTCCAAAAAACTGCTGCCTGCAGGCTCCACTTCTGAAGGGTTTATAACCTCAAATACCAATTTAAATAATCAAAGCAAGTCTTTGCTGTCTCACTCAGAAGTCCTAAAACTCCGTTTGTGGTCAGATTCCTGCTATGAGAACTGCTGGACTAGCAGCACTCTTGTGTTCACTGACTTCCCACTTTTATGAGTTTTGCCCGTGTCTGCTATTGATTCATGGTTTTCACTGGAAATCAGGAAGTTGTTTGGCTGGACGTGAAGAGCAGTCAATGGTTTCTCTGTGTTTGAACGCTTCTCAGTGCACAGTCAGTATCTTAAATCTTTATTGTGTCTGAATCTGCTCAATGGGCAGGCCTCTTTATTCTTAATTTCTAACCACAAATACCCGACTCTTTTGATGTTGTAGTGAATATCAGACTCTCTCCCATCTGTTCTATTCCTGCCTAAGGATCATTCTGCCTTGTAGACATTCTCATGTTTCCTATGTATCATCCTGTCTTTGCTTTTCATCTGGTTCCTGGTTGTCTCTCCTCTTCCTTAAATTTTACTACTGAGACGAGCTTTCCTCACCCGGTCTATACCACCCTCTCTTATTGTGGTAGAAGTAAGGATACATTACTGCTACTGCTCTGCAAAGCTACTTTGCAGTTTCCAGCAAATTCCCAGTCCTACTAATTTCCTGAATGGTGCTATGTGAAAAAAAAAAAAAAAAAAAAAAATCAATCTTTCACCCCTTCTGTATTATTATTGGCTTAATCATTTATCTGTGTATCTTTTCAACATGTATTTTAACTTTTTCAGTTTCCCTGTGTTTCACATAATATTGATGGCACTGGCTGTTGTAAAACCACAACTAATAAAGTACTAATTTACATTACACTGATTAATCAAAGATTTGGGGGTAAATAATGTCAAAACCAGTTTATTTACCCGAAACTTGGTTTTGATCATTTTACTTCTATTTCATTATTTCCATTGCCCTCAAGAACAATACTGAAAATAAAGCTTTGATTCAGACAACACTTTTTTTCTTTAAACTACTGGAAAACTTCAACTAGAGTTAAATACACACATAAAGGATCTGGATTTTGCATTTTATCTATTTGTTTTAACTATTTGGTTAGGAAGAAGTTATTCTCTAAAGACTATTAAGTAGTAACACTGATTAATTTAGAAGTAGTTTTTAGTGGGGAAAACCACAAAACTACCCAATCACTCACTTTTCCACAAAGAAAGGTAGTTGCTACAGCTACACACAAGCTAAGGCTGCTTGCATGTAGTTTTAAAGGCCTATTTGATGCTTTAGTACTTTATTCCTTTATGGGATAGTACTTTATTTCTTTAATAAAAAGGTTAACATCATGCCATCACAAGAGAAAACAGAATTGGTAACATATTGGAAAATTATTTTTCATAGTAAATAGATGCATTTGTTTTAACTACTAACATGTGAGTACAAGTTATAACATTGGAAAATAGGTTATATTTTTAAAAATGCTGATTTTAGTAGTTATTTTTTCAGTTTTGTGGTTACAATGAATCATAGTGAGTATTTTTTTTTAGTTCTATATCTTGCTTAGTGTTCATTATAATTTGTGAATTTTAAACCAAATTCTAGTTTGCAGTGGTGCCTTTAAGATCTAATTTGGACTAGAAAAATCAATAATTCTTTCAAACGTCAAACACTAGCTTACTCTTGAAAATCAGAAGCTTTCTTCAGGTGTGTTTTTGTTTGTTTGTTTTTGTTACAGGAAATGCATCATATATGGGTGTATTACAATTACTTCAAAGGCAGAATTTATCTAACACAGCCGTCCCAACATTATTGTTACTTACGTTCCTCTGGTGGGATGGCTAAATTGCCCTGTGGATACCTGTTCTGTCCAGCAGCTGAAGACAAAAGTTTAGCTAAATCTAGACACCTAACTTTGAGGCAGCTGAAAAAATTCCATCCCTCACCCACGCATCTTACATAGGTACAGCTTTGAGATACCAAGTCCTTAAATTAGTCTCAGTATGATGGAAATATTTTGATATAAGCTTGAGATTCAAACTAACTAGTTGTACACTTTGACTAAATCTGGTTTATGACGATTTATGAAAAGCAAGGATTAAAAAAATTGTGAGGTTAGAATAATACCATTTACTGCTAGAGCGTGTAAAAATACTAGTTTAAAAATAACAGGCTGTAGAAAAATTGGCTGTGTAGACTACTTTGGATTCTGCATATTATTTTGTGTTCTCTATTATATTAATATGAATATTATATAAAGACTACTGTGATTCAGTCTGGTCATAAAAATTCCTCAAATTATATTTTTCTGAATATATGTTTACAAATGCTAGAAATCATTAACTAGTATTTGCTTGAAAGTACAATAAACACTATTTTCTGTATACAGAAATCAAAATATGCAATATTTACACTAATATTCTTGTAGGATGACTTCTTTGTAGAGAACTCTAATTTGGTTCCCCTTTACTGCTAGACAAATGATATATCAAGGAATTTGTATTACTTTGGTGAGACTTTTCTATGCCATTATACCTAGACTTTGAAGAGTCATGCTAACAATGCAGTTTAAAGTTTCAAAATGAGAGACAGTTGGCTCTACAGGGCTTGTGACTGAAAAGCGAGCAATTTCCAGAGGTGCTAATGCAATTTGTAGGTGCTGGTGTGCAAGACCAGGGTTTGGTGTTTTGGGGGGGGACACCTTGTTTGGTTGCTTTTTTTTCCTAGAGCTGTTGAATTAGCTACTGTATACCAGAGGGCAGTATGGGGTGTCGTACTATGGAACTGAAATCACTAACTAATCAGTAGACTGTGAGTTTAATTCTCTGTAGATGTGCTTTTCTTATGATATTGCCTGTCTTGCACTGTTCAGGCTATGACAGCAGGGATTGATCCTGTGCTTAGTGAAGTCAATGGTAAAAATTTCCATGGAAAGTAATAATTAGAGTCTCCCTGACCTTGACAATGTGTAAGTACATGTGAACAAAAGCTTTACTTTGCTGCAGGTATGAACTAGCAAGAAATAACTCCCCAGAGTAAGAGAAGTAGGCAGGAATGTGCACCGCAGCGATGTGGTTGTGTGCCTCGGGGCAGACAGTCATGGTACCTGTGAGAGCTGCTGCTTTCTGCATCAGACTTGCTTTAAGGTAAAATCTCTAAGGAAGTCAGTACACAGAACCAACGTTTCAAGCTGCAGTTACAGGTTGAGAAAGTTTGGCAAGCTTGATATCTTTGTTCAGGTGAAGTATATGATTAAACAGACAGAAAGCTTCTTTACAAATACACATTTTGTTCACAAAAATAGTATGTCCAAAGTAATGAATCTATTGTGAATATGTACAAAGAGACAATTAATGCTGGATTCACATGAAAGCACCAGTTAGAAAGCTGATTTTCCTGGTCTCTTATCTTTAGAATGCAGTGGTCTTATGTGGACATGACAAATGGGGACCACAAGACCCTGTAAAACAAGCCTTGTCTACTTCATAGTGCTGATACCATTGTTTAATCAATGAAAAGGATGGATTTTGTTATAAAAAATGAAAATATATTATTGATTTCCTAAGGGATCACAGTGAAAAAGCATGCAAACAATATTATTCTCTTACCTGTAAAAGTAAACAGATTACACACAATCAAACTTTAGTCTTTAATTATGGGAAATGCTTATTCAGATTGGGGGTAGAGAGTTAGAGCCGTGTTTATCCAATAGAACTGATAAATGCTACTAAATTTAACTGAATATTTTTCCAGCTGTTTTACAGAGGATTAGGTATTTGCAAAAGCTTTTCATAAATTTTTCAAAAGCTGGAAAAAAATGAATACAGAACAGAGCTTCTTGCTAAACAAATAAGCTCATTAATATGCCAAAGAGTGGGAGGATGAGGTTTGCTACATACTTCATGATGGCAACTTGAGTGTTGTGTCATTATGGCAGCCAGATTTATACATGTATAATGAGTGTAGCACTGGAGGATCAGCACAAATGATGGGTACGGAGATACCCAGCAGCACCCAGGGCTCAGTTCAGCATTTAGTGGAAAAGCCAAGAGTGGACTATGCTGAAGAAGGTGACTTAGTTTAGCAAGTCTAGTTCTCCGAATATACATGTACACATATTCACACTCTTGTTTAAGTGTAATGTGCTGTGTTTCAGTTTTTATTCATCGACAGAAATTATGTGCTTATTTGGGGATTTTCACAAACTGAGAGAATCTTCCAGTCATTGGAATTTCTCTAATTATTTTCCTTATCTCAAGCTACTTTGATAATGATAACACTGCTTTAAGTAACAAGATTACAGACATTTACTACATAAAAAAAGACAATTGTTGAAAACAAAAATTTAAAGACAATGCTTTAAAAATCTTAGGTAATTTGAATCTCTCTCATTATTTTAACCTAATTACTTTCTGCACCAGTAGAATATTTATGTCTTTGAGAATTTAACCCTGTATTTGACAGAGCAAATTCTCTGTTGTATAAATTCACTAGGCCAGCTCCTTAGTTCATGCAGTTTGAATTTGGCTGGAGTTACAGTACAGTACATAATTGAGGGCTTGGCCTTTTCAGTTAAAAACTAAAATGGGGTTAGAGGAGGGAAGGGTGAGGTCAGCCATTTTAGCTTTGTTTATTTAGAAAGTTTGTGAAAAAAAAAAAACAAACCAAAGCCACATGTTCTTATTTTCTCTTTACAGTGGTTTAGCAGATTTTGTTTGGTTTCTTCTTCAGAATTTTCTCTCTTACATCTGATCTAAAACACTGTAATCTTTTCTATGTCATCTCCTTTGACGTGAGAAATAGAAGTATTATAAATCACAGAATTCCTGCAAACAGAATCTATTAAGTACCTTGGAAAACATGTGTAAATGAATTTGAATGTACCGCTGCGAAACCTGAACTCAAACAGCTTGTGTTCCAAGAAGAAAAAAGAAGGAGCTCTTACTACCTCACACCTGCCAAATGATGGTAGTTACTATGTGCAGAATGCCTGATGTGAAAGATTTAGCTATAGTTTTTACTCAGATTAGCAGGTAAAGGGAAAAAATGAAAGGAAATTTAATAGATCTGAATTCATAATGAGAAGCTGGTAAAAAAATTCTGAGAGTACCTACAAAAGAAAGGTTCTAATTCTACAAATGCATTTAGAAATGTGGTATCTTTGAAAATTATGAACTGTATGTGATGAAATTAAGTCTTTGAATAAATAAGTATTGTTATGAAATGCCTCTGTATAAAATAAAACACCTGTGGCTCAAATTCAAGCTCATTGAAATCGAATGAGTTAGCAATCTAGCATGTAGTGTTTTAATTTAGCAAACGGACTTTGTTTTGTGGTGGGCAAAAGAATGAGTATGACTGTACATTTGGGATACTTAGATGGATAGTGATTATATTACTCATCATCATACCACTTGCTTCTTATTCTTAATTGCAAGTCTGGCAGTGATCAGATCAATCATCCTACAAACAATGGACTAACTTGAAAACAGCTTCAAAAGTTAACTCTTGTTGGCTGGCAGGTGTTCTTATCAGATACTACTTGTAAAATTATATATATTTTTACTGGAGTTGACGGATATACTCTCTCTATAAAAATACATACATAAACTGTTCATGTATATGTACACCTGTATATATATATACACAGATATCTATGTGTGTGTGCGTACATATGTACACTCACCTATAGATAAATCATATATCACAGAGGTGCGGGGGGAGCGGCCGCGTGGTGCGTAGTTGCTGCCTGGGGTTAAACCACGGCACGGACAGATGCATATCCATCTGTCGGATCCCCCAGCACTCACTGGTCTTCGAACTGCTCCTCTGAAGACGAGGACTGACAAGGTGCTGTTGCTGAGCTCAGCACGAATTTGCCGCAGGAGTCGCATGGTGACGTTTGATGGCCAGGGGATCAGTCAGGGCTAATAGCGCGCTCAGTGGAGAGAGGTGGCATCAAATTTGGAACTCTCTGTCTTCTTCTGGAGCGACTTTCTAGCCATAAGTACAGGGATCCTGGAGAGACTGTGCCTCCTAAAAAGGCCATCAGGATAAGGTCGGGCCTCGCTCATTCTGCATGGTAGAAATGCTATATGCTTTCAGTGTCTGTGTGAGTGCATTCTCATACAACTTAAAAACAGGTCAAGGTAGAGTGATGGTAAAACATTAGCATGAGGAAAATCTACTTAATTGATATATTTGCTTCTTTTATTTGGCTGGCTTAATTGAGCAGCTAATGCCAGTTTCTCGGGCATATGTATTGGACAACATTATGTCTGTTGTGTATAAGCAGGAGAATGATATCCTGCCAGCTTCCCAGTTATGAGCCGTAAATGTTGTCCTCTGGCTACACAAAACTCAAATTTAAAACGTTGTCATAACTTGCAAATATGCAGAAATTATTTACTTTCTGCATCTTGATAGACGAAGTATAAACTGCACCATTTATTGTTTTATTATTCACTTATTTCTTTTCCTGTGGAGTAGAAGAAAGTCTTTCTGAAAGCTATTGGGGATGAGGATCAGTGCCAAATGAAACCTGAAGTAAAACTGTCCAAAACAAGCAGCAGAGTTGTACATTCCTCTGGCATGTTTTGGTGTATAGATTATAATCATTTCCCTTAGGATATAATCCTATTCTCCTGAGCATACATATTTGCTTCTGGCTATGATTTTCAAAAGCATATAAGTTACTTCAAAGCATGATTTTTATCAGTTTGAAATGGAGCCATGCCTCTGAATTATGGAGGTACTTTTAAAATTGCCTTCCTTTCACTTTAGTATTCTCAGATTCTTTAATATATGAACACAGATTACTTTTTATCTTTGAACCATTTCTACATATGAGAAAATATACCCTTTTTTTGATACTACACATTCCTTGCTTTATTATCTGAGAAACAAATTTTTTGGCTGATATATCATTTTAGGACGACAGCATGGAGAGTACTCCCACTCTTATTGCATAGGGGAAAATACACTTTTTGTGACATCTCAGATAAAACAGTGATGAGAGTAAAATGAAAATATTACTCAACCACTTGTTTAAATGACTGAATTGTCCAATAAGTGAAAAGCAGATGCATATATTATTTAAAACAGGCACAGGTTTCTCACCACAGAAACTTCTGAACTTGCTTTTATTATGAAGATTAATGTCAATGAAAAATTCAGCATTCAAGGTGTGGGGAGTAGGACACATTTATATATCATCTTAAATATACTATATTTTCCTATTATGTAAT
>JAVJGG010000062.1:9117833-9152758 GCA_035590195.1 Aviceda cuculoides
TGGGGAGTAGGACACATTTATATATCAACTTAAATATACTATATTTTCCTATTATGTAATGCAGATAACAATGATGAGAAGGGGAGATAATTGAATCCATTACCAAACGATCACTGCTATAATGGAGTGGCAAAATACAAGACATTTTCAGATATTAATAAGCATGGAGAGAAAGAGTGTCTTCTAAGGAGGGAGGAGGAGAACCATCAGCAAAAGATAAAAGCAGTAATGTGGACTCAGTACTTATTCACTGAAATCTGTCAGCTAAAACATGTATTTCATTAAAGCTATAATTTAGTGAAATACTTCATATCAAGTCCAGCAATTTTAAACTTTCATGAAAAATCTCAGAGTGCCTCTAAATTAATACTTCATTTAGCTTCGGATTATTTTCTTTTTCTACTTTAACATGTTGTTAGGAATATTTCATTATGTTCAAAGTTCAGGGCAACATCACATGTTGCTCTGCATGTCTTAGCCTGGCTGAAAGAGCTTTTTGTCTTTACATTTTTTTTCCCTCCCAAGTGATTAATTCACTTCAGCCATTTGCTCCTCCTTTCCATAACTGAAGGTTGGTTTATGGACCCTATTCTATTCATATTTGGTGTTAGAGGAGTCTTAAGTGAGTAAATGTAACTCATGCTCAATTTAAGAGCTCTTCAAACTAGCAAAATGTTGCAAAGTGATTAAGGACTAGGCCCAGAAAGCTTCACCAGCTTTAATAGTTTAAATTAATATAAGCCATAGGTTTGAGGGACTTAACATATACCTGAATAAGATTAATAAAATTCCACATCAGTTAAAACACCATTCTGCACTGAAACATATTGTCTTCAAGTTCATTTCTGTGTCTCTGATATGACCACTATCATTTCCAATCTTTCCTTTCGTTGTAGGATTACAAAGCCTATACTATTGCCCCTTATATGCTCCTGCGCGAGAGATGCAGTAGAACCGAATGAAGTAATCAGTCGAAGGTAGAAGCAGTCACGGCTCTGAAAGATCAAAGAGCCCGTAAGATAAGTAACACAGCACACACTTTCTTGTATATTAAACAGGTAAATCATTCTTATTTATGCTATATATATGCCTGTCAAGCATTTCAAAGAAAATTTAGATAATCATGAAATATATTGTTAAGCATTTCTAGAGTTTTATGTTTCTGAGTCACAACAATATTCAGAACTTCTTATTTCATTGTTCCCACTAAGCAAGTATGAGTTGCCAACAACCACAGAGCAATTCAGTCTGGGTATGAGAATCAGAGCCAAAGGTTTCATTGTCCAAAGCATAATCTATTCTACATACCTCTGCTGAAAATGTAAATAAGGGAATATTTCACTGTACATGGTCAGAAACTCAAAATGATTTTATAGTTTCTGTATTCCAGATATTACCGATGGCCTTGCCATGTAATTTCTAGAACATTTAATGTCCTAGTAGTGTCCTAGCACTAAAACAAAGAAACATGAACAGATACTGAGCATGCCAAAAAATACAAAGCCAAACTACTAAATAGTTACTTGAAGGGGTGCAGAAGTGCGTAAGTCAACACTGATTTCAGAGAATAGCCTGACACATTCCAAAGAATCTATTTTTCATTTCTGCAGCTGAGACTTCTACCATATGCCCTAATAACTGGAGTAAGAAAGGCAGAGGGAATTACTAATTTGAGATCAACTCCTTTTTGGAACTGTGCTCTGAAAGGTAAAAATTGATAAGAGAAAGAAATGAACACAACCCAAACTTATGTTTATAGACAATATTACCACTTCAGTATCATTTTGATTTCATGTTGAAAAAGCTGAGACAGCAATTTTGTCACAAAAAATGACACTAACTTCATGCCCTCGTTGTCTGCTGCTCACGTACTTAGGTTCATCCCCTCCCATGCAAATTTCTCTTTCAGTGCAGTGCCTTGCTACAGCTTCCTGTTTAAGAGAAAGGTATTGCCACACTACCTTAAAATAACTTTTTAATTTAGACCAGAGCTTGTGGAACAACGTAAGTGGTTGGAAAAAAAATGGCAAGTTCACAGGAACTGAGGAATCCCTCAATAAAGCAGTGTTTTATCTGATCAGCTAGAGATTTCAGGATCTTGCCGACAGGTTTAAGAGGCCTATTTTAATATGCATACATGACTACAGGCTATTTTTTGAACTGTTAAAACTATTTTATAGTTGAATTCAGCTGAATATTCAGCTATCACTATTTAATATTTTTTCCTCTGTGAAGTTCAATAATTATGCTGGTGCTCTCTCTGTTTAACAGTTAAAGTCATCCCTCTTCGTCACCTCCTCCCATCTCCTTCAGCTTCCTTAGGTAACTGTCAAAACTTGCTCTGACCCAGACATTAGAATAAGCCTCAAGTAAGCCACATTTTGAGTCAGGGAAGAGTATTGTTTTGATCAGTACAAAACAGTGACACTCTTATTACTTTTCCTCAGTTTGTATTTTGTTATTTGGGTATTTTCCTTTTTTGAAGAAAATTCAGAATTCATAGTTTTCAGACTTTGAAGATATTTGCCTTCTAATTACAATCTGCAGACACGTTAGACTGAGAGAAGAATAATCCACTCTCCATCAGCATGACTAAAACCCTGGTTAGCACATCTCTTTTTACAAGGTAATTTCCATTCCAAATAACAAAAGCCAACGACATCTGTTGCCACATGTTGCACGTTCTGTCGACATGCAAATCCCAAGCAAACATCAGGATGTGATAAATCAGCACTTTTTAATGCAGATTTCTTCATCGAAGCGCATACCCCTTGACTTTCCTCTTTACTAGATCATGAGGCACTGTACACTCTGCTATATGCTGTTTCTCTTGGTGAGGGGACTAAGTCTGGGCCAGAAAACCTCTCACATGGGAGTAGTTGAATCCCTTATTAGAACCTGACTCCAGGTGAGCTCAGCTGAAGCTACAGCAAACATTCCTGTTTGGAGATTTGGGAAGTCCTGGTGGGAAACGGACCTATAAAAGTCATCACCCAGGAGGTCTTTTCTCAGACTGGATGTAGCATAATTTTGAGATATCTTTGCAGTTGCTAGTATTTCATCAAGTTTACCTGCTTTTCATTCAGGCGTCTTTACTAACATTTCCCATGGTTCACTTGCTGTAGTGGCCATTTCTGGAAGATGTGAAGTAAAGAAACACTAAGCCTTGAGTCACAGGAATGTAAAAGAAACCGTAAGTAATGTAATTATAAAGTTGTTTTTATTACATGCCATCTTGTAGAAAATGATGTGAGAGTCTACTGAATAGAGAAGTTTTAAAACTGATGGAGTCTATGGAATAAGCAGCAACACAGCCATATATTTGAAAATTGCCTGACATGCAACAGATTCCTTTTCTTTTTGGCTGCTTTGTAAGTGCAAATGCTAGAAGAAAATACATGTACATAAGAACAGAACTTAATTTCTCTGCTGCTCAAAGCAGTTTATATAAGTAATCTGTAAGTAATCTTACAGATACCTAATTTTTGAAAGGCCCCAGAAAAATTGCCACTTTGTCTATTATTGCAAATCAATTTTCCAGCACTAGGTGTTGATTAGCAATGGCGAGGGAAAAAAGGATGTGGAAGAGAGGGAAGTAAAACGACAGAGTTCATGGTGCTCATATACTTGATAAATAGCAGGGTGTAAGACCCTAGACTTGGATAAAAAGAAACTTTCTTTTGAATAGCTCACAATATACTGAGAGGAAGTCTGATTCCCTGTAAGAGGGCACTAGGTTTAAAGAGATCTGGTTCTGCTCTTGGCTCACACATCGTCCTACCACACGGTCTTCTGCAAAATACCCATTTTTCACTGCCTCCCTTCCCATCATTTGCAAGTTCTGATTATTTAAATTGAAAGATCTCAGAAAAAAAATCCAAACAGTTTCTTATTTTTATATTCACTATATTCCAAACCAAATCTATAGTAGCTAAAGTAAAGCAGATAATGATAATGCTATACTTAAATTTCTGTTGATCATGTGACTGAAATGTAGAGTGTAACACATACATACAGCGGAACTGAGCTATGACTGTCTGAGAAATAAACCCTTATGTAGAGGAAGCTAAAGCAAAAAGAGCTGTGTGAGAGGTATAGTGACTCTGGAAGCTTCTGTGCTGATCTTATTTTTCATGTTTTCCATTTAGCAGACATACCAGAACCGCAGAGGCTAGGTTTGTTTCAGTGCTATGCTGCCACAGAGGTTTTCCAGGTTGCACAGACATAAGTGGTCTTGGCTTCTCATTAAGAGCAAAAAGAAATAGATTTGTGCTGCACTTCTTATGCAAGAATATTGGCTCCTGACCCTCCAAAATTAGATTTTACTTCACAGAAATCCAGCAGGAGTTCACTAGCTATATAATCTTCAATTCTCAATTCAGAGTTTCCTGGTTTATAGAATGCCTCTCTGGTTTTAAAAGTAATTCGCAAATACTATTCACAGTATCACACAGACAGCCTGGGGAAGTACTTTTTCAGTCCACTTAGTTTTTCTCCTTCCCATCTACAGGAAAACCATGCCTGGTCCCTTTATCAAACAACTATATCAAGTTCATTCTGACATTCTGAGAACACCTTGATCTCTCACCTTGTATATCTGAGAAAGAAAAGGCATAGACTGAAACTTGTATTGCTAAAGCTGCATTGTAAGAAAAGAGAAGAGAATGGCTATATTTATTTCATATGCATAATCTATTTACCCATCCTTACCACTTAGCTCAGTGTGTTTTTCCAGCTCCTCCCTCTTTGTCCGGTTCTCTTTTCACCTGATGAGCTCCTGGGTCAAAAGCAGTGAAGCTTGCAAATTCCAGGCCAGTATCCATATCGGCATCTGAGGAAGGCCAAGCTCTACTTCCCCTTCTTCGTTCATAGCCCCAAAGGGCAAATGACACAATCCACACGTTTGCTGTCCTTTTATTAAAGTGCTCTTCAGTTCACAGCTTTGGCTTGAACACGCTGCAAAGGTGTCGAGTGCGTAAAGTGGGAATGGAAATTTGGAGACTTGTGGTGCTGAAAGGACTGTGGTAAAGCACTGTGCTCTTCCACAAAACACCATGAGCACGAGCTGTAGGACGTTTTATAAAATGGCAGCAGATGTTTATCTTGACTACATAGACACAAGGTTTTTTCTTTCCCCTAGCCGTATAAAATTAGAATTAATCATCAGAATGTGACATCAAACAGTACAAATTAATAGGACTTTCTCCACAGAGATGAAGAAGAGGCACTGTCTTGTAAAATGTGCGTTGGAGCAAAGCGAAGATGGGTTATTTTACTAACAGTCTCATGCAGGTTCTTGTCCTTTTAAAATATTTTTATTATTACTAATTACCTATGTTCTAAGTCAAGGGGAAAACAATGGTTTCTCTGTTCATTCTTAGGCCATTTCACACAGCCAGCGTGCACATGAGCAAGTTTGTATTTCTTCAGCCAAGCAAGTGCAAGCCACAGACTTGATGATATTTAAGGTGCAAGACAGAGTGCAGGTTCAACCAGTTCTATGTGGTTTTGAAGGTTCTGGCTTTCTCTGTAAGAAATTTGTCCGGCAACATTTGATCTCTTGTTATTTATACATTTCACATAGTCCTAGTAACAGATTCATAACCTCTTATGTATTTTCCAGTACACTAATAAATCTTGATTTAGAGGTGCTTAGGTTTCTCCACAAGGACCTAGAAACTTTTAAAATCAAAGTTTTATTTGGCTACAGTGAGGATGGAAATTCCATTCTGAAACTAGACGTGCAACTTTGAAATAGAGAAAACCGAAATTAGGGAAGAAAACAGATGCTACAAGGTTTGTACACCTCTCTCCTTCTGCCAGCTGTGTTCCTGAAGGCCGGTCCTTGCTCTGGGTCCCTCAGTGACTTTCTGAGGAACGCAACCTCTCCTCTGGTTCCTAGGAAGCCCTTTCTGGCAAGGCTGAGGTCCGTCTGTTCCTTGCTGCAGTCTCTTAAGTCAATATGTGAGACGAAGCAGCTCTCCCTCTTGCCTTTTCCCCTCTGCAGTTCCCATAGGAAAGATGCAACCTCCCTCCAGACGGCCCACTGCATCTCATCGTGTCTAGTACCACTGAACCCTCTCAAAACCAAGAGCGAGCAGCGAACGCTTTGCCTCAAAGCAGGTCAAGAGTTTCCCTCACTTCTCTGGAGGCAGGTGGCAGCGATCTCTGTCCGTACAGGCAGGTTGGGAGCCAGGATTCCCAGCCACGCGGCTCCCGTGCCAGCGCAGGCTTGCGCCGGACACGCTTGGAGCCAGGCAATCCTCGCTCGTGTTGGCTTGCAAAAGATCGTGGAGATATACTGAAAAATAAACACCGGGCATAGCAAAAGATGAACGCAGGGCTAATTTAGAGCTCCCTCAGGTTTCAGGTTTCACGTGTATACATGCATGTGTGTTAGGACAGCCTGTAGTCACTGCTGCTAAATTATTATCTGTATTTACCATTCATTTTTGTTTTGTTGCCACTTAAAAAACAAGTCTGGGTCTCATTGTGCTAGACACTGCATGAACATAATTGATGAGAAAGTCTGTGTCCCTAAAAGCTTTTAGTCTGAAGGGTAAGACATAAATACTAGATGAAACAGTCAAATACTGGAGGAACTTGGGGGAAAACACGCTCAAAAAAATAAATCCACAGTTTAATATGTTCTGCATCACAGTCACAATTTTTCCGTCTGTTTCTGACTGATAACAGCCTGAGAGGTACCACTTTCTCTGTTACTCTTTATTTAGTAAAATACTATGTTAAAAAAAAATGTTGTCTCTCTGTGGGGCATGAGTGGAATGAGTATGAGTGAATAAAACTCTTCAGAGGTTTTGCCCTTCCAATCACTTCCAAAGGAAGATAAATGCAGTAAGCATCAAAGTGATTGTTTGCTGTCCTATATTGTCAATAAAACTGGTAGTTCTAATAACAGGCAAGTCAAAGAAACCAAGTACATCTCAGTCCTTCAACCTTTCTGTGTGTAATCCCACCAAAGTCAAGAGTTGGACAGGCTTGGATTCAGCCGTAAGATGTTGCCAATTAAAGTTTCATTTCAGGAAATGAATGTGAATAAACCAAACCAAAGTACAGAGAAGAAAGAGGTTTCTCTTTTGTTTGACTTTTCAGAGGGAGGAAAAAAATCTCCTGTTAAAAGGTATTATCCAGCAAAAGTAAATCTAAGCAATTTTGCTTAAAATAGCTAAATACATATTATATTCACAACACTTTTATCAATCTTTTAATGTACTCCCATAATATTTTCATTACTGGAAGCCAGCAACTTATGTCCATTATAATTATGATTCACAATAATCGTGTTCTTCATAGAATTTTGTCAAAATTTTCAAACAATTCCAAGCTAATAGAAAAATTAAAGGCATCATTTCTGTATTTTTTCACCCTAGAAAAAAGTTGAATTTTAATATGGTCACTCATAAATTGTTATTAACATACATTAAAACATCCTTTAATATCTAATGTACAGAAAATTATTGTTCTAAAATATTTTTTTTTCTGGACATCGTTCGCTTTGGTTCAAGGTGTAGACAAAGCATATTATGTCTAATATTTGTCAAGATTCATTTTGCCTTAAAATCCATCCACCTAACTCAATTTCAGTTAATGAATTTTAAGTAAGGATAAAATTGGCAGTCTAGACAATTTTCTATGTAAGATAAACCTTAAATTTTAGGTTCATATCCCAGCATAAAGGGTGGGATGTGGGGTCTTTATTTGTCTCTTGTTCAGCTTCATAAGCAATATTTAAAGAGTCAGCTGTATTTATCAAACTGATTCTTCATTGATTTTTGCTTCTGCCGTGTAGCTCATTGATTTACTTGTTCTACTGAAAATTGCCTGTCAGCTGCTCAGTTTGACCAGCTGACTTTTCAAAAACGTAATTAGGGAGCAAGCGCTTCACCCTGGGTTATGGAGGTGAGAATTTCGGCAGAGGCAGAGTCGCACAGGTCTGGGGCGAGCCTGCGTCCGCGGCCGCTCGTTCTGTGCCCCGGGCTGCTGCCGCTGAACTTCTTCCCTCAACCAGGGCATGTAAAGGTAGTTTGAAGTCCTCCAGCTCACGCTGCGATCCATAACATAATGGTTATAGTGGCTTGCGCTATATTTAGGTACACTAATCTATCTACGTCTCGGAGGACTAAGTTGCTTTTGTTGTCCTTTCATAGGTAACGGGAAAAATGCAGTCCCCTCTAGTAGCTAATTTAAAAGCTAACGTAAGCTTTCTGGCTGCATTTTGAAGTGTCTTTTTCTTTTCTCTGATATGATCAATAGTCTTCTATTTGCCAGTCAGGCCATCTCCTACTTGGCTGTTAATTTAAAAGTTCCTGAAATAGAATTTTTCACCTTCAGTTTTCTATTTAACACATTCCAAGCATGACTTCTCAGGTACTATGAAAGATAGTTTCTTTCTCATCACAAGAAAAAAGAAAATTTCTAGCTATTTTCAAAGTTAGTTTCAAAGGATAGAAGTGGGCTGCAGAATTTTGATTGGCCTTCTTTCTTTCTTTTTGTTGGTTGGTTTGGTTTTGGGTTTCTTTTTTCTTTTTTTCTTTTCTGGAAGCCCCAAAACTGATTAAGACTCAAGCTGTTGAGACAAAGTCACTCTGAAGTCTTGTATTTCCTAGTATTCTTTAACCTAGAGCCTTAGCTTACCCAATATCGTACTGAATAGCACAAGTGACACTGACAGGAGAGATACGAAGAAATGATGCTCTTCACTTCATCTGGTTTATTTTTGCTTTTGAATCTAGGCATAGAGAAGCCACAGAGATTTGTGATGTTACATGTAGTTCATAAATAATCACAGTCTTTGGGACTAATTCTTTTCAAGATTTTGCTCCTACTACCAGAAAAACTGGACACAAATTATAAGGTAAATAAATATCAGAAAATCTGATGCCTATACTATCACAGTATAACATTATACCTCATAAATATATTATTTCAATATTTATACTATACTTGATATTTTAAACTAATACTTCCTTCCTTTTTCAGTTGTATTTAAGTGTCACAAGACCATTCTTAGATTCAAAGTCTACAGAATTCGAAGACATAAAATTTCTGCTTTTCTACTGAAGCATGGCTAAAACAAGAAGTGTTTGTTAGGATTTTATGAGAAAAGACATAATAATAAATGTAAAAGGAATAGAAGGAAAGAAAAAATAGGAACTATAAAAGTGAGCTAAAGGACTAAGAGAAGAAAATAATGATACAAGAATAAACTTGCCTCTAATTTCTTCTCATTCTTGGCTTGCATTTTTGAGGCAGACAGAGACTGATTTTATATACTGTTCAAAATATAATCATTTATACATCTCAGTTAATGGTCTCAGCAGAAAATAACATTACCATATACCGTTTCACACATCAAATACTGATTTCCAAGTCAATATAGACCTTAAAGTTTTGAGTGGTTCACTAAACTTAAAAGATCTAAAGTAGGGGTTCACATTTAAGCATACAATTAAATTCTGGTTCCTGTTTCATTTTATATATGCTATTACTCTGTCCTTATTTTTTAGTAGATTTCATTGTGTTACGAAATATCTTTTATTTCGTTGGTAAAATATGTAAGTACCTGTATCTTAGTTTTCCATATATACATTTTAATAAGGAATAAAGGAAACGACATTTTAATGGACAATTCATTGAGAAAGGGTCAACATTTGCATGTATGCTCCTGCTGTATCTTTTTGTGCTATATGCTTATACGGAACCTGTTTACTGTTATAGTTCAGAAGTCATTTACGACTATAAAACACATCATACAAAGGAGAAAAGGAAGTTATACAGTTTATCCAGACTATAAGTAATGGGAAGTCTGATGGGTTGTTTTAAATATTTTACGTTTTCTTTCAAGGCAAAGGAATGTGGAATTTTGTTTGATATTAAATTGTTTTATAAGATCTTAATGGACTCTTTATTCTTACTAGTGATCATAATCCTTTTTAAATTATATGGCACCATTGCATACAGTAAATCATGTCCCTTTCACTGCAATGTATACTAAAGCCAATAACAACGATACCTTGTTGTGAAGCAAAGTTAATAGCTGTAACTGCAGCAGTATTTCAGCCTCTTGCCAGCTTATAGCTGATAAAATATTAACTCTTATGTCTGTCACAGAGAACTGCAATTGCTGAGCTACCACACTTACCAGGCATTATCCACTACTAAATATTTCATCAAAAATGATGTAGCAAATCAGTGCTGTTATGTGTTGTTGCGGGTGGTTTTTTTCAGTTGTCACATACCTAGAAGTCAACACTGCCCTTGGCTAGCAGGATCCTTGCTTCTCCTAACGAAGCCGAGAAGTTCCCCACTGGGACACGGACAACCCACGGCACGATCCCGGTGAACCCGAGCCCGCGGGGATGGGAGCGTTGCCGATGTCGGCGGGGCGGCTGCTTTTCTATCGCCACAAAAGACAATGGAAGGTATTGCAGCAAGTAATGGGTGGTGGCTTCCCTTCATAGGCCAGGCTGTAAACTGCTGCGGCTCCTTGTTTCGGAAGCAGCCGCGCAGCCCCGGAGCTGGCCGGGGACCGGCAGGAGCAGGGAGACGGCAGGTCAGGCCCAAAGCCTTGGACGCGGGAGACGGGGACCAGGAGCTGGGAGGGTGGCTGGGGCCGCCGCGCTCTTCTGGGCAGGCGTGGTGGTTCCTGGGGCCCCTCGGCCTTCCCAGATAGCCACTTGGAGGGAAGGCGCTGAAATAGGGGGCCTTTGGGGCCATATGGCTTTTCTTAAGCTTCTGTTACCTACTCTTTCAAATACGACTGGCGATCGCAGTTCGGGAATGTCCACGGTATTTGGGGAAGATGAGGAGCAGGGTGTAATTGCTGAAAGTCCAGGTTTGTTAGCGGCATCAGGCTCCCACAACGAAACCACCTGCAGATTCTCAGAAGGTCTGTCAGCTCTCCTAGACTGCTTTGCACCCTGACTTATTCTGGGGTATAGAAATACCTTTTTTTACAGAACACTTTTCTGCCTAATTATAGTTTGTGCGTGTTTATTCTGCTTCTTTTTCTTTACCTGTTTGGTTTTATTATTATTACTTTGGGAGTGTCTTTGCATTTGAGATTTTGGGACTGTCTTTCTCTGGGACTGAACTCAAATGCAGCCGCAAGGCTTGGGCACTGCCACAGTAGCAGCTATTCCCACTCCGTGCTGCAGACACAGGGCTGACATTGAGCTTGATTCTTATGAACTGAACAATGTGGGAAGTGAGTGTTTCTGTGACCTGAAGACCTTGATGTTTTAATTACAGTCCTTCTAATTATTGCTCTCATTCCGAGCGTAACACGGGTCGCATGCATCCCTGATCAATCATTGTTTCTTTAAGATTTGCTATTCAGCCTCTGCTAACGCCATTCTGCTTCTCTGCGTGCTGTCATTTCCGCCTGTTAACTTATGTGGTGCCAGTGATTTTTATACACTGATTAACCGAATTAGTTTTTGAATGGAGACATCATTTTATCCCATTATCTTTCACTTTACTCAAGCCTGCAACCTGCCCAAGACAAAGAAAGGCTGCTGTGTTCAGTGAACCACGCGGGTGGTGCACATGCTGGTCTCTGAAAATATATTCACGTACAGCCGAATCTTTGAAGAATCTTTAACCTCCTTCTCAATCGTTGAAATATCTTTCAGATTAAGGTAGTATCTTGTTGGGTTTTTTGAATTATTCATGTGACAGCCTCATTTTCTACAAGTGACCAGGCTTCTGCAATCCTAGTATTTTTAGTGGGTTTTTTTAAAGGATTCTGATTATTAAAAAGTGATGAGCAATTATCCTGTGAAAATCAGGTCCCTTTGAAAATTTAAATCCTGTATTATTTTCTGTTAATAGCTTTGCATCTTGAGAAGTCATGGGAAAAATAAGCCTTGCCCGGCAAGCACTGTGTGAAGTAACCATCCTTTTGGCAAAGAGGAGTTCAAGCATGCATAATTTATCTACTTCCTATCTGTTATATGTGCCTTTTTTCCACATTTAGTCCCACAATAACTACAGAGATCACTATGTTGCAGATAGCTGGACAGATCCTTTTAAAGGCTATACTTGTTTATTTGATAATAAACAGTCTGACCCAATGGGGTTTTTTATAGAGATGTACCTGATATTTGGTTATTGTAAAAGCACTAATTCTGGCACAGCTACCTTTTGTTTCTAGCTCATTTCGCTGATTAATCATTAAGTATTCAGAAGAGGATATGTCCCTTGACAACCTACATATGATGCCAAGTGCATGAGACTTTGCTCTTACCTTGAACTAACTAAAAAGACAATTGTCTACGCCTGTAGATTTATATCAGTTGGTACTGATATTTCTCTCCTCCACAGAAAGCCGGCATTTCAGCCATACTTACTGGCTAGTACACATATGATTTCATTTTGGAATACATCGCTCACTTGAAATGAAAACTGAAGCTAAGGTACTTTAAAGCCATTCTCTTTTTTTATGAAACAAAAACAAAGCGAAACCCTTTTATTGAACCGAAAGTGGTTCCCACCTGTAGAGAAGTTAGCAATGTGCAAATTCAGATCTCGATTTCCTATATCTATATTGACGTGCTGCCATTTGTTCTAAGCATTTTATTTCTCTTTTCTGCCAGTTCATGATCTGTCAGTCCTTTAAAAAGCAAGTGCATTCTCTCTGAAATCCGGAATAATCACATGCATATTAAATGTGGTTTCATAATGTTTTCTAATTGTGGTCATTCATGATATTAAAATTCTGAAGTGGACATTAAGTTTTCTGTATTACATAGGAGAAGATGTCATTTGAAATTATAGACAGAGGAGGATTTGAGGCCCAGATTCATCACAATGCTCCAACTGCTTATTCCTACAGGAAATGATGGGAAGGAGACGGCATGTAGTAGTGAATATGGTCTTTGATCTCCCTTTCATTCTCTTCTGGTACTTATTAGATGAAGGTAAATCATATAAAGCATTTCAGGTATGAACTACTTTGATATAATACAGATTTTTTTTTTGTTGAAAGAAATGAAATATGTCAGAAAAAATATTTAAATATTATTTTTGTTCAAGAGCTATGATGTGTGCACACACATGTAATTAATTGAGAAATCCAGCAAACATTTTCTTAGCATATTTTTCAAGAATTCAGATTATATTTTAAATTTTCAAAATACTCTAGTTTTGTGTTTGCATCATAGACATTCCTAAAAATTGCAGCTGAAATCCAAGCTCTCTTTAATTAGGCTCTGTCAATATGTATGCCATAAGAAGAAACAGTCCCAGGCATAGGCAGCATATATTATAACTAGATAAATGATAGACAAATAACAATTTTTATCCCAGTTTTGCATACAAAAGACCAGGCTTTATAGAAAATTTTAAGCCTTGTCCAAAATCCCATATAATTTTTTCCAGCTTTTCTGCCAGAAAAACTTGAAAAGTTGACCTGTGTATGCTGGAAGGACTGAAAAAACTGAAATACAGATATTAAAGTACAAAATGGAAGACATGCTCTAAAATTAATTGCATTTTTTTGGCTGGGTATTTGTTCATGATTTTCAAGAAATTGTTATTTTTATCGTTTTTGTAATTAAAATAATTCTGTATATAGGAGTAAAACCAGTCCTAGTTCATAACTGTTTGGATTGATATGCAGAAAAAATACATATATATGCAATGTATATATGCTTGCATATGTTTTTAACATATTTAACTTAACATTAACATAAATACTGTGCTGTATTTGATTTCAAATTTGTTTTTAGTTTTCACGCAAGCACGTTTCAAACGTGACTTGTTTCCACCACCTTGCTGTCGTAAAAAACCTGACCCTAACACAGCTTTCAGGAGCGCGTTCCTCCATAGTAAAACTAAGCAGCTCCTTTTGTGCATCCTTCTGCTAAAATAATATATGAGCTCAAAACAGCTGTTATGCCTGAGAACGGATCCCGATGGAGCTTGGTGACAGCTATGGACCCCGAAGCCAGCCCCCACTGACGGGATGCTTCCCAGCGGAATTTAGCTGGTCGCAGCATGAACACTGACAGCTGGTTTGTTCCTTCGTAACCAAAGGAGAGAAACAGTCGATTTTGCAGAGCGAGTCCCTTGACCTCAGGACAAGGTGAACCGTCCCCGAGATGCCCCCGTTTCTCTCCCGTTGATGACAAGGGGGGTATGGCTGACTGGAGGAGATGTATTGGGTACGCTGGGAGAGATGACTCCCACCCGTGGTGTCTGTTCATTCCGCCGTTCATGGATGAGCGCGATTACGACACGCCGGTTTTCAGTCACTGCTCCGTGAGCAATGGTCACTGCACGGGTCACTTAGACGACGGCCAGCGCAAGCGGTGTACGTTGGCAAGTGTCTGTAACTCATGCTGGTCCCTCGAAGACCACAGGGTCGCCTTAGGACTGCTGTGCTACAGCCCTACTACAGCACTGGTAATAGCCCACGGGGGTGAGTCCATGAGTTGGAGACTTCTTCAGACATTTGCCCCGGGCACCATCACTCTACGCTACACTGACATATAAGTGAGGGAAAAACTGCATATTTCAACTCGTTTCCTTAATTTTGCTTCCAACATCCAAACTTCAGCTTCCTGTACAAGATGGCTTTAGGGCACCTTCTATCACCAAAAAAGAATTAAGAGATGTTAGGATTTGCATAAGCTTTTTTGTATGGCTGCCATGCCAGAAAAGAGGCCAAGAATGACATTCACTGAACCCCATATAAACATAAAATACAAAATACTAAAACAATTATATTGAAAATATTGAGGAAAAAAAGAAAACAAAAAAGCAGCTGAAGATATGAAATTAGTATCTTCAGGGAAAAAAAAAACGCTGCAATTTCAACTTTCAAAACTTGTATGAGGATGTTAATGTTCAAGGAATGAAATAAACGTAATGATCGCTGTACAAAGGCTGAACAGGGACATGGTTAGGATCTTTTCCTGATTGTTTTAGCTGTCTCAGCATGATCCTTCAGACTTTTAACTTCTCCTTTGTCAGTTACAAAAATGACTTCTCTATTCCTCGCCCTACTCCAGTTCTCGCAGACTTTACCGGTATATAGGTTCATACGGATGGTTTGCTTGTGGTCTGTGTGTCACACATTTGCTGCCGTTCTTCCGAGACAGAGGTGCTTATGTACCAAGGCAGCATTTGTTTCTGATTTAGGAGTGCCTTTGCCTGACTAGGACACATGAAATCATGATCCCAAACACTTTTACCCGTAAGATTTTAATTACCTTACATTCTTATATATATGCTAACTATTGTCAATATTCATATTTTGATGCCATTTTAATTTCATCTTACATAAAATAAAAGTGCATATGAGTATTTTGAATGAGAACAGAATAAACATTGTCATCATTCTTCCATGAAATGTTTATTCCTTTTTTATGTCTCCATGACTCATGCTGAATGTATATTACCCCTCAATGAGTTCTATGGCAGCCCTTTGGCAACTTGGAGAAAGAAGCAATTTAAAGATACATAAAATGTATATCTGCAGTTCTGATTTTCTTAAAGTTTGTACCAAAATGGATGTCGTTTACAAGCTATGGAGTGGCTGGCAAGGAATAGGCCAGAATTGGCTCCTCGTTAGCTCTGTTAATAGGTCTTCTAGTGTTTCCAGGGCTTCGTTCATGTCGTATGTATGCAAGTACGTACATATAATTTTTAAAACTGCCAGGCTGTTCTGTTTTCCCTCTACATGTTTAAGGATCACCTGGGTTTTTCTCTACTCAGCAAGTTGGAATTAATTCACGTCCACTTCGGTTTGGTTTGCGTTGAAGAATCCAGAAAATCTAATTAGATTTTCAAGAGATCCTTTGAACAGAAATTCATGAGACCTTATCCAGATATTTCTTGCAGAAGTTCTTAGAACCACCAGGAAGCTTTTTTTGTAAGTGGACCAACATTTGTAATGAATGCTTGACACACATGAGCCTGCTCAGTACTGTCATTACAGAGAACACCACCGAATCGCTACAGGCATTTTATTCAGTTTTACTTAAAGTTTGGAAAAGGTACGCTGATGGCTGATGGTTTAGTGTTTGGGGTTTTATTTTATTTTTCCATTGCTGGTTTGTAGTCCTTTTCAGTATTGCTGGGGGGCAGTATTTGTATTGTAAAGCAGTTCTGAGAGCAAACTATTTTCATATTTACAAGAAAATTGCATATGCAGGCACAGTCGGCTAAGTTGTACAGCAGAGGTATATGTTTTGCTTCAAGATAAGTATCTATTGTATTTCACTTTGCCATTTTTTTCCTCAGCCCCAGTTTTTCAAGGGTTTTTGGTTCTTACTCTTTTGTCTTTTGGTGAAAGAGTATGAACCAAGATAACAGGCATTAGGTTTTTCTAGCCCATGCAGGTATGGAAACGGAAAAGTCCAGGCCAGGGCAATGCCGTCCTGGCATGGAGCAGCACTCCACAAAGTCCCCTTTCCAGAAGAGCGGGGAACGGCAGCAGGCAGTACGGCATGCTAGAGGCAGGTTGCAACAGGCGGTTCGGTGATTTCGGAATTTGATTTAACTTAACCTGTCTGAATTCTTCCTCATAATCCTGGACTTGCTGAATTGTTTAATTACTGACTCTACAGTGAGAACAGTTGTTCAGTGCCAGCATTTGTCACTGCAGTGCCTTTTTCTCTGACTTTGTTACGCTTTCCTTTCAGGAAATGCCCTACATACAATGTAATATTCATGTGTCACTCACTTTCCGTAGCATATGTCTACTAAGCGACTTCTCCAAAATATTTACACAGATCTGTGGCCTAATGTGTGGATTAAAGGTACAAAAGATAATTGGGATTAATTACAATACATTATTGGTGCGTGAAGCTACACGTTCAGGAAAATTTGCCTGCCAAAATAATTAAATACTTCTACTGTTATGTATTTCTAATTGAATATAATTTTCAGCATCTTAACGTGTCTACAGCTCTTGACAAGTTGCAGCTGTACTTGTACTTCTAACATAGAAAAATATACTACTTTGAAACTAGCTCAGCATTATGGCGGAAATTCTATTCCATTGTTTAATTCCCTGAGGTCAAGATGGCATGAAGTTGAGCTTTTTTCATTCCTAAATACTCTGAGTACCTTAAAAAAACCCTTACAGATAAATCTCTCTCATCACGCTTCCTCTTAAGAAGAATTAAATCTACCCAAATGCTAAAAAAATTAAATGCAGGAGGTAACCTAATCCTCTCATTGCAAAGTTAAAAAATAATCTTCATTTCGTTGAGCTTGCTAAGAAGAATGCCCAACTTTCAAGGATAGAAAAGTTCTCTGTTACACTGACAATCCATCAGCAATGCCCGTTCTATCACACTCTTTCTTCCTCTTCTCAGAAATGGGATACAAACGGGTTGTATTGTCTCAAGCTGTGTTTCTGACACAGGCTGTGGCAGGAAAGAAAAGTTAGTTGTTATAACTTTGGGGAGGGTAGGGGGGGACGTCTTTTACAAAAATCTTAGAATAGATCCATGAGCAGTCGTGGTTTAAACAGGTTTCCAGTTGCACAGCTTATTTCATTTGGGGAACTGTTATAACACTAGCAGAAAAAGCGGTGGGAGTTGCTGTAGTGTATGCAGATCTTTGCTGTTACAGTATAGCTCTCACGTCCATTCCATACATCGCTGTATTCTAATGCATTACGCAGGTATAGAATGGTAAATTTAAGAATATGCCTGGAGTGCTCCCCCAGCTAGGTTGCTTCAGTGAAGCGCTATTTCCCTCACAGTTTTGGTGGCTGGCCTTCTACTTGAACTGGTAGCCTGAACAACTCATATACACTGGATGAGGAACTATAAACCCCGTGAAGTTCACTGGAGGTGGAAGTCTTGCTAAGCTGGACGCTCCCTTTTTACCCTGAAGAAACCACTGTTGGTGGTAGGGACCTTTATAGCCGCTTGGGATCTCATTTGCCAGGCGAGAAGCGTGATGGAAGGCATATGGTAACTATACCTGCCTTGTAGCTCAGCAGTCAAGAAGTTAGACCACTTTCTGGGGAAGTGGTACACCTGGCTTATAGACCCCCCCCAACCTAAAAGTGAGTCAAGCCACTTCTTCCACCCGGCAGATAATTCTTCTACTCAGTCACCCACAAGCTGTCTTGGGTATGGATGCTCTGGGGCACTCATCCTGGACTTGGTACCCTGTGCAGCGGGGGAGTCGAGGGCGATGCTCCCCAACTGAGCAACGAGGGCCAGTTGCTCAGTACTGAATTGCCATCCTAATTCCCAGATCTTTCAGGCATCATCTGTGCAATAAAAGGAAATGGCAAGATACCGCTAATTCTTCTCTCTTGACATTCCAAGTTGTTCAGTTGCTATTGAATGGCCAGCTAACTAACTGGGGAAATAAAAACCTACGGCGTGCTGGAAATCTCCCGAGAAGCAGGATGACTGCTCAGCTGCAGCAGGGTGCGCAGCCGGCGGGGCCTCAGCCCCAGACACCCCACGGGTAGAGCAGTCCTCTGCCGTGTTTTATTCAAAGTTAGATTGAAATCCCTCAGCCGGTGTTGCAGTCATGTAAAACCAGGCCCCTCTAGCACTTCGCAGTAGAAATTATAGAGCTTTTGTTTCAGGGATGACTTCCCCAAATTCGGTGGTTCTGTCTGTGGATTTGATTCAGTAAGTACACTTAGGGGAAGACTCCTGTTTTTAAGTATTAATAGTGTAATTTAATGCCAAAAGTGTGTGTGTCTTTAAATAATATGATGAACAGCATTATGCTACCAAATATGTTTACAGTAACTCTCCCTTTTTACAGGACATCTGCAATTCAGAGGTGCTTATTACTGCTTTCCATCATTTGGGGCCATAAGATGAACGTAAAATGTTTCTTCCCTTCTGAGTATTTTGAGCTGAGTACTTCTGTCATACTGGTCTCTCCACATATTTTTTCCCTTATTTCCCCTGCAACACAATGAGTTAATCATTCTCAGACAGTATGTCTACAGAAAAATATCATTCTTTAGCAGACTTTTTTAAGTGTTCTTCTAAGGTCATCTTAATAATTCTTCATCTGCAGTGTGGACATTCACATGATGTTCAACATTCCTCCGAGAGACCACAATTTAAGCTCTCTCATTTGTTCCTCTGTGCCCTTTTGAAGTATTTATCTTGTAGTCATACAGGAAGGTTGAACATATGTGACATTTTAGTAATCTCAAGAGAATGAGTAACATAAAATTCATACTCTGCAGCACTGCATTTGGAAGATACTGAACCCAAACTTTTCAATCTATATCTTACTGTTTAAGCTATGGCAATGCAACTATTTGTATTTAAAGTAAATCTGGAAGCATTTTTATATTCTTGCTAATCTTTGTAGCTGAACACCACTCTTCTATCTAGGTTCTGCTGATACACTCGTCATCCAGTGTCACGGCCCGGGGAGGGAAACCCAACAGCTGGACACAACTGCTCAGCCTGGGAAAAGTCATGGGGTTGTATCCTGGACAGAGGAGAGGCTTCACGCTGTACGTGGGAGACGATAGCCTGCTTCTGCAACTGGTGACCAGTTGCCGTATGAAAAAACGTAACTAAGACATACCCTAAACAGTAAAATGGGACTCACGATAAACATATGCAGACAGTCATTCTTCGTTAATCAAAATTCACACCTTCCAGGATATTTTAAACTGCCTTTTTTAAGAAGAGATTTTCAGTTAGTGAAAATGAAATCCAATTGTATCACAAGATTTATTCTTAATACTTAGCTAATATAAACTGTTTCTGTCAGGTCTCCTTGTACAGCCTGAGCAGCTCAGACATAACCACAAAAAAATCCCTTTTGGAGACTAATTTATAATCTCGTCTGGTGTGTGCATATGCATCTGTCAAAGGATATTTGTCACCTGATTACCAGGTTTCAACTACAGACTAAGAGTCGGGGTTTCAGTTCTGTCTTGAAAACTCCAGACGTATTTATATGTCAACATTATTTTGCTAGAAACTTTGTAGATTATGAAGTAAAAAAACCCAAGGAAGCCATAAATGTTGCTTTAACATTTAGAGAGAAGGTGATAAAAAATCAAGTGATTACTACTTTGGCAGCAGTAACAGATCCTCTAACTAAATAAACACATAACAATTTATGAAACTGAGTTGTCTGAAGGCTTCTCAATGGTGTGGGCAAAATAGAATTTCACCACTTCAGAAATGAGGAACCAGGATGAGGATGCTTACGCCGTGGTAAGGAGAGGTGAAGGAAACACAGAAGGGCAGGAATAGGAGCAGGCATGGATATACTGGGGACAGTGGGACTGGATGACTACAGGGAATCTCCCTTCTCAGCTGCAACAGGTTTCCTCAGCAATTTCCCATCCCACCTCCTCCTTTTGTAGCTGAGAGTACCAGTAAAGTAAAAGTAAAGATGGTTTTGTGCCAATTACAGTAAATGTTAGTCATGTGAAAAAAAAAAAAAAAGTCAAATCCCAAAGATTATACAAGAAAGTAAGTTAGGAAATCTACATTCTGAAGCATTCCCAGGGAAACAGAATATCTTTTGGTCCTGTCCCACTCCCATTGAACTCAAATGTCAAAATTCCCACTGGCTTAATGGGAAACAGAACTAGAGCCTATTTTATGAGATGAGTAAGTATGTTGTATTGAAATTTCATGATTCATTTTCAAATGTAAGTTCAAAAATTAGTTCTGCCATTTCAGATTTTAAGGTTACATAAACACTCAGAAAGCTGACAATAAGGGATTATTGAAAAGATTTGGATATGGAGAATAAGATAATTTAATGACCATGTAATGTTACGTGTATGCTCAGGAGAAAACAAATGCATCAGCTGTAATTATTAAAAGACACAGGAAGTATCAGATACATCTTGTTGGTATAGCTAGTGTACAATAAAATGTTACTATTCTCCCATTAACAGGATTAGTCAATATCAAACACAGAATGCCTTCAGAGAACTTTCTAGCAATAGTGAAAGGTCATTTGGACTTTATACAATATGGAGAGACCAGAGTCTCACTGATTTTTTATTTTTTTTCCAGAACCTGGTGAAAAAAATCACCTTCACATACGCAGGCTCTCTATGAAACAACTTTGTGACAAAATAGCTGCCTTTGTCCAGCCTTAGCCAACTTGACATTGGCCTTTGAATGCCAAAGGTTTTATACAACAAATGAGAATACCAGTCCTGAAGCTTATTTTACCTTGTGCTTCCCTACCAAAAACCGTGTCTGAGTAATTACGTTCCAAAATATGACCGTAGTTTAGTTTTCAGAACTTGTTTTGAATTTGGGGAAATTCAGTTCTTTTTAAAAGCAGACCGAGGGGCCCCAAAACCTGTGTTTATGTCAGCCAAGCAAAGATGAAGGTTCTCTGGTTCAGAGGAGACAGCTCTTTTTCTCGCCCTTCTCTTGAAGCCAGCGGCTCTTTTGTCTTTCTGTCCCCCCAAAAAGCATGCCTTCTGATAAAGTGCACGGGCCTGCACAAAAATACCTCAGCAGACTGATACCTGTAGGTTGCTTCTAGTTTATGCTGAAAGCAACAATTGAAGGAAACTCCTATTTTTCCATCCCAAAACTCAACTATCAAGTGAATCCACTTGAGTCAACAAGGAATTTTTTCACTGGGGCTAGCAGGACTTAGAGCAAACAAGCAAAATCTGATGGAATCTTATATTCACAAGGGACTTAAGTTTTACTCTAAAATGTAAACTCTCAGTGTTCAAATGAGTTACAATTTTGGGAAAAAATGTTCTTTCCTCCCCTGGCTATAGGATTTTCTTGAGAACCTCTTTGTCTTTCCTGTTAAAACTTTCATAGGCAAGTCTCATTTTTCTCCTATAAGTAGAACTAGCAAAAGTAATAATGAATAATAATCTGATCAGGGTCTGCCAGCAAGCCAGGACTCCATGAGCCTTTCGTACAGAGATTAGGAGTTTCGACTCGTTCCTTTGATCTCTAGTCTTGCCCTTGGCAGTTGAAACATTGCCAAACGGACCTCCACAACTCTTCATGTCCACTCCGTGCTCATACGCTCAGGCTTCAGCGAAACTGGGCTGTAATTAAATCTGTCTCTATCAACAATCCGAAGAGATTTTCTTAGGCTGTGGGGCAGGATGAAACTTTTCTGGCTTCTGGTCCATTTATATAATGACCACAGGTTGAAATTGGAAGTCTCAAGGATTTCCCTTTCTCTTGCTTATACAGAATCTTAGATTCGACATAAAATGAAAGAGAACATAGCAGATACAAATCAAAATTAATACAACAGCAACAAATAAAAGGAATATACAGAAAGTTAGGGTCAAATCTAAAGTGCTTTTCTGCTATGGTTTCCTACTGTGCTTGAAAGCATTCTACCTTAAAAGGCTAACTGCCTATTCCAGCTTTTTGCAATATTGGGGAGCCAAAATCCAGGTTCCTTTAGGAAGTCCAGCTCCTAATATTTGCTGTCCTAACTGGATTTATCTAAGACTGCTTCCACGCCATCGTGACAGGATCTACAGAAAATCCTAAAAGGAAAAGATAAATAAATTCCCCCAGCAAAAATCCTAGAGATATGATTCTGTGAAGGACATTCAACAGTGTCAGAGGATGTCTCAGCTCCTACAGTATTTTAGGTCTTTCACCATACATCTTACTCTGCCATGGATTTTACTGCTTATTTCCCCTCAATGGATGTTGGCAATATAAGTAAAATGATGTAGAACGAGAACCGAATATCCTCGTGAAATAAATACAATTTAGAACCTGCCCCCTCTCCTGGAGCCTAAGTAATTTCTTTAACTGGGTTATAAAAGTTGCATTCCAAGGGCTTTGGAAAACATTAAACTCACTTCTTTATCAACAGAGCATCTTGATAAGGAAATGGAAAAACTTCTATAAAGTCAAACATGAGAGAACTGTAAAAAAAAGCTGGACTTCTGATAATGCAAAGTTTATTGTGGTTGATTAATTATGGCCAGTGGATTTTCTTTCTATATTTTGTTCTTTTTTGTTGGAAGCTTGCTGAGTGAATTGTAAATATAACAGAGAGAAATGGCTTTCATGTGCCCTGGCATGCAGCAGGAATGATTAAAAAGACGCTAATTTAACCCACAAAGTTTCCGTGTTTTGGAGAGAGCAATGATTTTAAGGGGTGCTTTTTGTTTGTTTCTTTGTTTGTTTTCCAAATCTGGGGTTATGGATTAGTTCAGAGACTCAGCAACTGTTTAACATTTTCCCCCATTTGTCTGAAGTGAAAGAAAGAAAAGGCCTCTTTCTACATTTCTTCCCCCTAGGTAAGTATACATATCCTGTGGAGTTCAAGTACAGAAGGAACAGATGAGACGTTTTTAAAATCTGTGAAATGAGATGACTGTAACATTTCAGTGCGGATAATGAGTCTCTAGTCCTCCTGCCACGGGCATACCCGTTCTTACCTGTAGCCACATACAGACTCAACTCCATATGGCCATTTCAACCCCGGCATTTTGAAAAGACAGGGGTTAATAATCTACAGTATAAGGGGCTATTTTATGATGATTGCTAGGTGTGATAAAATGGGATGAGTGGCCCAGCTGATTTGATAAGCACCATTTCTTGAAAAGCAGGATTTCACATTCAGAAGTTGCTTACATTTCTTGAAATTAAAGTAGAACTTAAAAAAAAATGTTCAGTATTCACCCCCCAAAGAAGATGAACTACTTCTGGTTCCTGCGCTGTTCTGCAGGAGCTCTTCGAGTCGCACTAGATTTGCTGAAAGTTGGTGAACCTGAAGATATTTTAAATAAAACATTTCAAGTGAGCCAGTATTAACAAACGAAACAGGATTTGTTTGAAAGAACCTTTAACCAACTCAAACAGTAAAAATATATTTATTGATGTATCAGGTTGCTGGTTTTATTTATGTACTTATGCCTTGGTGTGGAAAGTAAGAATGTGAATCTGAAAAATAGATTCTTTCCAATGACACTCACTGCAATTTTCATGGCAGTGACAGAAGTTCATTTTAGAACAGGGTCTTGTATTTCTGCCAATGCACAGCACGCTTGACCTGCAATACCCTTCCTATTCCAGTCCTGAGCCTCCCCTGAGCAAACTCTGACAGTCATGCAAACTATGGCGATGGGGATCTGTAGCCAGTTAACAGGAAAGTAACATCAAGAAATTAATTTCCACTTGTGACCTGAAGCAATTCTCCAGATAAGATAGCTTAGAGATGTAACCCAGTGCTCCCCAACCTATCACACCATTGCCTAATAGCTGGTGTTCAGCTGGCTGTAATTTTGAAGCGAGCACTCCAGAAACATAATTTGCTGATAAAACCAAAGCTGAGATACCTTCACAGCGTGAATAGACAGAGTCAAAGTAGGACAATAAATTCTGATTAGCCGGTTACCCCTTCCTTTTAGCGGAAACCGTTGGGCATGTGCTTCGATGCGGTTGCTGCGCGAGTCTATTACAGTAACAAAGAAAATATAATTTTGTTTTTGACTGGCACCGGTGCAGTTCTTGGAGGATCATGTGGTCTTAACATCAGCTTAAGCAATTCAAGGAGAGGCCGGCTAAACCCAGGGTATGTCGGAGCTCGCCATGTGATGTAGAGGGACCAGCCCTCGCCCCCCGCGCCGTTGCCTGTAGCAACAGGGAGGCATGGGATGGCTCTGGTGCGTTACGGCCCCCAGCAACAGCGAGAGCTCAGGTTTGAATGGGAAGGGTGGAAATATCGATTCGGACAGCTGGAGTTTCCCAGTGCATTGCGGTGATAATGCGGATTGATAATTCTGGTGGAAAAGGGGACAGGTATCAAAAAAAGCCTGTGGGCAGAAGTGCCAATTAATTTTCTAAGATGTATTTCCAAGAATTATTTATTAAAAAAAAAAAAAAGACGCAGGTGCCCTTATCTTAGCATTAAAAACACTGCCTTGGGGTTTTTTTCATCTTTGTCTACTACATCATAATGTAAGAAAAAAGAATGGCCAAGACATTAACAGAGGAATTATCATCTATTCAGTAAGGAAAATAAAGAATGAAGTGGAACGCATAAAACTTTAAGGGGGAAAGGTGAGGTTTTTTCTTTTTTTTCAGAGTCCTTTTATCCCCAGGAACTGAAATAATGGTAAAACAAAGAACAAAGCCGAGAAATAATGCTCATAGGCTTCAAGTCAACATAGCCAGATATTAAATTTGCATTAGCCCACTGTGTACATGCCATACTTCTGCAGCTTGACAGAATGGCATGCTCCTGGCATATCCCAGAAACTCAAAACTGTTAATTCCATTTTTCATTCATCTTAATTTCGGTAGATATCTGGAAGCATTTATGTGTACAGCAAGTTAAAAATCTCCAAGTGGAACATTGTTATATCAGAAAATGCTATACAATATATTTTGATGAGATATCATTTGCTATATAACAGCTCAGGGTAGTCTCATAAGATGGAAATGTTTTTCCGTGTTGCACATTTCAGTGTTTAAATTTTTTTTCTCATATTTGAATACTTTAATTCATTTTTTGAAGTTATATTTTGCATAACATATTACCTTCAGTGTTGGTTCAAAACACTTTTTAAATGTTTGAGTAACTCAAAAATAATTTTGAAATGTCATTTAACATAAATTCATTCTTATTTTTCTTTTTGTAAACAGAAAAGAAAGAAAATTGCCAAAAGTCTGCTTAAGTTCAAATCTTTTTCTGCTCATAACTTTATATTTGCAGAAAAAATTTACTCATTAAGTTATAAAACAGAATAATATGTTGTCTTTTTGCCTTATTATTTCTGAGAATGTATATATTTGACAGAAATACCTAAACCCTACACCTCTGCAGTTGTTATGAGTATGTGCTAGTGAGTGTATGTTACAATAGTTAATTATAGGCTGTGTTCAAAGAGCAACAGCAGCAAAAATCACTCAGAAGTCTGAAGGATAAGGCACTTTAAGTAAAATTCTCCAAAGCATTGACTGGAGCAATTTCAGTTTTTTACATTCATCTGAGCCACATTTCTAATAGTAACGGCCTATTTGCTATACTCTAACTATTTTATTTTAAAATAGAGATAATTTCTGAGGAAATGCCTTTTTTGGCAGAAATTTCATTTCTCAAGGCCAGAACGACATGCCAATCACAGAAACCCGCGCCGTCTGACCATCCCGTAGTGCAAGTATTCGCCAGCCTGATTCAGTCCGCACCAGGACCTCTGCGTTAGATGTAGCAGAGTCCCTAAGCGAGTCTCCGGCAGATCCGAGATGCCTAAAACGAAAAAAATCCCCTCGCACTCCCACTCAACGGTGTCTGAACCTGAAGGCTGTTAGGATCAGTCGGTTCCTCCCCGTTTGATTTTGAAGTTCCCTAAACTCTTGAAAATTCCGTTTTGCTGCATGCCCAGGGCTTCCCCAGCCCCAGGAGATGTTTATCTCCTGCCTAAGCCGGGTGAGGATCCGGAACCGAGGGGTTTCTCCGCCAGGATCCTCCAGGTCCTCGCGAAAATGCTGCGGCTGCTTCCTTCCCCACGGCAGCTGGGGGCACTGGGGGAAATGGTAGCCACAGCCACCCGAGCACTCAGCCAGCAGACAGGCGATCTGGGCCGAGTTCTCGCCTCCGCCGGAGGAATCCAAACCCACCTCTCCTGCCTCCCTGGAGAGCCGCGCAAGGACGAAGCTGGAGGTTGTCTGAGGGAACGGAGGCAGAGCAAGCACGCCAAGGGGTGCTCTTTGGATGTTCTGCCTGCAGCTGCGCTCCGCGGGTTAAAAACACAAGTCGGGTGGGTTTACGGGTTCTCAGTCGGGCATCCCTCTGAACACGGCGAGCCTCTGTCGTGTTCGATTCAAAATACAGAAACGTTTTTTTGGAGAAGGGACCCAGAAAACCCTCCAGCAGCGTTCCAGTCCCGGCCGCCAGCTCACCGCGCCAAGCCCCAGTTTCACTTGCCTCATGAATTTCAGTGCTGGCACAGGAGAGGGACAGCAAAACGGGATCTAACCACCCATCCCAACCATTGCTCAGGGAACGCGTAGCCTCGTTGCCAGATAACGAAGCTTTATGGCTTTGAACCTCTCTTACTAAGGAGAATTTGGAAGCCAGGTGGGAGCCCCTTTCTAACAGAGGTGTAAAAGACAAGTAACTACTCCATCTCTCTTCTTTCTCTCCCCACCTCTCTCTCTCTTTTTTCGGAAGAGTAAGCCCCACAGCCATTTAAAAGGCTGGCTAGAAGTGTCTGCCATAGTTTGGATGTACTCCCCGCGACCTTCTGAAAATAAAGGGTCCTGCAGCCCTCGCTCTTGGTTTGCAAAGCCCTGTTTCGAATGAACTGCTCCTTAGTGTGCTGTGCAGGCTGGCCCTTTCCCAGTGTCTTCTCCTTTCTGGATCCCATTCTGAAACAGCTAATTCTCCTCTTCCTCTTCCTTGGAAGCCTAAGTGCCCTACTCAAAACTTAGTTTCCACCAGGAAAAAAAGCCTAAAGCATAATTAAACACACATATTTTTAGGTATTAAACATAATTCTTCATTAAATGCAGAGATTCAAGAAACAGGAAGAACCTGGCTTAATGCTCAAAGTGTGTAAAGTAAGTAGTTAGAAAAAAACCCAATATATTATTTTATAACTAAGCTAAATATTTGTGATGTGAAAAGCCTTGCATTACTTTCTAAATTAGATAACTTCCTCATTAGGCTTGCTTTCCTGGTGCCACCTTTACTGGAAATCACTTGTAAGAGAAATTTGGATGCTGCACATCCAGCCAGTTACACTCAAATGGTGGGTTAGAGTGAAAGTGAGATGCCAGTTGGAAATTGAATTATTATAGCTTTTTTCCTCCACATCCACTCAATCACAGTAATATTATGCAGTTTAATTCTGTGAATCTTTGTATCTCATATCAAGATAACTCTCTTGATTCTTTGCAGATCAGAGATTTCAGAGCAGCAAAGAGGGAGTCCGAAGGAGTGCTTTGATTTAAATATATCATCACCACTTTTGTTAACATTTTCCCTGCTTCGTGGTATCACCTAATTGGGAAAGTTATCAAAGGAGGAAAAAAGCATATGATTGTAATAAGTCCAATAGTTATAAAAGTTCTAACTAGTTTAGCACCGGGAGGCTGAATTAATTTCAGTGGTACAATATTACAATGGACAACAACATGTGCATACATGTATATAAGTATATGAATGAACATACAGGTATATAAACATATAAGTACCCTTTCCATACAGAGAAATATAACAAAAGGATGGTGACAAATACACTTGCATTTACATGACAGACAGTTTCCTTTTTTTCTTCATGCACTTCTTGTTTCTGTATCTTCATATCCCTAAATAAAGTCTGAACAGTTAGTTTCATATAGAGGACATTTTGGTCAACTCTCAAGTTTATATTGAATCTTGACTTTTGGCTTACCTCGTGTAAGTGCCATCGTGTACCTTTGGATAGTTGTTTCACTGAAAAAATAACATTTAAAATGAATGAACAATAACAAAAGGTATTTGAAGAGTCAACTGCTAGGCAGAACGATATCGTTAAATTATCTATTGTTTGGCCTATTTTACTGGAAAACCTACAGATGAAATAATTTACAGGGAAAGAACCTGAACATTCCCTGACATGCATTCTGCATTTATTTCTCATAGCTTAGGAATTTTAAACTGTAGGGGATCTTGGCCAAACAATATAACATAATTGTGATTTCTATTTATATAGGCAAAGTGCAAGCTAGATTTGAAGACTATAATCATAATAGTTGCTATTTAGGAGCAATGCATGCCAAATGTTTGGAGGGACTTAAGAACTAGATTTACAGTAAAGTATGGGTTAATAAAAAAAATAAAAAATGAGAAAAGAACATGACACCCACAATCCTGATTTCGGTTCAGTGTTTCTACATCTTCTCTAGATACACAAGATTAGGTATCAAAAATCTTGATTTTTTTCCCAGTTCTGCAAATTATTCCCCAATGGGAGTAATGTTAGAAATTGCCAAAATGGGAAAAAAAAAAAAAAAAATATTATTTTCCTTAACTTGTTCTGTTAAGATTTCAGTGACCTCTAAAATTCTCTGAGGCTTCTTGGAGGTGCAGCAGAGTTCAGAGTTGGGAAGAGGCAGAGCGGTCCCCGACACCTGGACTTCGGCAGAGCGTTTGACGCTTTCCCCCAGCCTCCCCCCAGACCGACCGGCAGGACCCAGACCGGATGGGTGCTCGGCGCGACGGGCGGGGAATTGGGTCGCGGGCTGCGCTCAGGGGGCGGCCGTCGACGGTTTTTCCTCCGGCTGGCAGCCCGGCACACACGAGGTTCCCCAGGGATCGATACCGGCCCCCCGCGCTGCTCAGCAATGTCGCAAATGACCTGGAAAAGGGGGCCAGCTTTGCTGATGGCACTAAGGGTGGTGTCTTTACTGCTTAAGGAAGTTCAATTTCGTATTGGAAGTCTTCTACAGAGTACTTTTCATGCTGTCTTTATGTCCGGCCACTTCTCTTGATGCCGGTAATCCATCGCTCCCAGGCAGTAAAGGTGCTACCCGCACGTAGTCTGCGTTAATTTTCTGGCTTTGATATCGTACGCGCTCGGCTCAGCGGCGCTGGCGAAAGGGCGGAACAAAGAGAGCGGCCCTGGTGAATTTTTTCACAAGTATTGTCTGATGGTACTAGGGCTTAATATTTTATCTGAATTAGAAATTACGGAGCCAGTTTTCTTATGTGTTTGTGCATGAGTTTTGGATTCTTTGGTGTTTGCTTAGGAATGAGAGCAGAGTTTGGGGGAACTTTCCTCTGTGCAAGTTGTTTATTTTCAGAAAACTTGGATTTCTACGGACATAACAGTTTTGAGGCTTCTGTTTCTCTTTCATATTTGATATCTACAAATGGATTCAAAAAAGGGAATGTGCCTCCACAAGCACTCACACATTAAGTAGGACTGTATAGAACTTTTTTTCTTGAAGAAGTTGAAATCCCATTCTTTCATTGTTTAGAGTGACAATAGAAGAAAGAAACACTTTTTTTTTTTTTTTTTCATTTTAAAATATATATTCTATTATAGAGCAGACAATTTTTTTAAAAGTACTTTATACCTGAATGTTGCCAGAAGTCACTCTCAAGCCTTCGGAAAGGTGTTATGTCTGATTAGAAACATGTATTACATAAGAAGGTGATTTATTTAACTTTACGGGTAACCTGGAGTGTTCCCCTAGCGAGAATCACTTCTCACCACACAAGAGCTGCAAATTGTGTTCGAAAAGAATATTTCTGATTAAAATTGGCACTCCTGAGCCTCCTGTTGACCGACCCCAGTTTTCTTAAGCAGTAACCTCGTTTCAGCTGAGAGTGTCTCCAGCACACGTGCCTTCAGTTCTGTACCCCACTCCTCTCCACTTCTGCAGGACGCGTCTCAAACTCTTACCCCGGCCGTAGCCGCCAGGCTGTGGAGCTGCCGGGAGGATTTTCCCTGCCATTTTTGCAACTGCTGTGCTGAAATCGTAGGCAGTGTAGTAGCTGAAAATTTCCGCTTTCCTCTCAGTTGGTGTCTCTTACGATTCTTCTGATCACCTGCTGTTCTACGACTGCCTCGTGATCACCGGCCATCTGGACTTCCCAGTGCTAGCCCTACTATTTTATCTTGTGACATCATCCTGATACATTTCTACATTTTCCTAGATGTGTTCTAAGATACAGCAGCAGCCAGGCAGTGAGCTCAGTGCCATACTTCTCATTCTGTGAGTATAAACAGATTTCTATCCCAAACCCAGATGAATACTCGCTCAAAAGAAAGGCAAAAAACCCCAGGTTTTAATCAGGTTTTTTACCATTTTAAATTTAAGTTTTTAATACATCTGCCTTCAGCTTCTAAATTGGGATCTTTTTGACTGGGAAAATTCACATTTTTACTTTGAAAATTTTGAAATATTCCTTTGCAAAGTGCTTTGTAAACCTCCAGAAAATAAAGGAAGTAAGTGTTTCTTCCTTTTCTAGGTAGAAGTAATTGCTCCTCCAAAGTGAAGAATGTAAAAGAAATTTGGCCAAAAATATGTTTTTGAAGTTTCCCTGTTGCATTTTTTTAAAATCTTTAATACGTTTTGTTTCACCTTGAGAACTGTAGCTGACCTTATGCTATTGCATCTTCATAATATCCTCTCAGAAACACTTCTAACGTTGTCATTTTCTGACCTGACACAGCGCCAGAATTTTCATTGTGATTCTAAAGCAACACTGTCCTTTAATCAATATACTTGAGATCGTCTGGAAAAGGAGAGAAATAATAATACTAAAAGCTTACTAAGTGATTTACCAATGGATAACATTATTTATTCTCCAAGAGAACAGAACTTGGCTACAAAACGTTTCTTCCATAGGACAAGAAGATACTAACTATACAGCAGCTGCTTCTGCTACTTTACTACGGGGGCGCAATTAAGTGGCTTCATGAGACTCTTTTCCATGACCGTTTTCCAAAAACCCCACAGCAGCAAGCTACAGCTAACTGTAGTAACTCCGACGATAACCAGTTGGCTTAAACAACAGGACTATGCAAGCCCCGGTGGTGTGAACTAGAGATTTATGCGGGTGGCTTCCTCTCAAGAACGACCTCAGAACACAGGGCTGGCCTGGCGTCACAACCAGTACACGGTAAGGAAGCGGGATAAATGACGTCCTCTGTCCTTCTGCGTGTTGCAGCCAGACAACAGACAAAGCCGCACCCGAAGAAGCACCGACCCTTTTACAGCAGAAATCCTATTTCCCTGGGCCAGTGCTCTAATCGCTCTGACATCGCCCAGAGGTGCTCATCTCCCCTGGCAGCCATTTTTCAAATGAATAAGCATAACTGAGCAGATGAATAGTTTTCCCACAAACCGCTACTAACTGCTCAGGTTTTCCCACAGAAGAAAGCCGAATACCAGCAGCTTAAACGTGTGTCGCAGAGTTTTTATCTGGGAGAGAGGTGCCCTCGCCCCTACACTAGGACATTTTTGTTCGCTGCCTAGTTGTCTACAACGAGACAGCTAGAGAACTAGCAAGTAAACTTCAGGATTCCCAGTGCTTAGAGTGGTAACTTTTCTTGGGAAGATACGGGCTGTTGCGGTCTAGGTCTGGCCCTTTGCCTTACCCCGTGTCCTGGGCGGCGCGGTAGCCCCCACGCTGGCGTGGAACCGACTAGGGAGATTGTCCTCACTGCCTGCCGTAGGGATGCACCCACCGCTCCCCAGCAGGTACTGGGAAAGGGCTGGGGTGAACTGGATCTCTGGCAAAGCACGATCACCTTCTGCTCCTGGCTGGCTCCCTTAGACCAAGTCCACACTAAAGAATTCGGTGGGCACTGGAGAATCTGGGGGACGGAGATGAGTGAGCAAACCTCGTAGGGAGGGTACAGTTGTAAGAGCCAAGCTGGGCATTTATTGCTCAGTCGCTTTGTTCACAAGGACAATTTTTAAATACCGGTTCATTACAGAGAGGAAAGCACAGCACGTTGCTCATGTTGAACTGGTCTGCCGCATTTAACACTACTGATTCCCAAGAGCGTGAATAGTGCTATGCAAATTGGGATAAATAGAAAGAGGTTCTGATTGTTGCTGAAAAATAGATTTAAGTCGTGTATGAAACTTCTGTTGTTCTTGAGACGTAGAGTCTCAAAATTTCTTTGATAAATAAAAAATACTACATAAAATGTCTTTCATTCTCACCTGTATCTTTGAGAGAACAGTAAGGAGACAGCAAGGGAAAACATAGTCTGCACTGATTGAGATAGAGCTTTAGAAACACATTGCAGGGCTAAGAAGTATAAATGAACTGTAAAAGTATCCTTATTGCTTGAAATTTTGTCACCCTTAAGAAAAAAAAGTCCATTGTAATTTCATTACCAACTAACTTATGTTGTAGTGAGATAATCGAATTTTAGAAAATTAAGAAACATTTGAGCATCTGTCAGACTGTTCTTAATTCAAGCACCACCTTTGACACAGCTCTTCAACAAACAGTCACAGCTGGGTTCTGCCTGGTTTTATGGAATACTGGTAGCTATTTATTCTAATATCAGTTCGTTCAGGTCAGAGCCTATTTGGCACTTAACTGTCAGAGGTTAATTCAATATGGAATAAATACGTGTTTTTCACAGTACTTGAGTTTTCCATAAATCACAATATCAGTCCACATCAATAAGAAGTTCGGAGGTTAGCTTTACTACCTTGACCTTAGTTCATAAGATAGAAATAGCTAAAAATACTTTTTCAGAGATAGAGTAGCTCCGTGTTGCCCCACGCAGTCTTGGAGGGTTTGATACAGGGAGATGTAGAGTAGACGCACGCGGCTGTCAGGAGGACCAAGAGTTGGTTTTTTTTTTTCCCAGAAAGTCCCTGAAGGAGAGCAGAAGTGGGGTCTCACTGCAGGTGTGAATTCCCTCCGCCAGGCAATGTCTCCAAAGAGGCCCAGCAGGTTCCTGGCATCCTCCATTCGCTCTCCGGGGCGCGAGGGAATGCCGACATAAAATGCCGCAGGAGTGAAATGCCGGCGTGCCGGACTCTGCTGGCTGACCAGCCTTCCCAGCTCCGGTGCCCTGGGATTGCAGCTCTCGACTGGCCGGGGTTGGGCAGGGAAGCACCGTACCGGTATTTTGTAGATGACTGGCAAGGCAAGGCCCTGAAGAATAGTTATTTAATGATGAATGGACTGTTTATTGGATTACTGGTTGCACCTTGCATATTTTTTCTCCTGTGTAAGGAGAAAATTGTCCTGCGAAATATTAAACTATAAATGTCCTTCTTTTGATACAGTGGAGAGCAGAAACGAATGAAAGAATTTCTCTGACCATTTATGCAAGGAATTAAATCATAAATCTCCAAAAGGGATAGCTATGTTTTTCTTTATGAAATGGACCTCATTTGAAATGTCAGCCTTTATTTAGGCAGCTAAAAATATACAGAGAGTTCTCAAAATAAATGGCTGGCTTATTACTAGGGGTTTCTTCTAGTGGCTGGGAGTTCATCCACATGGGTATTTGGATTTAACACAGAGGTTGATCCTTAGGAATCATTTTCAACAAGTTTCAAATAAAATATGTATGTTTATAAGGTCAAACATATTAGAAAATCCCCGGATCACTCTTTTAATTTAGAGAAATGAATTGATTTTTTATTTATATTTTCAAGTTCATTCTGCATCTGAAACATCTTTCACTGCATTAATGATGTCCATGAAAGAAAAGCATGATTAAGATATAAGATATACAATTAGCATTTTCCCATGTAAAAACTCTGAAGACCTCAGGTTTCCTGAAAAGTTATGTGTACAAGGAGTGCCTGGTCATTTACTTGGTCATACAGATTTGATGGATCTTTAAAAATGCGCCATAGCTGTTGTATCCTTTAAAACCATTGGCAATTGCTCGAGACGTCTCCGCATAGATGATGCTTATCCTCTTTCAAACTGCTTCACAGATTTCGAGGAAGCAAAGGACAACTTTGTCCGGAGGGGACCGCGGGAGGTTCCCAGCACCTCCCAGAGCAGGGTCAGCCTCCGCGCTAGCGCAGACTGGGGAGGGTCTGGTCCAGCCGAGCTCTGAGCGGCTCCGAGGCTGGAGATCCCACGACTCCTTGGGCAGCACGTTCCAGTGTTTGACCAAAGCGGCTTTGATTTTCTAAGCTTTTTTGGTAAATCACTTTAAATACCTCTGGCCAGTAAACATCATTGAAGCACCCATTCAACCTAGTCCTGCGGTGTTTGATTTTAAGGATATACGTAGTAGTTCTGAATTGTCAGACTTCAAAGACGAAAATAGTTCCGCTGCCATTTCAGGTCCTAAATCCTATTTTAGTTGGTTTCATTGAAAAACCCTAGCTCTGTGCTAGGTGAAAAGCAAAAATATGTATAGGAAAGTATGTCTCTTCATACAACACCTGGCATCCCTTAGTCCAGTTGTCTTTTCAGAAATACTTTTTTTATTTTTAGGCAAAAAAGAAGCAGTTCAGAAAAGGGGGGGGGGGGGAAAT
>JAVJGG010000062.1:9152768-9204074 GCA_035590195.1 Aviceda cuculoides
CCCCCCCCCCCCCCCCCCCCCCCCCCCCCCCCCCCCCCCCAAGCGCGGGGGCCACTATACTTATCTGTTTAATTTTTTCCAGTACAGTGAGAGCCTAGTGGTCTTTTTGGTTATTTAAAGCACGTTGGCACAAGACCAACAATCAGAAATAAATTCTGCATGTAGATTAGACAGAAGTCCCTGCAACAATTGTCCAAATACAGCAGTAGAAACAAAGAATGTATCTAGTTTTAATATGGACCAAAAGAAGATCTATGGCTTCCTTCAATATCACAGATATGCTGACACAGAACATGTCTATTTAATGTTTGTTTGCTCCCAGAAATATGCTATAGCTGATTCATGAGTGACAGAATACTCATAACATGGCTAGTCCAGGAAATAAAAGCAGTTTATGTGTATATTCACATGTGTACATGTATTTGTTGCCTTAAATATGTATAGGTCAAGATCCTATAGAAAATGTATCCAAAGGATTACTCTTTCAACCCCGAGGTTAAAAGAGGATTTACTCTTTTGACCAGGAAAAATTTTCTGCAGTGTAACACACCGTAAAAATCCATTCTAAAAAAAAAGACCTCCTAAAAATACTTTACAACCTTTTAAATTTCTTTAAAATTATTTTAAAATCTTCTTTGTTTTCTGTTACCAATGAAGAGAAAACGTATTGAAATTTGTCCTCATTTAAAATATTTTAAATTGATAAACTTCCAGTGAACCTAAATATTGGAGAAAAACTATTGTGCCAGTTCAATAAAAGACAACATGAAGTCAAATGGTGCCCTTGGGGTAACTGACTAGTGCCTACTCAGTTAATGTTTCTTTTATAATGCTTTTGTGGGTGAGGTGTATACAGTTGCAGCTTTATTTGTTATCCATGTGAAGAGTCTTATGTTTAAGAATGATCTATCCATGTGAATAAGGAGATGAAGTTTAAACAAATCCTGTGAAGCTCCTTGTAAAGATCATGCTGAGAGTCCCTGTGTAAATTTAAATCACTGTATTATATCAGCGAACCTAAGAAATTGGTAATTTAGAAACTAAAAGTTCTGACGCTACTTCTACAAGACTCCTCTGCACTCTCAAATCTTTAGGCACAGCCATGACTAAAGATACTTACTGTCCTTAAGAATCCATTTCAAAAAACATATTGTATTCTTGTAATCCACAAACACCCACACTTACACCATGCTGGAATGTTTATGTTAGTGATGACACAACTAACTAGTCAAACCCCTTCATCCTACTCAGTAATTGGTACAAAGTAAATCTGACAATGTTGACGAACCCAGGCATTTTCAAGGGTCATAGTAGTTAAAAATTCAGATAATGTGTTGTAAATTATAATCCTATTAGAGGAATAAGAACAACTCTTGGGAAAAAAACAGAGGACTGGCAAAGAGACTGCTTTGTAGAAAGTGACTATTACATTTCATGCAGGTTTAAGACTTGAGAAGTCTTAATTGGTTCATAATCTGAGCTATAGTGGCTCACAACATAAATGCAAACTATGAAAAATTTTAAATTACTTTCTCAGTGAAAGTATTAAGGGCTGAAGTCCTCGCACAGTGCACAGGATTAACAAAAATATAATTCTCTATTATAGCTGAAATTGACCGAAATTCCATGAATCGCACTGAAAATTAAATACTTCTGTAGCAAAACCACTGCAGGTACAGAGAACCCAATGAGATCACGCGGTGCCGACACAAACGTGGGGACACCCTGCTCAGCCCACTTCGTGATTTGCGTGTTTGACGAAGTCAACTGGTGAGTAATATCTGAGAAACTACTGTCATATTTTCTTTCCCTGCCCCGCTGCTCCACTCCATTACTCGAGTTCTCCAGAGGCACTTCTTGTCTTAGTAATACTGCGTGAGATATTTCAATGGAAGAGCGTATCATGGGATGAAAGATGATGGCTCATGAAGTGCTCTGAAGAAAACAGAGGGGATAAAAGAAGGGAGAAGCTCATCATCTATGCCGGGAATATTCCTGGGACAGCGTGAGAAAAATTCAGGCTTGAGGAGGTTTCCAGCCACATTAGCACAAATTAGTAGTGGTTGGGAAGGGGTAAAAATGTCAAAAAACTCTTTGGAGCTGTGGGAAGGATGAAGCAGTCTGGGAAACAGTATGTGAAGGCACTAACCCAGTCCAAACCAGTACCTAACTCGTCTGCCTGCATTACAGAGACAACAAAAAAGGTCTTCCCCCCTCCCCGCCCATGCTGGGAAGCTTATGTTTGCTGACTCTTGAAGAAGCTACGGGTTTAAGATTTTCTCCTTTCTTCCTCAGTGAGATAGTGTGGGTTTGTAACACAATTCTTTTGTGATTCCTGTTATCATGACACAAAATGGAGACGATATGTGTTAGGTCTGATCTTTCTTCTTTTAATTTTAAGCTTCTCTGTAAGACAGCAGACTGTATTTTTCTGGTCATTATTACAGCCGTTATTACATGAAATTAAGAAGATAATTGTAATATAGGTGTAATATTGTTTTAGAACAGTGTCTTGGGCTTCTCCAAAACTTGAAGAGTTTTTAGAACCAGGGTTTTAGATTCTTAACACAAATTCTATCAATCTCTAATTCAGATGTAAATTGCAAGTCTAAACCCCTCCTAAGCCAGAAATTCTTTTAGGTTAAAGATTACTTGGAGATAATCTTCAGTTTGAGATAAATATTTCCTATGTTCTTTTTATAGAAGGGTTTCAGAAATGCCTCGGGCAAAGCCACTTATAAGATATTAGTGGCGTACTGCAGAAACCTAGCATGAACCTTTCCTGAGGACAGTACTTCTAGCTATGAATGTTGCTGCTTTTCTACAATTCTTTTTATTTCTCACATATGTTGCACTTTCCATCTTTGTACTGTTCCTTAGCAAATACATAGGAAGTAGTCCTGGAATGGACTTTTGGGGCCATTTATGTCATCCCCTGGGTATAACTACCACTTTCATATTTTCTCATGGAATGAAATCTCTAATTTCATTTTTCAGCCCTAATGAATCCTTCCCCTGTTATGACTACATGAAGATTACCCACCGTCTCACATAGAGAAGACATCAACTTCCATTTGCAGGTAAAGGCAGGATATAAGAGAAATTTGATCCTTCTCCAGTCTAATGCACCAGCCACTACAGCTCAGTCAAGAACTAAAATGGGTAAATAAGCATCACCAAACATTTGTACTTGTACAATATACTTCCTCCTGAAGTAAAGAGAGACAAGAATATGCATTACAATTTAATCCAAACATTAATATTTCAGAGCCAATAATTACATGTTCTCTCTTACTAAGGGCTAGAGCTAAATATTCAACCTACCATCGCATTACGTACCCTTGGACTAAGGACCATGTCTTCCTGTGTTTTCATAACACAAACTCACAGCACAGTCAGATCCAAAATTCTTCTAGGGATGGCAAGGCACTTGATAACATATGTTGTTGGATATACTTTCAGTCCTTGCAGGAGAATATCTGCATTTACTTAAGATTTTTCTGCATTTGTGTATGCAAAGAAGTAACTTTGTAAATATGCATTTTATTTTGAACACACTCACAGAAATCTTTGCCTCATTCACTAAAAAAGGTTTTATGAGAGAAATGAAGATATAATGGGTTAATTTAAAGTAAACCACTAGCCATTTTGATAGTGCTGGTTTAAGAATGCTTTCATTAGGGAAAGGAAATCTTGCCACTATGTTTTTTTGTAGTAATTGATCAACTTAAGAAAAGTTTTCAAATCAGGAGGATGAATAATGTTTTCTCAAACACTTTTCCTGCAAATATGGGGAAGAACACATTACAAAAAGAACAGGCGAATTCGACCCCAAATTGAATTCACCAATTTAAAATGTAATCTGTTCCATTGTGCTGCTGAAAGTAATTACTCCAATAATTAGGGCGGCAGAGAATGAGGCACGCGTCTTCATCTCCTCCGCTCTGTGTTAGAGGTGCAGACGTGATTCTGTGCTGAAGCACATGGGACGGCCTCCGAAGGGGAGCCCGCGTGTGCCGGTCCCGGGTTCCGCGTCCCGGGTTCCGCGTCCCGCTCTCCGCCGCGCCTGCCGGGAGGAGGAGCAGACCGTGGGCGGCTGCCGACGCTTGAGTAACTCCAGCGTGGAGGTGGTGATGGCTGTCTGACCTCTTTTCTGCTGCTGCAGCCATGGGGGAAAGAGTTCACGGCAGAGGACAGGGGTGAGCGTCTGGGAGCCAGCTTGGAAGAGCGATCTGTTGTGAAAGCAGAGATTTTTCTTCTGGTCTTGCAGAATTTCCTCCAAGAGTGACAAGCATAGGTTTTCACTTTTCCCTTTTTCCGAGGTAGTAATATACTGTAGTGGTGACAAATTGTCCCCTTTTCTTGACATTTTCGCTTGGCTGGCAGCCTGTCACTCCATCCTCTCCACGTTGCCGGTTCCCATTGCCTTATTGCAAACTTCATGATATTTGCTATTTTTTAAGTTCTTGCTCCAAAATTATATGATTAGGTGAGAATTTAAGCTTTCCTTTATAACAGCATACTGCTCTAATCCTACCATACTTGGAAAAAAGTTTAAACATGAAACCTGTGTGTATTCTGGAGACTCAGAAATCATAAACCAAAAAGAAATTAAAACTGTTTCTTTCTTTTTACTCTTTTTTTTAAAAAAAAAAAATCTTGTGAGCGTCAAGTCAGACAAATGGTATTTGCAGGCCTTACTCATGATTCTCACATGCTCGGGGACAGTAAAATTAACCTCCCTTGCCACCCACCCACTTCCTGACCAGCTGCATCACCAGAACAAGGGAGACACAAGTCTACCGCTACCCTCACCGCCAGGACCCGCCATTAGACACGTTGCCTTGCAGGGCCAACGTGAGGTTGAACTTCTTTTCTCGATGTCCTGGTTTCATCTGGGGTAGAGTTAATTTTCTTCCTAATAGCTAGTATAGTGCTACATTTGGGATTTAGTATGAGAAGAATGTTGATAACACACTGATGCTTTCATTTGTTGCTAAGCAGTGTTTAGACTAAGTCAAGGATTTTTCAGCTTCTCCTGCCCAGCCAGCGAGAAGGCTGGAGGGGCACAAGGAGTTGAGAGGGGACACAGCCGGGACAGCTGACCCCAACTGGCCAAAGGGGTATTCCATACTATGGGACGTCACATCCAGTATATAAACTGGGGGGAGTTGGCCGGGGATTGGATCCCTGCTCGGGACCTAACTGGGCATCGGTCAATGAGTGGTGAAAAATTGCATTGTACATCACTTGTTTGTATACTCCAATCTTTTTATTATTATTATTATCATTATTCTTCTCTTCTTTTCTGTCCTATTAAGCTGCCTTTATCCCAACCCACAAGTTTTACTTTTTTCCCTGATTCTCTCCTCCATCCCAGTGGGTGGGGAGGAGTGAGCAAGCGGCTGCGTGGTGCTCAGTTGCTGGCTGGGGTTGAACCACAGCACCTGATCCCAAGTGGGTACAGTTTTCCTTTAAAACCTCAGCAAAGACAGGGAAAACAGTTTAGTAGGAGATTGTGCGTGAAACTATTGAATGTTAGTGCCTTATCTTTACGGGAACAGCTCTTACCTCAGAAACTACACACGTCTATACTATACTTTCTTAGTGATTAATAGCTCTTCCTCAGACACACTCCACAGACAAAAATCTGGGACAAAGCTAAAATTTGTTCCTGTAACTCAAAAGTGATACACGAGGCTGAAATACAGAAATCCAATCAATGTCAGGAGGGATTGAACAGTTAAATCATTGCATTTATTTCTGAAAAACAGACAGAGCCCCTTGAAAAACACTCCATTAAGAGATCGCTTTGTGTTATTTGCCAGAAAAATAAACTGCGTGCATACATATGATAGCTGACCGATAAGGGCTACATGGGTGTCAATTTATTGCTTACTCCATTGTCAGGGTCTGCAGCCCAGGACAAATAACTTCCTCACTAATTCTGATGTATGGTTTTCCTTGGGAGTGGAAGTCATTATAAGCTTTAGATCACCCTCATGGGAAATTGATAGAATGGAAACAGCATCACTTCTGTGAAGAGAACCACTGTCTTGTGAACATTCACTGGCTGGAGAGAAAAGAAATCCAAGAGATTACCCTTAATGGAATGATCTAATATGACACGTTTGTGAATACAGAAAAAATGAAAAACTTCTAATGCTAGCTAGTTTTTGACCTGAATAACTTTGTACATGTTAAATCTTTTATATATATATATTTTTTAAATTAAAAAACAAGTTCTCAGGCATGAAAACATGCTCCATTCTCACATACACAGGGAGAGATACTGCGATTAAGGCAAAGTATTGGGCATTAAAAGATGTGTGTTGAAAGCTAAAGCATGGTGAAGTCAAAGAAAGCTTTACTACTGGTTTCTAGGGCTCAAGTTTTCACTCCACGATGTATGTGATCTGCCCGAACCTCCTGTTATCATCATGGGCAAATTGCATATTTTCTTACTCAGAAGGTGTTTACCTATTTGCTTAATTTTAAACATATGAGAATTCTACTTGGGCTTCCTGAATTGCATTTTTCCATATCTCTGTGATAAGTGTGAAAAAGATTTTGTTGTCAAGCACATGAAGATGACTTGAAGCAAAATTAACACTGCAGTCTGCCCGCGGAAAGCCGTCTGAAGACAGAGTCCCCGAATCCTTTCCTAAAGGTGGTTACTTACCTCTGTCCTTCTTTCAAAGGTGGAACAGAGATTGTCCCTTCCTCCTAAACCCCAGCTGTAGATGGTGGTAGTTCAGTGGTTAGGGCACTCACACTCACTTGCCTGAGGGCTCTCTTATAACCTACCAACCCTCCAGCTGGCCCTGCCCGCCGCTCATTAAGTTTCCAAGAGAGCGTGAGAGAGGGTAAACTTCACCTCTGCCTTTGGAATAGCAATGCTCTAAAAGAAAATAACGCCAGATTCAGTGGAGCACAAAGAGGCGATAAGTGAAAGCTCAGCTGTCTCACACAGTAACTGGGACACTCTCCCAGGAGCGAGCGAGTTCTTAAATGGGCTGTTAAACCTACTTACTCACTTACTTACTCACTTACTTACTTACTTACTTCTACCCAGTGCTGCGTCTTATTCCAGAATAATATTTCGTGTACTCGGTCACATAGGAAACTTCTGCTGCTCTTCTCCCTCTCGTAGTGAGGAAATACAAAATTAGCCATTGAAGGTGTTCAAACTTCTTCAGCTGAAAACGAGATTCGTTATCCTTTTTATCCTTCCCTTCCCCTATTTGAACTCTGTGGCTCTTGGCCCGCACGTCCCTACCTCTGAGTTCAGTCTGGGATTACTCCTTCCCTTCCCTTCCGGACGCCACTCTGTCGCGGGAAGAGCAGAGGCAATAGGAGAAAGGAGAAAGTTGCTTATTTGGCACAGAACAAAGCCATGACCCCACTACTTTTCCGTGTGCCATTCTGCAGAGCTCCACTCCCTGGTCCTGTCTCCACCACATCCAGTTTGCGAGCACCCACAAGCCCTCCGCGGGCCGTCGCACCCACAGATTTGCTGGGCCGGGGCCCCACATGGTCCGTGAGCTCTGAGGACGTTGGCTGGGTTGAGGCCCTCAATGAAGAAGACCTCGCTGGTGAATTCTGATCAGGCGTAGGGACAAGCAACGATCTGAGCTTTGGTTGTGGAGCTGGATGCAGCTCATACGATACAGTTAAAAGAAAGCAAGAAAAATCAAATTATTTTTCAGACCCATGGCTTTGGTTTCATATTGTATCTACGCTTGCTTCTTCTTTCTGATATTAACTTCAGTTAAATATAGGTTTGTATTTGTTTAAAGTTTGGATCATCATGTTATTTGTTAACCTGAGGGCTCAGAGCTGATCCTGTAAGCCTGGATATTGCTTGATCTGTTCAAAAAACCAAGACTTTTCCCACATTTACAAGTGTTATCGTTGTCAAATGATATATTGAACCATTGTGAAACAATGTGTCTCATGACACATCTGTCAGTGGGCATATTTAACTCGTTTGGGTCTTGTATCTTTTACAGATAAATTGCATTTCCTAGTCCTAGGTCTCTATAATTGAAACTATTTGAATGATAATTAAGCCTCATCAAGCCACTGCAAGTATAGATATGAAGAGGCTCACACAACACCATTTATAAAAGGATAGAAAATGCACTAAGAATATAAGATGTATGCTGTCATTCATTCTTTGAAGAATATGAATAAAATTGGCTACTAAAACTGTAAGCTCCTCTCTGACATTCAGAAATCAATCTGATATTTGTGTTGAACTCCTAAATCAAGTAGAAATAAATTTGTGGAGGAATTTAGAATAGTAGTTTAGAGAGGACAAGTTGACAGTACATGTTTTCATGATTTTGTTCTTAGTTTTACTTCTTCGGATTTTGCTCCATGAGACAGCATAATTTCTGGATTTTTACTTGCTTCAACTCCATTTAAACTATGAAGCTTTACTGAAATCAAAAGCAGAACTTTCTCCCAATTAAATAAGGGCTGTGATTCCCCGCTCAGCTATTTATGGCCTTACCTTTTACATTTTTAGGTAAGCATAATTTTTAGCTTTAACTCCTAAAAGACAAGGAAGTTTATTGTTGACCCTGAAGGTGAACAGAGTCCAGGGCTGTGGCAGAAGTTATCCAGAGAGTAATGTCCACGCATACCTGATTTCAAATGTGTTTTACAAACACCTGGGGGTTTATTAAAACTTCTTGGTCTCACTGGGAGAAATGCAGCTTATTATTCCATATTTCAGGGATCCTGAGGATTTAAAAAAATTCAGTAGATATCCAGAAGTAACAGAAACTTGCTGGTTTAATGGCTAAGCAGTTTCTGGGAGAAAAATCTGTTTACTGTCAACAGATCATTCCATCAGTCATTTAAAAATGTCAGGACCCAAAAGCCTCACGGCACCACAGCATAGGCAGGTCATACACTCAGGTTCAACAAAATGTAGCAGAGACCCAATTTTGTGTTAATGCACAGGACAGGTGTAGTGCAAATTCATTTCGAAGTAATTTCTAGCAAACCTTAGAATTCTTAATGGTGACTTGAATGGCAAAGAATCCAACAGCACTGTGGCACAGTGAATAGAAATCATGCAGGAATTCTACACCTCCGCATTACTGAGAGTGGAAGAAAGACTGTCCCCTGTTTAGGAAAATGACTTAAAGCAGAAACGTATAGATGCTTTTCTGTCAAGTATGAAGTCTGGGCTGGATGTGGCCTCTTCTATTTCAGTGGAGCTGACCTTCCCACCCTAGGGTTTGAATTTATTTCTGTAGCTGCTGATGCAAGAAAATCGTTGGGAGCTGCTGTTAGTCAGCTGCCCTCAAGGCTAGTTTATAATTATTGAAGACAATTACAAGATATGTTAAACTATTATGTGATGTTATTTGAACAGGTTAAAACTCATTAGAAACCACATAAAAACTTTTTTCATTAATGCCATGGAACAGTCCAGTACCTCATTTTTGTGTCATAAGCAAATTTTTCTGCTTTTACAAACACACCCTCTCATGTACAGTACTGGCCTACAATCACGGCCAAGTGGATTAAGTATAAATTCAAAATCATGAGACTTCGGTTATAATTCCTTTCACTGCCATTAGGGTTAGGGAACAACCTCGTAGCAGGGATGGCAGGAATCGATTTTGCTTCTTCGCCCCCTGCTCAAATGCGCTTGCTGTGCTCTGCCAGCATCTTGTACGAGGTGTACCGGGGGGGGTCTCTGCCTCTGACACTGCAGAAATCATTTACGCTCTGAACAGCAGCTTAGAGTCATCAAGGAGTGCAGGGAAACTTTTGTCATTAGGTGTATTTACACTTTGTCTGCAAGGCTGGTCTTCGTAGATGATTAGTGAGTGCTTGGCTGGGCTGGCCTTCCACCACAGCTCGGCAAACTATCCCGTCGAGCAAGTTGCTGACTGACCACTTTTCTCACATTTAGAAGCTGTTTCATACAGATTGCACAGAAGTTTCTTCCATTTTGCATGAAGTAAAGTTTGGGGATTAAATAAACTTATTTATTCTATGAAACAGCATGCTTCAGTGTGTTTAAATGTCAAAAGACAAAACAAAGTTTTTCAGTGTAAAGAATTAAAAATCGATATCTCCATTTCTTAAGTACCAGAATTAAAAAAAAAAATAAATAAAAAAACAGTCATGTCATGAATTACAGTAAAGAACTTGAAACTACAGAGCTAGGAAACAGAATACTAACAGACCTTTGATTTGGGAAATATTTGTCTTGACGTGCCACTTGGCACACTCAAGTAAGGGAGGCAAAAAGTACACAAGTTTATAGCACTCCATTAGCTATAGAGGTCTTAGACCTGAGATTATAGCAATAAGCAGCTTCTAACAGTAAAATCTCAACAGGATTACAGTTCGTATGTCTCTTAGTTACATCTTGAGCGCTTGCTTTACCTTCACCTTGGATCAGAGAAGGAGGAAGCAAAAAAGAAGCGTTGGTGATTTCTGCCTCTAACGTGGCAGAGCTGAGCTGCGGGTTTCCAGTTCCTTCATGAAGCAGAAGGGGAACAAGAGGAAAACTGAAAAGTAATTGTTGTTGTGAGGGTCCTTCTGAGATCATGTATTTCTCTGTCTATGGAGAAAAAATAGTCCCGCTAACTTCAAAGATGGGGTCAAAGCTTTTCTGATTTGAACCAAATCTGGCCACTGTTAATGGAATCATCCTAACAGGGTTAGCTGGTATAAAGAAGAAAGTATTTCCCAGTTTGTTGGTGTTCATACTTCCAGAGCAGTTCTCGTGACTCAGGAGTTGTCTAGAAAAAATCTGTAAACCTAATTAGTTATGATGATCTTAAAAATCTTGTATTTTGGACAGCTTAGCTGACACAGTTCTCCAGCCTTTGAGGCGAACTTGTCAAGAATATTCATAATTTCTATGAAAAGTAAGGTCAGAAGTCTGACTTAAAATATGAAAAGGTAAGAATTCAGTTTTAACCTTGAAACTCCCTCTCCCTTGCTGTTATTGGAAGTCAGAATCCATAGGAAGACCAAGTGATTATGTATCATTTGATGTCTTGTAGAGTAACTCTTTTTTTTGAATCACAGACTGTAAAAATGTGTCTTGTTGGGTGGGGCTTTCCTCCTGGTCATTGTTTGAGGGCTAAATTCAATACGAAACCAATCTGGATTTTACCCACCACGAGTAAGTTAGTTTAACGTTCAAATGATCTTGTCCGCCAGAATCCTTTGTCAGCACGGGGATATTGCAATCAATAATCTCTTTATTGCGGAAGTTCTTTAAAGGCACTTTTGCATAACAAAGCAAAAGCAAACAGCTAAAAATACTAGAGATTCTAACCAGGAAACACAAAATAATCTCAAAATTTACCCCACTGTACTATCATCTGACCATACATACTTCAGAAGAATTTTATTTTCTGTACTTTCATAAACCAGCTTTTCTCTGCCAGATACTAATGAAAATGTCTACAAACATTTCCCTTAATACAGTACTAAAATGCATTTGGTAAAAATACCTTGGTAATGTAAACAGAAATGCTGTCCAAACTTGTGTCTTTTTAGCCTGGATTTACTATTGATGGTATAAGCTTTGTGCAAATCTGTGGATGAAGCTGTCTGGCCCTTGTCTGGATTTAACCGGCTTCGACAAAAGAGCTGAACACCTTTCTCACTGACAGAGAGCACAAGCACTGATTGTTGCTAACAGAAGCAGACATAGCCTGCTGATGGCTGGATTGTAAGCAGCTTCACTTGAATTTTATAAATGAGTTTATTGTGATCGTAGCATGTGAATTTTGACTTTTACCAATGGAGAACCTGACTCAAGTAACCTCACTAGTAACAGTGGAACTATTATTTATTTGAGTAGTGCCCAGTGACTCCCAACAAAGACCACTAAACAAATATACAGAGTAAAAAGCAAGCCCTATATCCAGAAGCCATATAATTTAAAACAAGTAAGTCAGACAAATGGAGACAAAAAGGAAGTGTTCTTATTCCTTTTTACAGAGGGGGATTTGGAACAATAACAGATGGAAAGATTTGCCTACAATGATGCAACGTGTCAATGGCAGAGAAGAAAAGTGAATTGAGAATTTCTAAGTCTCTGTCTGTTGTCCGAAGTATGGCGCTTCAAAGCGGAGTTCAACACTTTATTTCTAAATCAAGATCCAGCTAAGGGTGGTCTCAAATAACTTTTTTAGCTTAAACCTCTCCTTTCTATTTTCATTTCTAATAATCCTCACAATAGTTTATCCTACCTATACATAACCCACTCAGCATATTACATGATATATTTTGTAGAAAATACAGTCTAAAGGAGTTCTCATCCCATTTTGACACACGAACAAATATTCATCTATCATTATGAAGGCAGCAAAGGGAATACATACCTTCAGTTCTTCAGACTTTCCTCTCTTCTCCAAAAAGCTGGAGAAAGCATTGTGATCCAGGCTCTGTTCTCGCTCACACTGTTACTCATCTTGAGGGACACCACTAAACGTGGGGGAGTTGGACCCATGTGAACTGGTGTGAGGTAAAGAAGAACCTGGCCTTTCTCTTCCTGGAGAATTCCTCTTTGGCTTTTACAGCTATACAGGACACAATGAAATGTGTGCATTTCAAAGAAGGCAATTACAGCATTATTTGAAATATATATATATATATATTTGTGATACACTTAAAATCAATATGTCTTTAAGGGGGAGGAAATTGAAAAGCCTATAAATAAATATGGAGAAATATTCCAGTGGCCTTTTCCCCCTTCGTGTTTGCAGAGCCGTGCCAACATTCTAAATGTGTTTGCTTTTAGATTTTTCCTTTGTATTTATTTTTTCTGCAAAACATAATAAGTCTGTGTAGGAAAAAAAAAAAAATCACCGCCTGGAGGTTTTGAGCTAGTGCATAGAAGCAAGAATCACTAAAAAATCTATGAACTTTAGCAGTGACATGACACAGCACTTTGGAAAAAGCATACCAGTGACTCTGCTATTTGCTTTTAAAATATAGGACCACTTCTGTTACTTTTAGTTTAGTTTCTCTAAAACATAACTACTTTCTAACACGTGTATCAGACCCTCAGTGTGAATTCCTTCAGGTGATTGAACTTACTGGAGTTAGGTTGAGGATCTGAAAATTATTAGTGCACCCAGCTATCTGTCACTGTGAAAGTGAAATGAAAAAGAATAGTTTCCTTTCTAGTAAAGGAAAATATTATTAGTATTTCAAGCTATTTACATACAGTCATAACCTGGTGTAATGAGGATGGAGAGCATGTCATGCAGAGCTATAGGGCGGCAGCTGTAGGACTGTGCTGACTCCACGGCATTTTTTAGGAAAACGAGACCTGGCTGCACAGCCACGCTGCATGGGTGAGTGCACGTGGGTCCAGGTGTACCCGTAGGTACCTGATGCCCGTCCGTCATTCCTGTCCCATGTCTTCTGCATCTCTTGCCCCTCTCAACCAGACTTGGCAGAGGAAGGTTTGAAAGGTTTGAAGATCTTAAGGTTCCTACCAAAGTAATGAAAACAGATGACTGAGAATAGGAGAAAGCCTCTTAGAGAAGGGCTGCTACATAAACATACCCTTGATTAGTAACGCAAGACACTATACAGAAGAGAAATGGTCAGAATGCCTAAGCACAAGAAAAGCCCCAACTCAGGCTTGCTTGGGAGTAGCAGAATGGACGTGAGATTGAGGCTGGGGACAGTTAAATTGTACTTCTTGCCTTTCCTTTCTGTGGTGAATATAGGGATGTTACCAAGAGTTTTTATTCCATTCCTTTGAGCTGCTCAGTGAATGATATGTATCCATGTCTGAATTAGCAAATGAAGCAAGATGGTTTCACAGAAACATTCAAAGTTTATCTAATCCACCTAAGCATATGAAACATCACTCTGATAATGACTGATGAATGGAGTTACTTATAAATAAGAGCATGATGGATGTGATATGAGAACAGGTACTAGCCCAGGAATACTGGAGGTGAAGGTAGTGAAGGTTGTAACAGTCATGTTCATCAAATAATTCAGCACTGGATCCTGGTTCAGACTCAAGAGCCATTGGGAAATGCTTGGTATACATTCTGCAACAGTATTTTGTTTCCTGAAACTATAGCTATTAAATGAAACAGTGCTTTGCTAATCTGTGCTGCAGACTTTGAAGAGCCACAAGCAGTTTCAGCACAGCCATTCAAAAATACGACGTTGCCATCCACAGTCAAACTAGAATGATGTTGGTCAAGATCATACCCTCACTGTCAACTCATGGTGTTTACAAACAATATAGCACCTAAGAATCATGTGCTGTATTAGACTTCAATACTTTAGGTTGACATCTGCAACCTGTATTAAAATAGGGCAGATAACCAGACAGCAAACCTGCGGCTTCCCCAGCACTGGGAAAGCAGAGATCTAGGTAGGACTAAGTCTCAAAAAACAGTAAACCATCTGTATTTATTTCGTACAGTGGAGAGGATAGGGGTTGCACCACCCAGCCAGTTGGGACATCATCATATTCTTTATCCTACATTCAACAAAAAGGGTAGAGGTGGGAATTGTCTCTTGTTCCCCGCACTTCCCATGGGCATCATAAATGTCCCATATTAGCAGCCTGTTCCTCCAAAGCTGTCAAGCCCTTTGCCTACCCCAAGAGGCTCTTTAGTTCCCCCAGCACTTCATGATCCCTGGGCACACTGGAATGGAATGGAATTTGGGTAGAACTGTACATTCTGTATGATAATCCCAATACAGTGTTTACAGACAAAGGGGCATGCGTTATCACTGATCTCTCTCGCCTCTTTCCTTTCTGTTTGCTGGATTTGAACTTACAGTTCACAGGCAATAGGTGCCTGTTGAGTGTTGCAATAACGAGTTGGGTTGTGTCTGCAAAGTAGTCGGATGCAGCTGGGAACACAAAGAGTAATACGAATTTAAACCAGCTGCCGCTAGACCAAAACCCCAGGACGTGCGGTATTGCCAACTCCAGCCAAGGCAAGTGCCCACAAAATACAAGATTTGATCAATTTTTACAAGGTTTTTTTTAAAAAAAAAAAAAATCAGTCTGTGGCTCGCCTCCCCCCAGCCTTTTTTTTTTAAGCCTATATGTTTTATTGTAAGCTTTTCTTTTCAGCCAGGAGGTCTACACATGAACTTCTAATGAAAGCCACTGTTCTCACATGAGAATCTAGAACTTTAAGAAATAAATCAAATATTATCTCACATTTAACAAACCCTAAGAGTTATCACACTCTAAGACTGTTAAAAGCCTTAAAATAAAGCCCAAGTGAAAAATGTTTTTACAGAAAAGACAACACTTACTGTATGCTAATTTTATAGTTACTTTCCAGTAGTTCAAGATTTTGAAACTGCCCAATGCATGAGCACACTGATTTTTACTTGCAGACAGAAGTATTTTAAAAGATCATTTAAGGAGCCCCAAATTCCAGTAATTTGCAGGGGAAAAAAAAATTTGCCTCTTCAGGGTATTGAAATGCTATATCCAGTTGATCTAGAATTAAAAATTGATCCTTTGTCCTTGGAAACTCTTTAATTAAGTCAATACTAAACAAATTTGATTTACTTAAAAATAGTTCAGACTGGGGAAAACTGAAATATAAACATGTATTATTTCCAAGGGAAAATACATGATGGGAATCTAGCTGGGAAACTTTATTTTACAAAATTTGAAATATACAGATCATTTTAATCACCTTATTGTCATAAGGGATAAATTCCATAAGTTCTGTGATCAAAGCATTGTGCAGGACTGCCTGCATGTGTATTTAGCATAACTGAGGTTTAAGAATGTTCTTTAAAGAAAGAAAGATCACCTTTCATTTGGAAATATCATTAGATCACTGGGATCATATGTTAATGTCACTACATCTGTTAAAGCAAAAAGGATATTATTTACTGTACTCTTTTTGGAATTCTAAATATTTTTATAAGCATGGAGAACAGCAGCTTGGCTAGTGACTATTCAAAGAGGTAGCAACTCTGACTCACTCTTAAAAAACCCCGCTGTTGACCCCTTACTTTTTTCTTTTATATTTTCATGCTCAGTGTTCCTTTTTTTTCTTTGTTGATGGATGATAATGTCCTAACTGCTAATATCCTTCTATTAAAAAGTGGTTTCCATTTTTCATTACAAAGAGCTTTTCATTCTAGAGAAATTATCTCTTTGATCTGTCCTGTTCCTTTGAGTTTGGATCCTCAAATTCTTGGAGGCCATATCTGAAATTATCCCATCTGTTCTAGCCCATACTAATATTAAAAATATCTGAACCTGTTCCCCATGATTTTGTACTGGAGCGGCTTTATCTATAGAGTCATGGGAGCTTCCCGTTCAGAACATACACATGACATTCACAGAACTGACATTGATTAAATTAGCTTTGGATAAGTACCAAACACAAATCACAAATGTCCTGTGGGAACCTCAGGAGCTGAGCAGTACGGTGATATAAGTGCAAACCAAATAACTGTAATTTTTATTTCTTTCAGAATATGACAACAAAATAACCAGCTGGCATTCACACCACTGTTTTTCTAGGACTGCCTAGCCTTGTTGGCAGGCATATAGTTCACTTGTGCCTCCCTACCTCGTCCAAAAATTTCCTGGGAGCTACAGTCACTATGCAATTTCAAAGTGCCTGCTCCATTGCTACGTGGCATCTAGCTTGTACCTGTAGCTCTATAAAAAATTCAAGTCTGAACTGAGCAGTGTAGGATTTATTCAGAGCCACCCGAAATCTCTCCTTAAGCCCCCCAGAGAATTCCCCACACATTAGTCACAGAGAACACCATGACTATTTGTTTGATGCAATACTGACAGTGATTCCGTCCCCTTGTATTACCTAGCGTTATAATAACTGGAGGACCGATTACAGAAGTAGGAAACGTGAGTTTTCAGTCTCATCCTCCTCAAAGCGTTGAACCCACCTTGAAGTTTCAAGTGGTGAGACACTGTGAGTGAGAGCACTCAGTGTCCTCTCACTGAAGCTTAACCATCGCGCATCCAGGCACATAACGTGGTGGGGCAGGTACTAGACAGCAAGAGGGAGCCTTGTGTTATCATAGGGGTTAGGACAGTCTGGGTATAGAGAAGCGGACTCAAAATTCCAACCCCTGAAATGTATATATATTTTACACTGGACAAGTACTGGCCAAAAAACCCAACAAACAAACAAAAACCCCAAATACCAAACCAAACCAAACAAAACCCAACCAACAAACCAACCCCCTAAACACATCACTATTTTTTTTTTTTATAGGATTATTTTTTAGACCAGACAGGGCCTTGGACCAGTTCCCCACAAAGCTGCATGGGTACCAGTGCCCAGAGATGGGAGCAAGGCTACACCCAAGAAGGCAGCCGGATCACCTCTTCAGCAGCAAAGTGCTTTTAGGCCACGTGAAAGCAACTGTACAACCCCCGTCTCTGTTTCCTCTCGCTACTGATTTGTATAGGGAATTTACGCAGTTCTGATTTCCCCCTGCACTCTCACACCAATAAACCCTTCAGGGACATCTAATTTTGGTGGTACAACTTCTAAATCAGCTGACCTGGATCCACGCGTTACCTTACTGAGCTTTAGCACAGCTTCCCTGAGTTGTTCCCCACGCCGTTGCTTTGAAGCGCGCTGTCTCTGAACATCGTTTTCTCTGACAGTGCAGCGCCACATGGCTATCTGTCACCTCCAGACTTATTTAGTATGTTTTAAAGTGTCAACTATGTACAAGGTGTGGATGTTACGGCATTCTGTAAAACTTATGTTTATTTTTCTATGATGTCCTGCATTATTCTAAAGCTCCCTGTGTCCTCTAGTGTCTACCTAACAGAATTGCACAAATTGGCAAACAGATACTTGTTTCCATTTTCTTATCTCAAAACTTTAAAAAAAACCCAAAAAACCTTTCCAACCTACAAATGTTCTCCTCTATTCTTTCTTATTCCTTTTTTACTAAATATTATATTAATATTTAGTGACTATATTAATATAGTGATCTTTATATATTTATTCCTGTTAAGCACCAGAAGCACGTGTGGCAATATTGCCAATTTTATATGTAATCTTGCACACAAACATATGTCTATTGTCTAATTATCTGTGTGCTTGCTGGAGATTTTAGCAGCCAGCATGTACATTTTATTGTGAATGTTGACGACAGGTTTTGGTAGGCATTGTGTAGTATTTTCTTACACACTGAAACACACCCTCCTCTCACTTGGGCTTGCCAAATTATCACTGAGGACAATAGGAGCTGCTTCTATTCATCTTAAAATAATATTTGGGTACAGACCACAGTAGATTTTTACAGAATTTGGATTTTAGCCTACTGTGGAAAGCCAGTATGAGCACATAATTGACAATCATTTTATAATACAGATACATTAGGAACAAATTCAGATTCGCCATGTGACTTTATTTGGGGCCTTCTGAATTCTTGACTGTATAATATTAAAGTGGGATCCAATTAAGATAGTGTTAACCATTTCAAGTTGTAGAAGGTATAAGCTAGTGTAACTAGGCTCCTACTCAAACCAGAAAAATAAAGGTACTTCTAGAGGACGTCATTCTACAATACCTATCCAGGAAAAGTTGGATGAATTACTCTACAGGAGTTACCTTTCTGCCCACATGCGCTAGGATACTTGTCCAGCTTTTACATGGCAGCCTTTACCCAGATAATCCCATCCTTAATAACCTTTTAAAACAGGGGGAGTGCATAAGTAATTTTTTAAAATGTAACAAACCAGTGAAACATGAATAGGTGTTTATCAGATTTGGATGCAATTTACTGCGCTAGACTAGTGAAGAACCATCCCACGTGGATTGAATAGAAGTATTTGCATATCTGCAGAAGCTACTTCACCCTGACTGAGGTATTCTGTATTTCTGAAAACGTAGCTCTTGAGGGAAGGCAGCACTCCCTGCCAGCTTGACTTGATATCTCAGGAGCAACGCACGGAGCTTTGCCTTCAAAGGGCTGACGAGCCAGTTGAGAGTTTATGGGCAAGGCTCAGAGGACAAGCTAATGCAGGTGACATCATAGCAGGTATCTACCAGACACTGCTTGATCAAGAAGGTGAAGTCCACGAAGTCTTCTTTAGGCAACTGGAGGAGGAAGCCTTGTGATTCCCGGCCCCTGCACTCCGGGGAACCACCTGCCATCTGCTAGAAGGGCAATATGGCTTGCGGCAAGCAACCCAGGAGATTTCTGGAGTGTGTTGAGCATACTGGGTTGATGCTGGTGATCCAGCTAGATCCAGCCCAGCTAGATGATCTGTTGGTTCTGTCACTAACAAACAAGGAAGAACGGGTTAGAAATGGAAAGATCAAGGGTCTCATCTGCAAGGGCCATGAGACTGTGGACTTTAAACTCCCCAAATAAGTGAGCAAGTGATTGCTCAGCTATGTGCTTGGGAGGATCGTAAGTAAGACTACCACGCAGAGCAAAGGGGCCCCGAGGAGCTGGCCGATTTGCCAGGATGACCTCCTCAGAGGGCAAGAACTATCCGTGCTGATGGGCAGGGAACTGAGCAAGCACAGCAGAAGGCTAGTGAGGATAACAGTCAGCTGGTCTCAAACACAAAACTGGGATGACTGGGTACTGGTCTCAAACACAAAAAGAAAGTATACAGAAGGTGGAAATGGCAATGGGCTACCCAGGAGGAAAAGAGAGACACTGCCCAAGCACACGGGGATGGATGCAGGGAAGCCAGTGCTCAGCTGGAGTTGAAACTATCATGGGATGTGACTGGTGACAAGAAAGGCTTCTGTAAGTAGACAGGATGTTTTCAGTTTCCATGTAGATGCACGGAAAAAATAAGTGAAACATAGTTGTTATATCCTGCTCTGTATCACAGACCTAGTCAATGAAATGGATCTGCTTTCTAATGAAAAAGTAGCTCCATTATTTTACCAGATTGTTGGGCTTTTTAAATGTAATGTTTGTTACAGTGAAGTTAGGTTATCTTTATATTTTAGAATTATACTTATGAAGTAACATTCAGATTCTTGATCTTAATTTTCTGAAGTACTCTGTAAATTGCAAAATGAAGATTACTGAAAAAACTACTGTTGATTTATTTATTACTATTTAATAACCTTCTCAGATTGTATTCTCAGACTGAATTACATCAATAACAAGATTAAAACCTCTTAAACCAACACAGACATCAAGGTAACAGGTATTTGCCATTCCTAATGCAGATAAACCTTTGAGTGGGATGAGAGACTTCATCACTGTGTTCCTTAGATTTTTGCTGGTGGCAGAACAAAAAATAGAAGTTTGGAATTCAGATTCTGTTCCAAGCACGCCATTCCCCTCTGAATTGACACAATTCTTTTATTTGAAGTTCTCTAAGTATGAAACTCAGCCTGTGGAAGGCACTTGAAATGGAAAATTTTTAGCCTAAATAAAAAGAAGTTACTGAATTTATAAGCACCAGAAATGGATTACTGAAATGGGAAGTTTAAACAAAAAATAATTAATAATGCTACCACCTACACTTGTAATACCACACCTTCCTCAGTTTTCCTCAAGATATGCCGGGTCAGCACACTGCCCAGAAGATAGAGAATGTTTTAGGTTTTCAAGTTTACTCCCCCTAAACCACTGAAGCCATTTGATTAAATGAATGGGAAGAGCCATTCAGCAAGAATGAAAGATGTCTACTACAACACTTCTTGGAAAAGAGCTGACAATATTTGTAAGACTCAGTGAAATTTCTGGAGATTAACTCACACAACAGAAAAGGACAAAACAGAAAAGGACTGGAAGAAAAGGTAAAGGCCTAAAGTATCAGCAATGTTTTGTAAATGTTTTTTCTCAACTGGACCTGATAAAGGGTTTCTGCTGTTTCGAAGTGCAGTATACTATACAGTACTATTTACAACACTCAGAAGAAATTGTTCTGAAGACTCAGGAAACTGATATTCAGCTTACCAGGAAGTTTTATTAGCCAGCTAGTAAATGGCATAGTACTTCAGAAAATAACACACATAATTTTGTAGCATACTATCATATCCCTAGCCATGCACAACAAACAAACATATTAAAGCCCAAATGTTAATATCCTAGTGATTACAATACGTTGAGCCTGACACAAATTTTAGTGGAAGTAATATCATTGACTGTCACAGGCACGGATCAGATAATTCTTGCACCACAGCAATGCTCAGAAGAGTTCATAATTCATTTGGCCAAATATTATTCTTGCTGATGTCTCTACATAGCTGGCCAGTTAGTGTGATCAAAAATATCTGAGAAAAGAAAAAGGGTGTGTTAAAAACAACAAGAAAGTGTTGATACTCACTCATGACTGAGTCAATCTGACGGCTAACCTGGCTGCTAGGAATGACAGTGCAGAAGGATACGAAGGAGAATGACCAGGACATGTGTCTGAATACACAAGATGAAGTCTCTGCTCTGGTACAGGCTTGTTGTGTGACCTCCAGCAAGTCACTTGGGCCCACATCCACAGAAGTATCTTGAAAACTATTTCAAGTGGCACATAATTCAGTTAAGTGTTAAGTGTTTCAGTGCCCTCTGAATCCAAAACCAGTTGGACTTGATGATCTTAAAGGTCTTTTCCGACCTAAATGATTCTATGATGCTTGGTCTTAACCTCTTGAATGGGGATAACAGCTCTTTCCCATCTGACAAGAAGGTGCCAATGACAGTATGCTGAAGACCATGATACACTCTTGTACTGCACTAGTGAGGATTAGGTGAGTAGGAATAAGAAACATTTTCATTACTGAACTGGCCCACTCCATAGCTGGACTGTTTTTACTACATACCTTTGTGGGAAGGTACCACATATGGAAGAGGTAGAATAGGTTGTACCTTTAACTCTCTGAGTAAAAATGAACTAATCTCATTTTAACCTCACAATTTTAGATATTATTAAAAATCCTTCACCTGCTTGATGGTACTCAACCTTCAGAGTGTCTGTGGAGTGACAAACCAATTCTTGTTGCCATTATTTACATGATTTTGTTTTGATATTGAAAGCTTTATTCCTTGTCGCCCAATAAATTTTTTTCATATATATGGGGGGGGGGGGGGGTTCATTACTTTCTATTTTCTGATTTAGCATTTTTTGATTTAGCATATTCATGGATTAGGTTCTACACAAATAGAGGACAAGAGGTCTTTTGTTCCATGGATTTTACATTCTCTTTAACTGTTTCCCATCTTTGTAATGCTGTTTGATTTCACAAGTCAGGTCGAACATTTCGTTCAACAAACTTTGGACACCAACATCTGTGATGATGCTTGAATATACCAGAGTTTGTTGGTAAACAGTGCTTGACTTAAAATTGATGGAAAGCTCTACAAAATTTTGGAGAGCATGCCAAAGCCAAATGGCACTGAATTGATTATTACCCCCAGCAGAATACCAATATTTTGTGGTTTTTTTTTCTGAAAAGTACTCTTACCTGTGTAATTAGCAGGCTGATAGTAATTGCAGTTAAGATCAAAACATTGTTTTCAAACCATGTGTTTAAATATTCTTCACATCCCTAAGCAAGTACAGATGAACAGATTTCAAGAAAAATAATGGCAACTTTTTTTACATCTGTATAAGAACATGCTTTTAAAATATATAGAACTTTCTGCATGTTATGATGGGTTCTGATATTTACTTGCCAGAAAGCAAATACATCAGTAATGTGTACTGCATAGAGTTAGCTATAACATTTTTAAAATTATCTGAACTAAACAGATTGTTCTTAAGTAACTCTGATGTTTTTGTACGGAAGTGTTCCAGAGCTTATGACTTAATCAAAAGGGAATTTGCTTTTGTGTGAGTATAACTGAGAGATTACCTTACAAGTAAATGCTTAAAAGATTATTTTAAAGTTTTCACTGATTCTCATGCATTATGCATCCTGAAGTGGATGTGTATATTTTCCAGATTACAGTCTGTGCTTATTATATTGCTTTTAAAAATAAATTATAAACTATTACATAGCTTAAAATAGCTATAAGTATAATAAAACATATAAATAAATGCTTTCTATGCTTTGAAGTGATCTTTTAATAATGACAAGGGTTTGTAGAACCAGGGAACAATTCCAAACTAATGAGCGAAGAAAGACAATGCTAGATGTCATTTGACAAGATGCTTTCTATTATTTACTGTCCTGCGTTGTCCAGAAACAACCTTTGCCCACTGAATTTTTGTTCTCACTGGAGAGTCCTATTAACGCTGGAGGGTTTATAGAAGAGAATAATATGTATCACTTTGCTCCAGCTCAGGTGATGATATCTGATACTCCTATGCAGACTGGTCCCTTGATATTAAGACATGTAAATGAACTGGTCTCAGGAAACATATCTTATATTTCAATGCCTTGCTCATTCCTCTTATCCTGTAAAGTATTGGAGATCTCTGGACACAGATAATACAAACAGGTAGAGACATTGCTGACATTCCTTAAGTAATGAATAGTACTTGCAAGTAGGAAATGTACAGTATATTTTTTATATACTGTCACTTTCTGTTGTCATCATTGATTTGCACAGCATGGATTTCTGAATGCCAAGACGCTTACTACTTCGTAAACCACTACTAAATGTCCCTGTGATATTGATCAGGCACAACTCCTGCTTTCTTGAAATATCCTTAATTTATAACTGCCTACATGACTGACACCTAACAAGTAAAAAACAAGGCTTCAGAGTGACCAAAGACAAAACAATTAATGCTATTAATACTCTGTCACTTGTAAGCCAAGTCTTGGTGGAAAACATGTTTTGTATGTTTTTTTTCCAAAGTACATTTAGTAGCAAAAGTTACATTCTTCAAGACAGTTTTTTTCTTACCATACTGTATGTTGAATCCCTTGGGCCATCACAAAACCATTTCTTCAGACTGGATTTTGTACATGAACATGGGATTTGAGTACTATTTTCCTTGTTTTTATTCCCTTCCCACTGTGTGACATTGTATCTTCCACAGCATTCCATCTAGGATAGAAATCCTGCAACTTGGTAACTCTAACACCTAGAAAGGCTGTCACACAGAGAATTCTCACCCCAAGAAATGCTAGCTGTTAGCTGACTAAATTAGCTAGATAGTTTCCCTCTCTATACAGTAGAGAGAGGTTTCTGCAGGGGATGATTCATGCTTGTGTATGTATCATTTCCCATGATACACACTGGATAGTACAGACTTAAGACCAATATGATCTTAAAATATACTTTTGAAAGGAACTTTCTTTTAGTCTCTAAATTATTCTAGGAGACATGTAAATAGAAAAAAAAAGAAAAAATTACAAACCCAAATTAAAGTAGAACATTTTGACTATCACCCTTAAACTTCCGAAGTAATTTCAATGTAGAAATTGTGTGTAAGCAATAAGCTATATTAAGGATGTGGTCCCTGTGAAGTACAACAAAAAGAAGAAAGAAAACTATACATTATTGGAAACAACATAAAGAATGTTGTTTCATAATGAATACAATAAATGGGGACAGATTTTATAAAACATATTTTAATAAATAAAAACACAGACACTCTGTTTTACTCTGATCTAGAAACTTGAATACGGACTGGATTTTGAAAACTTTCAGTTACTCCTTTGTCAGTTCTAATGTCATATTTGCAAAAATTCTCCGCTCCTAGCAAGAGATCTTTAGAAAGTCTCCCGTTTTGAACTTGTATTTTAGCAGCAATTGATCTCTTGTGAACACATAGCTCAAACTTGAAGCACAAAGCAAATACTGTGCCCTGTTCAAATGGATTATCAGCTAGCTCCTCCCTATAATCTATTTCAATACCAGTAACACAAAACCAAACCAAACCACACCATCAAACAGCTTGGAGAATGGAATTCTCGTCATGCAGGAAATTCCAAGTTTCTCTTTTTGAATCAGGATGAAGCTTCAGAAATATGCGAATTGTTTTCTGGGATGAAAAGTCTGTCACATTTTAGCTCAGAGATGCTAAACAAAAGCATCTCATTTTGTGTTCTGGAGAGTCAATCCAAGAAATATTGCTTCTAAATTTTGAAAAATTAGGTAACTTAGCCAAAACTGTCCTTTCTCTGTAAAAACATTCAATGTCAACAACTCTCTAAGTTCAGTTAAAAATATCACCAGCTTTAAGCTGTACATTAAATATTACCAAAAATATATAAAAATACAGTTCTTCTCCAATACTACTCATGATCTCAGTCTTTTTATTTTCCTCATGGCAGATGCTGATGATATTGTAAAGAGCTGGAAACATATAACACAAGACTTGGGGATGGCAGTGTTTCATTCAAAAGTGTGATTACAGTTCACTTTGGCCGATCTGATACGTTATCTGGCTTAGATACCAACAGCAAAATAGCCACAAGACTTTAGGTTCTGCCACAATTTAAACATGCCCACCAGGGTAGGTGGGGGGTAGGTAGCTTTCCTGAAATCTGTGCTCCCACAACAGTTCAATAAAACTGAGCTCAAGTATACCAGCACAGTCTAGCTGCACCACTGACATAATGGGGTCACCATTAATCACTAGAGAAATCATGAATGCAATGAGAGAAGACTAGCTTTTCAAAGAACAGATTTTAAATATACATTACAAATGCATTTGTAATCTTGAGTCTAGACATATATGCTTCGTGAGTTATCTGGAATCATAAATTATCTTCAGTGTTTGCCAAGACCATGTGACTCACCTCTGCAAGAAGTCATATTAAGGGACTCACAGCTCATCTATAGAAGCATATTAAACCATATTAAACTGTTCAGCTGTAGTGTTTGTAATTAAAAGTTCATGATGAAGAATTAATTTGGAGGGTGGATAGTAGGCCACTGGTCAAAAACATTGCTAACAATTTCCATATAATTGATCCCATACAAATGCTTTAAAGGACTTTTCTGAAAAAGTAAACAAATTACATCCCGACAGGCCACAAAAATTTTTATGATTAATATTTAAGTATGCGTGCTGAAAGTATTGATTTGCAAGCTCATTTGAAGCTTTAAGCATTATTTCTGAGAGAGTCTCAGTGCAATGCCTATTCAAATGCTCTCACAGTAGGAGCTCTGCTTTGACCTCACAACACCTCTGCTTGTCCGTGGTTCAGGTCAGTCCTGAGACCTAAGCAGACCGAGTGTTTTATGACATGTAGCACTGCCGAAGATATTAGGAAACCCACCCTTTTTTCAGCTGCAGTAAACTTCAGTGACCAGACCAGTATGCTCCTGCATACATTGACAAGTACTTCAAAAGCCTAATCTTATCCATAATACTCCATATAACAGCAAGGAATCTGCCCACCCAAACCAGATATTAGCAGCGGATCTTGAAAAATTAACCCTTCACTAAAGGAGTTGGTTTTTTAAAGTAAGTTCTGATTGGTACACACATTTTTCATTTGATGCAGTATTTTTGGTGATGATATTTTGTGGGTTTTTTTTTCCTTACATTGTGCTGCACAGCATTCAGAATGTTCCACACTGGTTCCTGGTCAGCCAGACTCTCATTCCCGTACTCAGAAATAACTTCATCAATTCTGTTGTTCCACTGATTGTGGACCTGTTCATAAATATTTATAACATTTGATATATGCATATTGATAAGAGTGTGCATGGGTATTGATAAGAGTGTGGATGGATAGTGCAATCCTTGATCTTTCATTGATTTTCAGGTTTCTTCAAGGGTTGCTTGCAGGCTGCAGCATTCTAATCAATTTGCCAAATGTGATCTAAAACATGTCATAACCATTGCACTAAAGGGAAAGTTGAAATCAAAAGGGGAAGATAATGAAGTGACCCAAATCACATACATGGCACAAACAGATACAAGGTGATTAGCCCAAATGGAGCCAGAAGAGCCAGGGAACATAGTTTAGATGCACCTGATCTGTCCTGAAATACTAAATCCTACCTCTCACACTTTTAATAAGCACAGCACCATATAATAATAAGCACAAACCCAAAACTGATTCTACACCTACAGTGATACAAACTTGTGTAAGCATCATGCGATCTGGCCAGGACATGTATTGCTGTGGGCTAGGGGAGTTAGTAGCTCATGTTGGCCCTAGATAAGGTATCTTTGCAAAGACTGTAAAAGTACACCTTCAACAGTAATTGAAGTGGATGAGCTGATCACAAAAGGTGTGGTTATAGAGAATGTAGCAGGGAATACATGCAGAGATCTCCTATGTCTCTGAAAAGTTTTATTACAAAACAAGAAAAAAATGAGGCTTCACCACCAACTCATTCCCCTTGCTACGGCCATCCTAAAAACAAAATTCCAAAGCTTGCACAGTGAATGATGATGTTACCATCATTTATTATACTTCAGCAACACATAATTAAGGTTGAGATCAAGTGCAATTACAGTTGATATAAAATAAGTTTAACTGCAATCTTTCAGCCAATTTTCCTAGCACAAATAGCTGACTCCAGAATGCTTCATTCCTGACAGTTCAAATCTTTCAATACGTAAAACCATCATATAAAACAGGGAGGACTCCATCATTATAAATTAACATTTAAAGAAGAAATCTTGATGATACATATTCACTTTGATGGCGTAAAACTGATTTATTTGTGCTGTACTCTGCCTGAATAGTAGCAGGATTTGGAGAACTGTATGAGCCTTATGAGAGCAGTGTCCTGGGAGGTTTTCTCAAGCCATAGATTTTGGAATTATGGAATAGGGAAGCGGACGGATCAGTATGGATTCAGTACAGATCACCTTCCATACAATACTGTGAGGAATGCTCAAGCTACTGGAGTTGCTATATGTAGAAAAATAAATTACTGAATAAAGCTTCAAAGCAGTACGGTTACTAGTGACAACAGCTATGTTGGTATTCATTGTTGCTTCCTGTTGTTAAAAGCAAAGATACATATTCTTTATATTAGATCTCTACTTGGACCTAAAACACAGGTGCAAGCAATAAAATTAGTAATTCATTAGTATACTTTAGATGCCATGATACCAATGAATCCTAATATCAATTGCACAGCATACCAATATTATCACCTGCTAGCAGACACAGGTTAGCATCTAATGCTTTCTCCTACCTCTGCTGATGTCCAGGAAAGAGGGACTTTCTGGGTCATCCCTCAAAAAGGAATAAAGCTGTCCCTTACACTGTTGCTTCCACAGGAAGAGTATGTTTTGTTGCAGAGGAGAAACTGGAAATATATTTCCACGCACTCCCCTTTACAACTATTGAACCATGCTGAATTCCTCAAATTAAGTTTTCCATATCTTTTGCTATACGTTGTTGACATGTAGAGTACTCGAGTTCAAACAAAAGGTGATGCAGTATACAGTGAGAACTGACTATTACAAATTTTTTAATTAATTGCAAGAAACTATTTTGAAATTATCAGCAGTCTCACATAATTTATTTACATACCTCTTCTTTCTTCATGAATATCAGCACTGATACTGCCATCTGGGTAACAAACACCAGGATTTGAAAACTCATATACTGAAAAAAAAAAAAACAAATTATGTCTACACATAATATTGAACAAGTGAGCAATGCAATAAAAAATGCCAGAAGCTCATGTATCATCTTTCTATTATTTAGAGTATTTAGACTATTATTACTATTACTATTAGTATTTAGACTATTATTTAGAGTAATTCCAACAAAAGTAAGAAATATCTTTTCCTAGAAACCCTCAGAAAGTGACATCAGAGTTTAAGAGACAGGCTTCAGGCAAAGCACAACTCACTGACAAAGCCATAACTTTCTCGGAAGTGAGGCACAAAAGCTGCTGTTAAGCAGCTGTGCTCTACTGAAGAAAGCTCTTATTTCATTATTTCCTGTTTGAATTATCAAGATACCTAAGTCTCATGCCTAGTCAAGGACTCCTTTGAGCTATAAGACACACAAACAAAACAAAAAGATAGTTCATTTTGTTCATTTTCAGCGAGACCAAATTTTCACCCATAGCATCTAGATATTGTGATACTGGATACTTCCATGGAAGTTGGAAATGAGACACTTCTTTCTCTTCCATCATCTAATAAATTGTGAGGCAAACACTACATGCCTAGGGCAGTAGCAGGAAGGAAGAAGGAAGAAGATTCCTGGTTATAGCACCTGGACTCCTCTCACTCCTGTGCCAATTGATATTAGTAATGCTTAACAAATTAATCAGTAGAATAGTTCTCTGCTTCATAGTCTAAAAGAGATCACGCAAAAAGGGTGACAATAAACAAAAGACAAAGGAAAAAATGTAATCAAAGGGATCATAAGAATGTACAGTTACAGTGTAGTTTTTCAGAAATCAAAGTGTTCTTCCCTTAAAAAGCAGGATTTGTATATAAATATGGAGTATCCAGGTAGGTCTACATAAGTAATAGCTTTTTAATCATACTCTCCATTTCGATATTGTAGCCATACTGTAGCTACCTGTGCCTTCAACCTGCAATATTTTGGGGCAGGTTTTCTTTATCTCTTCAGCATATACTAAGCATGTGAGCACATACCGAGGGAGAGTTACTCTGCATAATTTCAATACTAAATTAATTTTAAAATCTCAAAGTTAATAAATACAGTGGTTAAAATCTTTGCTGCATCAAACTGCAAGTGTTTTGTCACTGAAAATATTCAGGCAGTGATAGGGAAGGATCTTCAGTTTTGTTCAGATTTCATTTGAGCCAGGACTTTACCTATCTGCTTTCTATCAGCAGATTTGTTAAGCACTGTATGTGGAAATCACAACATCAAGACAGAATCACAGTTTTCACGTGCACAAAACTCCCTTCCATTTTACAAGAAAGTTGGAGTCTGATTTACACTTACTGTAACTAGTAGACATTTGTTTTCCACAACATTTCCAAGGAATCCCACGGCTGAAGTAAGAGTAATAACAGATCCAGTTCCAAGTAATACACAAGAAATATATGCCACTAGATGGTTCTTGCCTGAAGAAACTGTAACACAGTGCATTCATACTGTCATTTCTCTTTTTTTTTTTTTTTGAGACTTCCACTTACAAAACTTATTCCAGCAAAACAATTAAATCTTTGCAATATCATTACTGAAAGGATGGAAATAGCAGAATGATAAAAGGGTATTATTATTACTCATGCTATCTACAGCCACAGAAAGAAAAAGATGTATTTTCATAAATTCAGAGGACGGTAACAACATATGAGATGGAAACAGAACATATGCAGTTGAACAATGTGAACCGCTCATAATGAAATCAGAGGACAACTACAAGTTTACAGATTTTTTCTGTTTGCCAAAAATTAGTAGCACATGTACAAATCTTATGAGGACATAGATACTGTTCTCATTAAATCCATACTCAGATTCAATGCTATCCTCCCTTGTGACTGGCCGCTTCCCCCTTTCCACTTTAACCATTTTTCCATAGATATGGAAAGTAGCAGGGGTTTTCATTACTTCCATCTCCAGTGCTGCATCCCAGAATTAATGTATTGGATGGCTCCCATCCCATCAGCTGGTAACTGATGCTCCTTGGCATAGCCAAGGTAGACAACTCTTTAAGAGCACAGCCGTTGTTATGTGACCCAAAACTTACTTCTCTGTGAAAGAATTCGATAGACACTCTGGGAAAGAAGAATATCTGTATGGAGAGGCTCAAGCTCCAAATTGTTTTCATTCCACCCAAATATCCACCTAAAGGATCTACAATCTTGTCAAATGCAGGCCAAATGCAGTCTGGTAAATTATATAAAGATCAACAGAGTTGATTTATATGTCAGTGATTCACCTATAAGCTGTACACCAAGAGAAATAAATAAATTGTATAAATTATAATCATATATAAATAGTAGATATATTGATATATATTTTCCCCTAATTTGATAATCATACTGTCTAATGATGGAATATATACACAACAGAAAAAAACCCTATGCATTTCAATCCAATTCTGCCACCTTGTGGGAAAACATTCCATCACACTTTCTGTCGATTTATCCTGCAAGCATTTAAAACAAAAGAAAAATTATAGTTATACTCACATAACTCACTAAACAAATTGTTTCTGTCAAATAAAAGCCACAGGCCAAATGTCAAAAGCATAAGACCCAGAGCCTGGAAAAAAAGGAGGATTATTGTTTTAATTCAACACATTTTTAAAAATTTAATTTGAAGCTGCTAAGTAAGAAAAAGAAAACAGAATTTTTACCAAGAAAATTCCATTGAAGACATTTAAGTAGTACTTCTGTATTAGTATTTTATCTCTTATTTTCATTCTTCTGTTTTCAGTTTTGAATCACAGCTGAAAATACAATCATATATTCAGTTCAATATGAAACAGATATAACTAAGCCTATCAATTATGATGGGATTTATCTTCTTCGGATAATGTTTTATAAATTTAAACATTCACCTGATAGATTGAAAAAAAATAATAGTAGCAACAGTAGTAGGAGCAAGATGGTGTCTGGTCTCAATTGCCTCTAATATTATATGGTACACGTATTTATTTTTTTATAATTTTTCTCTTAACTGTTACATTTGGAGGCAGCATGTATGTACAAAAATTTATATTGCAGAGATGGCAAGAGTTACATAGCCTGGCATACACTTGTACTTATATGCTTCAATACACTTCGTTTACTAATTATTAAGGATACCAGCTGAAATGAAGAGGGAGAACCATAGTAAAGATACAAGCCCTCCTTTGTCTACATGATCCGATTCAATCTTTCTTGAAAATAGCAGGTACAGCCTAATGATTTCAGTGCGATCCAGCACACAGCTCTAGCAAAGCCATGATTGCTATTAAATGGCGCTACCAACTGTTTTGTACTAAACTCTGGAGTACACTTTACACTATCGAACAGAACCTCCCAGTCATCCCCACTTACTTTTTTCCTCCGTTTTTTGTTGTGGAATGGAACAGGATGTGAAAAGTTGAATTCCTTTGAAATGAAACTAAATCAAGAAATGCACTTCTGTCATCAACAGCAGTTGGTTGCTTGGTCAATGGGAGGTCAAGCAGAGACCCTACTCATAGCAACTGCCCCTGAAATACATGTAAAGTGGGCATTAGAACCCAAGTACCAACTGTATTGCCCTTGCAAATACTAGCAAATGTCGACAGGACCGCAGTGGAGTCACACAGGCATTCACATCTTGAGCGTAGTTCAGCATATTTCAGCAGGAAAGACCCCTAGCACTGTAAACTCTGATGCTGGACTTCTTTTTTTATCTATCATTATTATCATTACTGGATACCATATCTTCCGGGCCTACCGAGATTTTTGCACAGAGAGTGAAACTCATACATTTGTCCCCCACCTCATGTTCCCTGTCACCTGTCTTGCCTCTTCTGTAAACATACTCCAGCATTTTGGTCTGCCTGACGTTGTGGTACAAGCTGAAGGAGCCCAAGAGCAGCGGTGTTAGAAAATGGTTTCTGCAATGGCAGCTGACAGCAGTTGTCCTACACTTCCCCTGTATCGAAGCAGGCAGCCACACAAACACGCACAGACATGTGAACATAACCAGCGTGGGCATACCCTTCAGAAAGTATTTTCTAATGCAAAGAGATTTGTTTGAAAGGAATTGTTCTTGTCCTCTGTCAGAATTACTACAGACTGATTACAATGAGAAGTTATGTCTGCTGTTACTTGTAACACAGAAAAAAAATGACAAAGATGAAGCTTCTGCGGTCAAAAAATATCTTGCGTTAACTTATTTTACATACAAAACATATGTTACATATGTATCAAATTTGTTGATCAGAAGAAAAGATGCTGCAAACACAAGCTTTGCCTGCCCTGCAAAGATCCTCATTGCCTGGATTATAAAACTTCTGTTGCTGAATCGCAGAATGAAGAAAGCTATAAGCTTCTCAAACTAGCTCCACAATGGATTTGGGTCAATAATGCACCATGTAAACTTACAGACTGTATTAGAGAACTGGTTTTGCACTTCCCCTGAAGAAGACCCACTACTTTTAAGAGTAATTAAACTTCATCAGAATTTTCAAAACCAGAACGTATTAAAACATTGGTGCGATGCATCGTTCTAGTAAGAAACCCTGACTGGCTACATATTTTACTTGAAAACTGGCATCTGCAATAGTTCTGTTGTAATAACTATGCGGTTTCAATACTTTATTTTGAGCCATTTTAATAATAATGATAATAATAATTCAGTTTATCTTAAATTATATATCTGGAAAAATAGAAATATTATGTTTATAAAATGATGTATGTTTTACATTACATTGTTACTTCACAAGAAAATCCTTACCAGCTACGAATATTTCCATCCTACCTTAAAGAGCACAGCCTCATAATGGTATGTTTCTTCCTGAAGTACAACCTAACCACATCCTCACAACAGAGAGGGTTTTTTCTGTTGATCCCCCTGACTTCCTGGCTACAGGTGGCAGACCTACAGAAACGCCTTTTTTAATTGGCGAAGTTGTTTGCTAAATGCACGTCACGGTGCCCCTGGTCTTCAGTCACCATGACAGCAGAGCAACTCGCGTTACAAAACAAGTATCAAGAGCAGATTCAACTCTGCGCTCGAAGACCTGGCCGCATTGAAAAGGTCAGCGGTTACATGATTCCGTAGAGTCCGAGACATCGCAGGGTGGATTTCAAACGGATGATTTTCTGTCGTTTTAAGATTTAAATGTCTTGCTCATCCATAACACCAGTGAGAAAATGGTAGAGGGTTGCCCTGGAATCCGGTATTTTGCGGTTAACATCCGCAAGTCTTTCAGAAAGGTACTTGGGTGGGAAAAACCCCTCCTACCCATTGCTCACAGAAATGCTCCTTTTCTGTGTAAAACCTGTCCTCACCTTTCAGCCCTGATTTCTCTATTATACCTGTCTTTGCACCTTGGCATTCCTAAGCAGACTTTAGGGAGAGATGCCTTCCCTATAAACACCGTTACACACTAAAACGCTGTAGTCCGCAACCCCCCCGCCCCGCATCGCTTTCGCCAGACCGAACTGTGTGGAGTCTTTAATTCCCCGACGGGACATTTTCTCCAGCTCTCAAATAATTTGTACACGCCTTTCTCCGACCTTTTTTATTTTTGAACTACTATTTTTTGTTCCCTGCCCGCGGCGCAGGCGGCGGGGCGTGCTGAGCTGCCAGCCCCCCCGTACCCCTCCTGCCCGATTAATTGCCGATTCCAATTTCTTCTGAACACTCAACTCCAGTCCGTTACTTAGAACAAATAAAATAAGAAAAACCACGGAAAAAAAAAAAAAACAAAGGGCCGTGAGGTGTTTCTGGTCACGCTGACGACGGCGCCGCAGGGGCCCCAAACGCCAAGCGGGGGCGCAGTTTGGATCCTCCCGCTCGCCTTCCGAGCCGCTGTTCCCCGTTGCCCTGGTGACGCCGCCGGTTGAACAGCGCGGCGGCGGGGCCTCCCCTCGTCCCCGCGGAGGGCCGGAGCGGCGGCGGCTGGAGGCTGCGGGGTTTCAGAGCGGAGGGGCCGGCGGTCTCCGTGAGGCGGCCAGGAAGGCGTGGGGGGCGCTCCGCTAGCAGCTCGGCTGAAGGAGAAGGGAGTAGCTGGACGGGGTAGGTCGCGGAGCCCGGAGGCCATGGGTGCCCTGAGGGGCGGACTACAGCTCCCAGCATGCAAAGGGGCGGCCCCGATGTCCTTCCGGGAAATGGCGGGCGGGCGGGCTCCCTACCGCGCGGCCTTCTGGGAGGTGTAGTTTCTCTCAGCGAGGAACCGCTTCGCGCCTTCGCGGCTGAGGTGTGCTCAGCCTGTCGCTTCTCCTGCTCCAGGAGCCGGCGAGGGACGAGGAGCTGCTCGCTGCCTCTGATGGAGCGGGTCTGGGCTGCCTCCCCTGTCCCCTAATTGGGGCTAAGGGTGAGGAGAGGGGTGCAGGTGGCGGAGGGAAAGGGGGACGGCGAGGGACCCCTTCCCCTCCCGCCTGGGTCCATGTACAAGTCTTGTGCTTCTGTGGGTTAGGCCGTTTCTCACTGCTTTCTCTGTATCATTACAACTTCATCGAGTGCTTTCTGGATTCTTAGTCTTATTTTGTAATTGTTAATATGTTTGAAGCTTTTCTTTTTCTCTTTGCAGTTATTAGGGCTGTAAGAAACCCTTATGAGGCTTAGGTCGTAGCACTGATACTGCCCACAATGAGTAGAGAGCAGGCAGAGGTTTTCAACATCAAAATTTAGTAACAATGGCAGAATTTAGAGAGGTAGGCTGAGGGGGGGTTCTGTTGTCACAAACTAATGTTTTCCTTAATTTTTTCTTGTTGGTATGGAGTGAGGTGTTCAGAACAAATGTCCGATGTTTCTTTTCATGTTTTAAGCCAATACATCTGAATAAATTTATGCTAAACGAGCACCCTGTTTATTTAGGTTCATGAGGTGCTGACAGTTAATATTTTCTTTGTGTAGCTTTGAAAGCAGATAAGACACTGTGGAAAGTAGAATGTCAGAAGATATTGAAGGAATTGAAAAAGAAATAGAAATTGAATTAAGCAGAATCAGTGTTTCTTCCTTTGAAGCGGGTGATCCTGATGCAGAGGTATCAGATGAAGCTTTGAGTGACAGTGAGACAGTAAGTATTCAGTGCTGCTGCTTCTGTTTCTGCTTGAAAGTAGTACGGGCATCGGAAAGGCTATCTGATGAATGAACTTTTTCCTGACATTCCTAATGTGAGGATTTCTTCTGAAAAGTAGTCTCAGTAGTATTGCTTCATGAAAAATGTGACCTGCAATGGTAATAAGACAATAAAAGAGAGGAATATCAGCATTCTGCTTAAGTGAGAAAATCCGACTCGTAGGTAGGTAATGATTTGTTTTAGAATCCTCTGAAGCTGGAAGATTTTATTAACCTAATGAGGTAGATTAAATCTGGATGAGTAAGCCAATGATTCTTCATTTGAATCTGTATTTAAATCTTACAAGAGACTGTCTTATGTTTGAAGACTTCCTAATAATTAAATTCATATAAATTTGTGCTTCATGTCCTCTTTTTTGGATGACTTCTTATTTTGGGGAAAGATTTTCCTCTGAAATCCAATCAGTTATTTGGGTCCTTTTCAGTTATTTTAATCTTTCAGACTCGTAGCAAAAGGATTGGTCTACAGGATATTAAGGTAGATGACATTTGTCATATGTGACCATAAATCATAGGTTCGATATGATATAAAGATAGGTAAAGGCATCAGTGATAATTATTTATGCACTCACATGCTGAATGCCAGCAATGTTTACTGCAATTTACACATCTGAGAGAAGGCAGTCCATTTTCCCAAATCCTTGCATTAAAGACAGTCTTTTGAAGCATCTGATTTACATGCATACTTTAAACATTAGTAAATTTGAAATTGATTTATTTTTTAAATAGTCTGAACATTTTTAAGAAAAAGATCCTGCGCATCATAGCTATTCGTTAGGTTTTGTCTTAACCTTTTACTTAATTTCTTGGTCCAACACAATTATAAAGAAAATGTTAATTGAAACACGTTTCTGAAGATAGTGGAAGGTAAGTTACTAAAATGTGTTCAATCAAAATTTAATTAGAATGTAATTAAAAATAATTATTAATTGTTCAATGAGTGATAAGACAATGGGAAGAGTGTAGGAATTGGGAACAAGTTTGGTACCAATGGCTACTAAATCTCCATCAGTGATTTATAGGTGAAGCTAAAATGAATCTTTATCTTTGCATGTCAAGTATTGACCTCTGGTCTTGGCTGTGAGATGAAAACGTAGAATTTATGTCAAATGTTGTGTTTTTCTAGATTTCAGATGACTTGCCAGAATCAGTTCTCTCCTATTTAAACTTTATAAAGAGCAGAAATCAAGATGCTGAAAAGCTTATACTGCACGACTTAGAAGATGAAGAAACTACAAGTAAGCAGGGACCACAGTTACAATATTTATGCACCTCGTATTGCCAGTGGAAGTTAGACTAACAATCATCAGTAAAACAATGCAAACTTTTAAGTAGCGCAAGCAGTGAAACCTATCGCATCAACTTCTGACAGCATGCTGAAAATCTCTAGGAATAAAACCATGCAATGCTGTCTTCTAGGATTAACATCTGAGTATGAATTGAATTTTTCTAAAAATTCATCTGATGCTAAACCATAGATAGATCAAGGCAAGCTGCAGGATCATTCTTTGAAATGGGCCCTGGGCCAGACTCTTCATAAGAATCTAAAATGAAGTCATTGGGAGCGGAAGCTAAGAGTTAGATACAGTCAAACCCCATAGGATATGTTTAAAGTCTGTCTTTAGAGATATCCAAGCTAGTATTAAATGAAATTACCTTGTAATTGGGAACAATACTGCTGTGTCAGCTGTGTGACTAAAGCCAAGTTCATAGTTTATATGCCAGAGAATTGGCATTGTCTGTTCCATTCTAGTTTTTCACATCGTCTTGGGTTTCACACTCATTTAGTGTAACCATCTTTGTGAACAAAAGTTCAGTATTGTCTATACATTTTGACATTCGAGGAAGGTTTCTTTTAATCCCTTTTTTTGTAATGGACACTTACTCTTTTTCACTATTTTTTGTAGTTCTTTGTCAATTTTTGACCTCTGTGATAAAAGTTCTACTGTATTTTTCTACACAGAAAATGTTCTGCTGTGTTCTGTGCTGTGGAATTGCTGTCACTGGATTCTTACAATATCATTGTGTGTTCCAGTTACACATAGTTGCTGCTTTTAATGTAGATAAATGATTCCTATAGATTTGAGTAAAATTGGGTGAGGTAAGAGTTTTAAAGGAAGAAAATGCTTTATTTTAGTTTACAGAAATACAGTAGCTAAGGAGTAAAGAGCAGAACTGAGTACTGTTAAGGGATTTTCTCTCTGTGTACTAAATTACATATTTATTTCTTCTTTAGGTAACATTTATGGAGTAGTTTCTTGCCATGCTTCAGATGACTTGGCAGAATTGGCTTCTGAATATAATGAAGATCCAGAACAATTAAAAAAAAGGGTATTCTCTATTTAAACAATATTTATGGTGAACAGAATTCTATTAAGTAATCTAGATAACTTACAGTTGCTTTGTTGGCCTCCTAAGGAGACCTATAGATGTGTTCAGTTTTGTTTCTGTCAGACTATCCATTAGTTATTAGGATGAGTTTGTATGTGCTGTTCTTTAGAACTGGGACATCAGTTGTAATACACCATGTGTATAAGTTTTAAAACTTGGAATAAATTCTCGGTATCAGTAGTTGAGATGCTGAGCACAAAAATCAACAAACTTAAACAAAAGCGAATAATCCTTTATCATTAATTATTTGCAGAATGTTATCTCAATAGAATGATAACACTTTTAAACTTCTCTAATCTTATGCTTTTTATGATGATCGGGAGGATGCGCTACTATTAATCTTGCTCTTAATATATTCCATTATTTTATAGAAACATATGTAAACATAATAATCGCTGTAACTTTCAAACACAAATCAAGAGTGATGAACCTGGGTTCTTTTATGTTTTCATAGGATTTGACAGAATAACTTGCTGAAGTTCTTAGAAAAACGTAAATCTGTATTTAATTTAATCATTTTTAATTTGTCGCCTGGCTTTTATTAGTGAGCACTTTTGCAAACATGATTTTTTTGTTCGCAGAAGACCATTGTTTAGAACAGCACAATTACTTTATGTGACTTCAGCTGCATTACAAATATTAATATATGCCTCAAGCATGTGATGAACAGATGATAAATGAGCTGGAATATATTACTTCTTGCCAATAAAGAACAATGAAAGAAATACAGCGATCTTCATGCCCATAGCATTATTTTTAAATAGACTTCTTAAAAATTTACTTTGTAATTAGTTCTTCCCCTATGTGCATAATAGTATTACTGCATAAATATAGTGCTTAGTTCCACAGTAAAACAAATCCTAAATGCGAAACATTTATTTTCCAAGTCAAAATGTAAAATATGTTTAAAAACCACACAGAAATATTATATATTTGGGGAAATACTCCAATATTTATTACTCTACAAGACAATATTTTGACTGATATGTTTGCATTATTCAATGTCTAAGGATTCCAGTCAATAAGTTTCATATTATTTTAGTTGTCATATGATGAAAAGCTTATCCTTGTTCTAGAAGATTTTTTTAAATGTTCTGCTTTTAAATTTTGTTTCTTGTTTCTTAATGACAATATTAAACTATATTAGGTACTATTTGAAATTGAAAATGAAGACTTGCAGATTGCTACAACACCTTGTTATAATAGTCAGTCCACTAGTGATGAAGTGGTCACTGATGACCGTTTCGTTACAGGTAAGTAAATGCATTAGTCATTTGGTTGAGCTGATCTTTAGCGTAATTTCACTGTTTTCTGCTTTTCTGTTTTTATGAGTATCGTGACATTCTTTGTAAAGAATTACATGTTACAGTATGCAATAGATTTTGATACTTCATGAATTGGACATGAGCAAATGCCTGTGCTTTTATCACATTTCAGGATCACATAATTATCCTAGTCTTTAATGTCTTAATAGAAAATTGTTTCAAAAAAGACTGCCCCAAAATGATTTAAATTGTTATGAATACAAGTGGAAGCCAGATTGGAGGCACTAAGCAGGTTGTACTTTGGCCACTTCTTTTATTTTTTTTATAGTCACATTGGCTGGGAACGTTTCCCTTTGCCATGGCCTTTGCATGTTTTGGGGTGGAGTGCTTCAGTAATAAAACCCCTGCTGATAGCCACAGAAGACATTCATGCTGAAGCCAAAGTGTAATCCTGAAATACACATTGGTAGAATAAGCATGACTGTAGCAGAGTCAGTAAGTGTACATCATGATAATAACATTTCTGATAGAAAAGACTCACGTTGTAGATTTCCTTGGGGATATATATTGCTGGCTGTATCAGCACAGAATTCTTTTCTTGTCAGTACTTCAAGACTGTTTAATATCCCCCAATGCTTATTAGGAAATTAAGTAAAAGATTTGCTTGATTGATTACAAATTTGTAGCTGATGTTGAATTGAGTGTAAAGCTTACTCATCATGAAGTAGAAGAAAAGTGTAGACAAGAATTTGAGCAGTGGGAAAAAAGACAAAAGGAGCTTGAAGATGAGAAGAGGAAAAAGTGGAAGGCTGAGATGGAAGCACAGGAAAAACAAAATGAAGAGGAGCATGCAAGAAGGGTGCAGCGCCTGGAGGAATTTGAGGCTGAGAGAATCAAGTTAGAGCTTCTTCATAAGGTAATTAATGATATTGAAGCCAATCTGTTCCCATCTAGACTATGTGAATTCGAGATCTAATGTGAAAAAGGGAGTACTATCCCAAACAGTATGACTACTAAACTGTATGTATCCTAAACTCTTGTCAACTTGTGGTACCAAAGTGAGATGTAAGACATATTTAAGTATGGTCCACTGGGTTTTATCCATTTACTGCTTTGATCAACAGTGAATAAATTTGCTATGCTAAATGTTAAATTATTCTCTAGGCTTTGCCCTCACTAAGTTTTTATATTATGACACCAGCCAAAGTGTCACTGGAAATGAGAGTTGTGCTAAATCTCTCACAAATGAAAAATGGTCTTTGTGCCTTAATAGAAAATACTTACATTGGACCTCACACCCCATTTTCATACTAGATGAAAAATCATAGGTGAAGTAAACTGGACCAAAATCATTCCGTTCACAAATACTGGTGCTGTGCTTCATCTAGGTAAAAGTTACGATACTCCCTTTTTCTTTTCTGTATCTGGGAAACTGAGTCAGGCTTCATCTACTGAGTTCTGCCACAACGCAACATGACTCCGCATGTTGACTGGTTGCATTCTCAAGAGTATTTAGTCGTGGTTTGCTATAGTGTGTGGTGCATACTGAAGGGTAACATTTGAGAGCTCTCCACAAAAGAGCATAAGAATGTGAGGAAATGTAACCCTCAGACAGTGTACTTGTGGGGCCATGATATTTTATTATTTAGCTTAAATATTTGTGTTTTGAGAGATGCATTAACACTGCATTTTCAGTTAACTGATTTGTAGCTTTCTGGAGAGTTGGGCATCTTGGTCCCAGCAAGGTAATTCAAGTCACCAAAATTAAGGAAGGGCTTAGTAAGTGAAAAGACCTTTGGTCTCTGAAGGCCAGTTCAGTGTCTGATATAGCTACCTTTTCAACAGGCCACAAAATTTATTAGGCTTCCTCTGCTCTTTGTCACAAATCATTTTTGGATGTAGAATGGCTTGCTTTCCCTAGGCAAGGTGGGTCATGTCCCCATTTCGACACTTTGGTAGTGCTGTCGCTACGTGCACTCTTTTTGGAGGTGAGAGATGGAGACTAACTTCCCCATAAGAGAAGGATCTAGACGTCTAGTCTCCTGTCGTCTGAATAGCATGCTTCTCAGCATGCATGAAGAAGAGTGCTTAGGTACCTGGGAGACTGTATGCTACAAGTTGGAAGTGCTACTTTGTTTATACTAGTTCCTTCATATCCTCCTGTATATCTGTTCTGGCTGATACTGATTTATCTTGGTTCCATCAGGAGTTATGCAGTTCTGGATCACCCTCTGTTTTTTAGGTATTTACTGTCTGCTAATTTTCAGTCAGATGTAATTCCAGATAATTTGGATTTTTTTTTTTCTGATTCAGAATGTGCTGGGCAAGGAGGGAAATACTATTTATTTGCAAATATTGAGAAAATAGACTTGAACTTTTATTTTCCATTGAGAAACAATTTAAGTGAAAAAACATTCTTTAGCTTTACTGAACAAAATTCCTGTTTGAAAGATTTTAAGATTATCAGTAACATACCAGTGCAATTAAAGAGGGACTGTTCATGCTACTTTCAGAGTGTTTGTTTCTGTTACGTGTCTATTGTCTACCTGTACTTTGAATGGTTGTTTCTTAAGTGTAGTTTTCATCTTCAATAGTAGTACAGAATTTGGAGAGGAAGGTGGCAGTCTTTTGGGTCAGTACCAAGATGCTGACTCTCTGAAGGTATGCATCTTTCAGTACACGACCAAATCTGCATTACCAATGCAAGTGTCCACTTGTTTATTTTGATCCTCACACAGCTGAGTTTCTCATTTTGATTCGGGCATTGGCAAAAGTGGACTGCTGGAAAGTCAAGAGGGTGGGGGAGGTTAGAGAGAGCATGTTTTGTGATGTTCCAGGTTTTGTACAATATTCACTTCAGTTAATTTGTTGTGCAGAAACACCAAACTGCAATAGAAGATCAGTTACAGAAAGAAAAGAAAGCTTGGAGAGACAAAATGATGCAACATGAGGTAAGGTTGTACAATGAGCTTTTGTCAAAAGACTGTGAGGTTACTATCATATATTTGAGAATAAATGTTATTCTGGAACAGTTAATACACCAGATTCTGTTTATTAATGAGAAATATGTGCCAACACCTGCCCTATTTTAAAAGTGGTTGAAGTCTATCCTAATTGTTTTGGCCTAGGAATTGATCATGAAGCTGCAGTTGCAAATGGAAGAGGAGGAAAAGGCCTTGGAAGAGCAGAAAGCAAAAGAAAGGCAGCACCTGGCAGAACACCAGAATACAGCAGCTGTGAAAATCCAAGCTACATTTAGGTCATTTTTAGTCCGTAAAAAATATGGTCCCATCTTAAAAGAATGGAAAGATGAAATAAAAAAGAAGCAGAAAATATTAGAAGAAATAGAGAGAGAAATGAAAGAAAAAGAGGAAAAAATGAAGAGACGAATGGAAGAAAATAGGCAAAAGAAAGAAGAGGAAAAAAAGAGACAAGAAGAACTTCAAAGACAGGAATATTTGGAACAGGTGAGGAGGCGTGAGGAATATGAGAAAAAGAAAGAAGGCCTGAGACTTGAAAGAGAAAAACAGCTGCAAATAAGAAGAGAAGAACAGAGAAAACTAGGAGAAAAAAAAGCAAAAGCTGTGATGGGTGAAAGTGGAGAAAACAACAAAGAAAACATAAAAAAGGATAAGCAGACAGAAAATACAAAAGTAATAAGAGAACAGAAGAAGGAACTAAATAAGCAAGCAGAGGAACAAAAAGAAAAACAGGCTGGAATGATGGATGAAACAAATAATTGGATAATTCTGCCAGAAAGGAATTTGACACCGACGCCAAATATGCTAGGCTCTGAGAAGAAGGAATACTCTTCTCAAATAAATAATGAGAACATATACATGAATTCAGTAATACATATAGAAGAAAATTACTCACAAACTAGAGATCTTAGTAAAACTCCAAATAGGCATACTTCAAAGGATGAGTCTGTTAATTTTGGAGCTAATGACATGGTAGAAAATAAGGCAAACAATATATGCAGCAGTCCACTAAATGTCCAGCCAAATGCTAGTAATAGAGAAGTCACAGATCAGTTTTCTCAGTCTGAAACAGTGAAGAAAACTGTGTTTCTAATGAAGGATGATAATGAGGAAGTCAGAGAAACCTGGCACAGAATCCAAGATATAGCCGAGTGTTGCAGTAGCCTAATTCTTCCTGATGATATTGAAAAGAAGAGAATAACCTGGATGAACACATGTAAATCTTGGTCTAAAATATATGAAGAAAACCATAGAAAGCAAGCAACTATAAAAAAACGACCAAGGAAAAGTTCAGTTAGCAAGATGCCTCCATTAAGTATACAACAGATAACTCATAGTGGCCCTTGGAGTACTCTGCAGCAGGTAACTATACAGAAGATTTAGAATGAAATGGGAAGCCATACCATCACTTTTTTTTTTGTTTGTTTTGTTTTTGTATGTTGGCGGAATGTTGCTTTGGAAGAGGAGGAGATTATCATTGAGCAGGATATAGATCTCAATGAGAGTTCCTCTGTACAAGTTCAGAATAAGGGCAATGAGAATGACTTTTGAATTCCCATCAGCATTGTGGAGCAGACTGGTGTGGTATTAGTCTTCAGATAATTGATAGTATCTGAAGCCTGTAAAAGGCAGGAGCTTCTAGCTCCTATTTTCTGCTAAATTAATATGGTTTTGCCTTTGTATGAGGGTCCATGTTTCAGCTCCTCCTCATCTAGCCCCTTCAGAGTTTTGAGAAGACTAGTCTCTTCCAGAAGCAAGACATTGCTGATCAGCTTATAGATGGTGTTTTGCTGTAAAGAACATCTCTTGGTTCCCAGGACTTGCTTTTCTTACCGCTTCCTAACTTACCACTGTATGCTTGATCTGTGCTCTCATTTTGGTATCCTCTCTGAGATGACACACTTGACTCCATACACTTTTTAGTCTGAATTATTTTTGTCTGTTCTTGTGCACACACTCATTATTTATGATAGTGTGATGGGAAACAATTCACACTATTAATTGTTTTGCTTAGTGTTTATCTTCCGTCCATTCAAATTCAATGTTAGTAGCAAAGCATTGGTTTTATTTATTCTAAGGTGGATGATAAAATCAAACAGACTGTTTTCATAATAGTTTCTCCCATTTAACAGATCAAACCCATCATTGCCATCCTTTTCTATATGAAAGGATTAACATTAGTTGCTTGCATTTTCTAAAGTGTTAGTATAATGTAGTTTTGGTCTCTTACTTTTTAAAGAAAAGAACCATATTGTGACATTGTACAATGAATGTTCAATATACAAACAATTAATTTTATTTATCAATAAATGCATGTAGGTCACAACACTTACACTCGAAGACTTGCCAGCTTGTAGCCTCTCAACATTATCCGAGTGTTCAAATCTTCAAGTTCTGACTCTGAGGCGCTGTGGACTAGTTGCACTGGAAGGACTAAGTAACTGCAAAGACCTGAAGTATATCAATGTGGAGGTACTAAGCATATTTGACTCTATTATAACATGGGGAGAACTGCCAGTTTTGCTGCTTAGGTTGTTATGCAGTTGCGTCCACCTGAAGATGTAATTTTTAGTGCCTTAAGAGCATAGGAATATCAACAAAATACTCCCATATGTGAACGAAGTTATACCAGCAGATTTGCATTGCATATAACAACTTCCATGGTACTACAGCAGCATCCTGCAAATTAATCAAGCTATACTAAGAAAAGGGCATGATAGTATCAGTCTAGGATTAGTGTTAGTATGGCACGGTGATAGATCTTCATTACCTCGGTCTTTCTGATTCATGAGTGGGCAGATGCCGTTCACCATAGCAGGTGCTCAGCTTAAGCAGGAATAGGTAGAAGGAAGAGTCCTTTGCCATACACACCTTGAATATTAGTTAAAATTACTCACATATATGCTCAAGGAACAGTATAGTGAGATACACTAGAGGCATAATGCCTAGGTACTTGCTACTGCACAATGTCTTACGTGGCCTTGTAAATTTAATGACTAAAGAAAATGTTTTGCTCTGTGATGCATCTTAGTTCCAGAACTTGATGATTTACATGAAACAACTCTGTTCACATTTTTTATTTCATGTGTTTTAACAACACGAATTCACAGGAAAGTTAATATGCCCTTATTATTCGTTGAAATCTTGAATGTTTCTGCTTGCCCAGTAACTGGTGTTCTTTCCAAAGTATGGGGCTTTTGTTGGTTTTGATATTTTTAATTAAATGTGGAGAAGAGAGCTGATAATAACTATAGTTAAAGGAGTGTTGTCTGACTGGTAATTAGAACTTTGCAATAGAGCAGGTTCAAATACCTGTGTCCTTTTCTGTTTTCTTATCTATTCAGAATGTAATTTCTTGGATTTGATAATTTTGGGTACCTCAAAATAAAGGAGCAAAGTATTAGTATAAGGTTGTAATATGTATCTAAGTTGACAGTTTTACTAAGATTGGTATTTATATATAAATTATTTTAGATCAAATATTGTCTCTTATAGAACAGTTTTGGTTTTGCGAGTTTTTTATTTTAAAATGTTAGGCTTTAAATAATGTACAGGATTGCCTCACTGGTATATGTCAGGATAGTTTAGTTAAGCAGAAGACTCTTAGATATACCTTTAAGTATGCTTCATTAATAACTTAATAATTACATATATTCTTAGTAATAATACTTTATACTTTTGCTGTGCCAGCTAATGTGGCTAACCTTAATGAAGAAACAGCCTCCTTTGCGACAGTTGAAACAGTCCAATATTGTTGCATGGGTATTTCTTACATAGCTAAAGCAGCTGCCTCAGTTTCTGTTGGACATTCATTTCTGCTTGATATTGCCCCTCATTTCTGTTGATACAAAAGCTAACATTTAAGCTTTATCAGTTCTTTGCTTTAACTTAATGGTGCAACTGAAGGGGCTATCCAAGGGCAGGAATCAGTGTTACAGCTTCCAAAGGAAACCTCTACACATATCTGCCTGCAGCTGAAGGTAGCACCTAAATTTAGTCAGCATGTTAATTCTGGAATAGGAAGTAGGCTCTTTGGCTTAATTGCTTTGTTACAAAGGCAGGGAATTTAGGTTTTGTTTGTTTGAGCATCTGCAGGTGAAAACCAGAAGAAAACAGCAAGGGCAGCAAATAGTGAAATAAAAAATCCAAGGAAGCATTATTAAAATGGCCTGCAGAGGGAGATGTTAAAAGAGCAAGATCTCTTGGGGGAAGAACATTAGCTGAGAACAGTCTTAATATTTGTGACCAGAATACCTCTAAATGCAGATTTTCATTACTAGTAAATAGGATTCCAGCAAAGTCATAGCTGTCTTCATCAGTGTCTAGTAAATTTGATGGTTTCTATGTGGTTTTTAGTTCAGTCTCCCAGGATTTGAGAAGCTAGGAAAGCATATATGGAAAAGACCACTCTGTCCTTAAATTATCCTTATGCTTTTTGTTTCAACTTATGCACATTTTCAGAGCCAGAATGAAGTTCAAGATGTATTTTTGCCCTATCGCAGCAGGACACGAAAGGCAGTTTCTGTGACTTACCAATTTATTTTCCTAATGGAAAAAAATAAGAGATGCCCTTACGCCTAGCTAGAAGTTTAGGGTAGAAAAAAGCAATGATGACAATCTACCATATTTTTACACTTAATTCTGCTATTTCACTTTACATGCTATTTAATATTCTCTTTTTCCTTTATTACAGGAAAACAACATTCAGATGATTGACTGTGAAAATCTAGAAAATCTCTGTATTCTGATTCTGAATAAGAACCATCTTTCATCAGTTTGTGGCTTAGATGGCTGCATAAATCTCCAAAATCTTGAACTTTCCTACAACAGAATCACTCGAATTGGTAAGAAAATTAACGAAAAATTATTCCAGTTTGTATAACAATATTTGTGCTGTTTATATTCAGAATTTTACTTCCCTTGCATTCAGGGCCAGCCAGCTGCTAAGCCCAAGGAGAATGGGGAAGCAGACTTAGAACAGACCTGCATTCTAAAACATACTCAACTTCACATTTATTTGTAGTATGGCTTAGAGGCTGCCATATATTCCATCTGCCAGGTCATATAACTATTGTCAGCCAAAGAGAGCTAAAAATCTTTTTAGAAGGGCCCCTAATATTACCTGCACTAACTCAACTGGGATATGTGAGTAGCCTGAGTTCAGTTTATCTACAGAAACAAAATTAATATAAAGCCTAATCTCGCAATTGCAGAGAATTCCAGTGTGTTCCTGACTGACACAGTAAGTAGTTACATAGAAATTGTATTGTCTGTCTGAGTCTGTGAACCATGCTAACACTGGACCATGGCCTCTCCTACTAAAATGCTGCCCATTCTGACTCCAAACTGTTGTTCTGTGTTTCCCTCCCACTTTGGCTTTTCATTGCTGCTCATTGCCCCAAAGCTGGAAAAAAGAATGAGTCTAAGGTAAAATCGTGCAAATCATTTAGGCACAGCAGGTGTGCCAACCCCTGTTATATTTATGAAGGCAGTTGTATTTGTCAGGTCCAACAGTTGGCAGGCATCAGGTGTACCTTTAGCATGCAGTCAACCAGTTAGAATGTACATGCACCCAGACCACTCAACACATGAAATCTTTCTGCCAGGAGACTGATGTTTTCTGTTGGCCAGCCAGGAATTTTTCACATAGCGAACAAGTGTTTGCCTCTGCCTGAATTGCTGCTGGGACTGTAAAGTGCCTAAGGGGAAGATGCTGTGTGTCAGCTTCTGGCAAGCCAAAAATACTGCATTGTGAGCCTTGTGTTATGTAGATTTTGTATAGATGTAATCAGGATCCAGGGCATTTTCTGCTGACAAAAGGTCAGGAAAGTGTAGTGCAGTGCAAATAACCAAGAGCTTTGCTGTATGTAAGTGGAGAAGCCAGTTTTTTGTTTTTAGAATGATGTATGGAGGAAAGACCGTTAGTGATCCCTCAAAAGCAACATTAACAGTTGAGAAAAGGTAGTAGTAAATTGCCTGATCATGACTTGAAAGGGAGCTCTCAAGGCTTGAAAGTAGCAAATTTCCTTCATGAAGGCACCACAGCAGATAGAAAAGAACTAGATTTAACAGCCTCTCTATAATCTAGGGACTTGGGTTTTGGTGCATGACATACTGTGAAATTTGTAAAGGCCACCAAAATACAGGTGACTATATAACTTAAGAATTACAGTCTTAACAGAGGTGAATCTTCAGAGATTTGTCCATTGAAATAAAAACTTCTGGTCAAGAAAAAAATTGCATGTGTTGCGGTTTTGTATAAATTGAAACATGAAACCTGAAAAGGTGATTTTCTGGTTGTATTCTTAGTCTGTGCTAAATATAAAGATGTTGCTTGGAAAGACTGCAGAGCTGGGAATGGAAAGAAGATAAGATTTTTATTTTAATTTTATTTGTCTTGATTTACACTTAATTTTCTTTAAAGTATGTGGACATACTTTATTTTCCTGCTGGACAATTATTAAGCAGATAGATGAAACACATTCACGTAAGACATTTATATAAAGAGATGGTTTCCACTGTTAAAAAAAAAAGGAGACTGAAACAGTATGAACATGGATAATGCAATTCTGTGATAAATAACAGGGGCATAGCAAACAGAAGTGTGAAAGCTTAAAAAATCTGTAGATTTAGAGGGTTTAACATTGATATTTCTAGTGTTTTTTACTAATAAGTGCAAATTTGGGATGTTAGTGTTTGTGAACAGAGTTTATAATACCTGAGAACAAAGGTGCTGGAATATCAATGTTTACTGTAAAAGCATATCAGTACCCTAATGAGGAACAATAAAATAAACTGGTTAAAGAAGATTCATCTATATCCTTGTGGCCAATAATGGTAGATAAGATTCTCATTTAGATTTATCTCATTTGATAAAAGTGTCTGTAAGATTGCTGCAAGAATGACATAGTGTTAGTGGATGACACGTAGGAATGTGGCATCGGTGTGGAATGTAGTATCTTTGTACAGGCCAAGTGGAGTAAAATCCTCTTTCTCTTTTGTGCAGTGTGAGTGGGTAAATAAATGTTCACAAAAATCAGCTTGGAATCTCTTTCTCCTCTCCAGAATTGCTTTGAGGATGTCTGGTTAAAACAGATACATAATACAGAATTTATTTCATACAATAACATATTGGTTGTAAGTAGTCACATAGAATACACAAAAACAGATTTATGGGTTTTAAGAAGTTAATGTATCCCTCCCATCCATAAATCTTGCAGGATGTCCCTTAGCAATTTTGGAAGCTGCAGTACTGTGCAATGTTCTCTGTTCATTCAGCTTTAACAAAGTCTGTGGGCTTTTTGCTAAGAAGTAAGGCTTATTTATGTTTATAATACTTCTGGTTTAATATCTTATTGTAGGAAACTTCAAGAGTGCTGTGATTTCTTTTTTCTTTTTTTCTCCTCCCATTGAAATATAGCATCATTAGGGAAAAAATTAGAATTGCCAGAAAACCCTTAAAAATAACAGTAAAAGTATGAGAAATATGTCTCAAGTATGCTTTTCCACTTATGAATGCATGATCACAAATTAATTAATTGTGTCAGTAATACACTGAAGTTCAGTGCATATGTTTGTCCTTGGAAGACGAATGCTTTACTTAAAGATTTTCTTACACAAAATGTAGCATTTTGACTTAAATCAGACAATACTCTTTTGTAGGGTGTCTGTATTGCCATAGTATCTTGGATGAAATCCTGGCAGTGCTAAGAATAGCAATGCATAACCATGGATAGTTGTAAATGCTTCTTTGGACCTACTTTTTAAGAAAGCACGTAGAGGTCTTTTTTTATCAGACACCTTTCCATTTTGAGGCTTTTTGTATGTGTTTTTTCATCTTCCTGTTCACTGTCAGCTTTCAGTCCTCTCTTACCATTCATCTTTGTCACACACAGAAGTTAAGTCAGAACTGCATTGAAAGCTAAGATAGAGTTCTTAACACACCACAGCTGCACTTTGCAATTTGCTAAGAGCTACTTCTATAAAGGTTCTCCACAAACCTTGCTGAAACCATATGTTTTTCAACAGAATTCATTTTCCCATATACTGCTATAGCTGTTGTTGGTTGCATCATATGTAAAACAGACAGTATCTTCTGGAAATGTGCAGAAGACTTTCATGCTTATTTTTAATTTTGCATGTGTGCAGAAGAAACATTAAAATACCATCTGTTTGTGTTAGATTATACTCTCTTGTGTATGTTTCTGTTGGACTGCATTTGATAGTTCCAGAATAGATTGTGACCCCATTGTATGTAGCCTTGGCATGTCTGTTCTGAATGATATTTGGTCTAATTAAACAAGACAGATGAGGAGAAGGAGATGTAAAAAAGGTGCTTTGTGCAGCATGTAGAATAGGAAATTTCCAGATCCTGTCTTAATTCCTTGCCTTTTCTTACTGTGCATGCAGTCTCTCCTCTCTGTCCCACTCCAGACTAATTCAGTGCTTTAAAAGTTTCCAGTACTGTTTTGCTGATAGCTTAAAAGTGGAGATTTAAGGACTGCTCTTGTGAGGAAGTCTTGGGAGCTGTTTAACACTGTCTGAAACTAATTTTTTTGAGACCACTAGATGGTGCTGGTTCCTTTTTAATTTTATCCAAGCATAAAAACATACAGACCAGGATCTTGCAGTCAGGATAATATCCATGGGCATGTTTGAAATTCTTTCAGAATAATTAAAGGTTTGTATATTTATTTCCTAAAGCACAGTTTTGAAGTTACAGTATGGGACATTTGTTTTAGATTGAGGATGATATCTCTTCAATATCAGGTGATTGTGTTATTTCCACTAGGTGCTTTCCATTTTTGAATTACTATGATTCAAAGGCCTATATTTGATTGGTGTTTTTTTTAAAATGTGCTACTGGTTTTGGCATTTAATTTTTTACTTCTGTTTTCTCCTTATCGTTCATTTTCTTTTTTAATTCCTGTTCTGTATTCTCAATAATCTATGGTGCAAACTGGCCTTTGGTCTCACAATTTAGTTTATTCTCAGAGGACAATCACAAAGACATTTGCCTCTGTAAAGCTCACGCAACTTCCTTTTGGGAACTTGGGAACTTTTGGGTGAGCTAAAGACGAGACAAAGTATAGCCATGTGAAGAAC
>JAVJGG010000062.1:9211064-9273121 GCA_035590195.1 Aviceda cuculoides
CTGAAAGTGGAAATGATTTTTTTTTTCTGCATGTGGTCAAATTTTCAGTTAGATTAAAGAATCTACAACCAACATTTGGTCCAGAATTTTTGTACCAAAGTTAAATCCAGCTCTGTATTTCAGTTGTAATGCCTGTGCTGGAAACACAACACATTCACAGAGCAACAAATAAGCATTTTTGGCTCTGACAAGTTGTAAGTTTGTGGAGTGAGTAGGTTTCATTTTTTTGATGATCCTCTTTCTAACTATAAGAATTCTGACTTATAGCTTTCAAAAGCACTATAACCATCAGAAAATACTGCTTTCCATGAAAGTTTGCAGTCACGAAGTGACCACACACACTGCCATTGGTGTTACCATTCTCTCATTATGCTTAGGCCTTGTACTTAGAGGGATGAAACAAGTTACCTAAATGTGTATTTTTTTTAAAAAAGATGGTTGATTTAGTATGTGCTTATGCATAAACATTCTAGTTTAAGTTGAAGACTGAGGGGTTTTGCATCTTGATTTTAATTTTTCCTCCCTCCTTCATATTTAACACAAAACAAAATGAACTTTTTAATCTGAAACGTAATATTTGGCAATAGCCTGGCAGCTGACTAAACCATTCAGCTGTCATTCTCAGTTGCACCAATGCAAGTTTGTAAGTAAAGAAACTTGAATAACAGTGGATTGTAATGTTTTGATAGTAGTCATTACACACATCTTACAGTCCAAAATCCTTTGTACAGATGAATGTCAGCTCAGTTTCCTTACATTTACTCTTCAGTACTACAAATAAGAATTTTGTCATGGCTTTGCTACTACTTTGCTGCATTATTGCACAAGAAAAGCTCTGATATGCAAGAACAGCAATTCCATAAGTCTCTGTATAATAGGCACCAATTCAACACTGTCTTACAGAAGTACAAAGACAGAGGAAGCACTGAAAATATATTACAGGACAGTGCAGCCTTGACCTGTTCAGAAAGAGAACTGTGACAATGATTATGTTAGTTTTAGGATCTAGGAAGTAATGTGCTGAGTGGAGAAGAGAAACAAACTGACAAGAAGTTTGAGCAATGAGAAATGAAGGAAGAGGAAAGAGGAAAAGCAGATTTTCTTTCTTCTCCAGAATCAGGGCCTTCTGCTAGTTTCATTCTAGTTATGGTGCATAAAGGAAAGCCAGCTGAGTTGTGTAAATTTTACAAGACTTCAGATCCTCTGCACTACAGGCAAGAAACAGAATGAAATATTTACAACATAAAACAAAGCATTAATGAGTAAGTATTAAAAACTGAGCTACTGAGAAGACTAAGAAATACCTTCAAGTTAAAATTTCAGTAATTAGTTCTAGCACCTTGGATAGCTAAATTGGTGTTTTCTTATGTAAATAAGTAAATTGTCATAACTGTAAAAGATTCTGGTGCCTTTCTATTAACAAACTTCTGTTTTATCTAATGGAAAAAACCTCTTTTCTGTTTTGTTCTTAGATTAACTGAGCTTGTGCCTTTAAATTCATTTGTATCTTTGGACAAGCTGGATATCAAAAATAACTGCTTGTCAGGTGAGTTGTATAAAAAACCCATAAAACCCCATCCAAACAAGAACTTCTTAATTAAGCTATAAACTTATTTGAATTTGATTTGCTCCCATTTATTTATGAGACATTTATACAGAGAACATATAAATATTTTCCAAACATGGATGTTACAGATATTAATTACAACTATACTGTGTAGGTAGCAGAATTGCTTGTAGTACTTCATGATTTTGGTACATTTCACTTTCGTGTAAGGTTTTGTGAGAAATTATATGGTTCTGCGTTCAGATTTATATTTCATTTTCTTTCCTACCCCAATACAGACCTTAAAGGTGTCATTACATGGTTAAGTGACTGTCATAAACTGAGGGAGTTGTCACTCAGTGGAAATCCTTTTCTCCAAGAAAGGAATTGGAGGTAAGAAAATAAATTAATTTGCTAATTCGAAAAATCAAAATCAGACAAAACCTTGGTGTACGTACGTTAGCTAAACGGTAGAAATGAGGTAAGTATGAACACTACCACAAATTGGAAGAGAAATATAGGAAAATAACAAATAAAATTCAATTCTGCAATCTTTATTTTCTAAGAATTCCAGTTCTAGTTTTGTTTAAACAGAAATCTTGTTGTTTGACCTAGTACTTGGAACCTTAATAAGAGGCACCGTGTGCTAAAACTTGACAGTGGTGTCTCTCTATGCTGTTTAACTGTTATCCTAAATGAGTATTTTTCTTTATGACAATTTATTTAGGCAAATGCAGAAATTATAAAGATGATATAGGCCGCCTTTGTGCTGTTTATTTGTAACTGCTTCTTTGTCCATTGATCACAGTATCTTTTTTTTCAGCATGAATTCTGGTTGTTCCTCTTTACTGTCAAGTTTAACTTTCTGACTGAGGTTTTGTATTACCTTTATTACCCTATTTTACATTTTGTTAAAACTTTGCATAAAGATATAACTATCCACTCAAGCTTTTTCTCCTTCTCTTTCATCTGCAGTTTAAATCCTTTATTTTTTTCTCTCGTTATTAATGTTCTTACACTGCTTACTTGCCCTTCTCAGAACCACCAGTTTCTGACTATCACACAGCTTCTTAGAATATTTCTCTTTCTGCTTTGCTGTCTTTTTTTTTTTTCTTATTTACTCCCTTCCATCATTCATTCCATTCAGTACTTATCAGTTTTGCTGCTGTGACAGTTTCACACTGCATATAGCTAGAGAAAGGGTGGTGTCTATAATAAATGTATCAAGGAATCCTTGGCTTAGCATCTTTTAAGGAAAAAGAAGAAAAAGTTGGAATGAACAGTTGATTTTTCCTCAGTAGTTGAAGCTTAGACTTTTTTCTTGTTCTGAGAATTCCTTATCTTTACACCAAAAATTAATAGCTCTTATGATTATGAAAGAGACACAGATGTAAAAATAATGCTGTTCTTTGCCCTCCAGTGATGTATAATACTGAAATACTGATCTGAAAAAAAATTAAAGAGCTGATCCTAGAGACTATTATATGTGTGTGTATATATAAAAACTGGATAGAGTAGAAAGGAATCTTGACATATGGAATGAGATGCAGTCACCAGAATCCCTGAAATGAGTAGTTGTGATAGGACTGTATTTGTAAGCCATATGACTAAAATTGTACATGGATAGGTTTTTTTGTGTATTTTTTTTGTATTTTAGTAGAAGTCTCTCAATTTCTTGAGAATTCTGTGGTCTGAAACCCCATATGTGGGCCAATGCCATCAAGTCTTAAAGCTGTCTGGGAGAATTACTCAGCAAAAGTACAGTAGTGCTGTTAATTTAATGTGAAGTGTTCTTTCATCTTCCTTAGAATTAATACTTTCTAGTCTGCAGACCTTCAAGAGCAGAATGACAAGTTGGAAATGCAATTTTAGATTTTCAGGTGATGTTCCAGAAAACATGTGTTGAAATGGTAGAGTGTCTTTTAGTGAACTCTTACTATCCATTAAATGTAAAAAGGAGCATTTAATCAGTAAGAATTTAAATAATTACCAATTCTTTCAGCTAAGCAAATCAAGTATTTACCTAGGAAAGTGTTGACATAATAAAATGTCTAAGGAAATGAGATGAGACACAACAGCTGGACTTTCATTTTGGGTGTAATTAAAACAGTTGACAGATATTTTTTTTTATTAGAAAAATATGATTTATTTTTTTTAAGCTTAGCAATTTTGAAGAATGACCAAAATGGTTCCTTGTATAATTTCAAGTCAGTTAAAGGTGAGGTTTTACACTGCAGTGTTACACAAGAATGTGTTTAGATAAATTGTGTTCACATTTGCTGTATTAGATTGCCTAGTATAACAACAGCAAAGTTTGAGGTATGTGTGTTTTGGAGTATGTGTTGTATTAAGAGAAGAAACACAAAAAAGCCCCCACCCTTACATATATATGTATATCTTCCATTAGAAGATTTTTTTTTTTTTACAAATTTCTGATTAGTATTTCAGTGGAAAAAAAATTGAAACTTTTAGTTGGAAATGTTTGAGTCGTTTAAAGGAGCTGTACAAATACATTCTTGGTTGGTTTGTTTTTTAATGAACAGACTTATTTGCACTCCCATGGTTCCCACAGGTAACTCCGTGAATAAAATTCAGTGACTGTGACAACATTTTAAATTCCCATTTGCATTGTTTTAATTCCCACTATTTTACAGAACTAACTGTTATTTCACTTGTAACCTGGAGGGCTAAAGCCTTCCGAATTCCAATTTAACTATAAGAACTGACACCTTAGATTGCTTGACCCAATAGAGCTTTTATGATTAGACAAGAGATTCATTTGTCTAAAGGATTTAAAGTATGGGATACTATAAAATATGGATTTGCTGAATACAGCATTGACCATAACTTCAGGCAATATGTTCCAGTGAACTTTACATAACCCCTTGATACCAACAAAGGAATTAGTTGTAAAATTTCCCAATTGGTTTTGTACTTTCATGTCCAGCCAGCGATAACACCAACAAAAGTGAAGTAGTAAGAAATTGCTTTTTAAAAATTAAACCCTGGGATCAGTCTGAGCACTCCTAGGGGACTGTGTTTCAATGCTGTAATGATTAATAGAGCCTCTTAAGTGACAGAATATTCACCAGGAAGTTTTCACTAAATGAAATATTGACTCAGCCCTTCTCCAGGAGAAACCCAGCTGGAAAAACTAGTGTTGAGATCCCATAACTCTAAGACACAATACTTCCAGCATCAGTCAACTGTGATATGGCACTTTTTTAATGTATCACTCTTCAGCATCAGCTTTGGTAATTTCTGTCTATGTGTTCAGGGATCGTCTATCTAAACTCATCGTTTTACTCCAAATGTATTTCAGACAGTGTTACTCTTACATTAATGGGCAGTAGAGAAGGAAAGTTTTATATTTGCAAAAACCTAATATTCTATTCTGTTGAGCTACATTTTGGGATATTCTAACTCAGTCATAGAAACTTTCTCTGATTTTAAACTTGGTGTGTATTGTCTGAGCTTGAGTAATAGTCCTTTACCTTCACAGGGAATAGCCAGGGAGTTCTAAAATTTTGAAAACAGTATTATCTTTTTGAATAGTAGGGGGACTTACAGCCTACAACAAGTATTCTTTCAAGAGTTCCTAAGTGTTACTTAAAACTAACTTAATGAAAATATTGAGTGTTGATGTATTGATTTGAATAATTTTGCAGTCTTGAAAATTTCAGCAAATTTGGTCTGGTATAAGAAGTATGTGAAACAAGGTTGTAGTACTAGTTTATATTTGACAGTAACCTAAAAGAGAGAGCACTGATGATACCACTTTTTTTAAATTGGTGGGTAAGTTTCTGACACGCATTTTTTCCTACATCAGTGACCCCAACTGTCCTTTTCATAGCAAGGATATGTCATTTCTACTGTCATCTTTTTCACTGACCCAAATTCAATATTTCAAAAGTGGATTTTTTTTCTGTCAGTCATACTGAATATCATATTGCTTTATGTGGTATATGCAAATTGTAAAGGGAGTAAGACTTAAAATGTTTAGTATTCTGTGCAATTTTTAAATCTAAACCTTTCAATGTGTCAGCAAAATCAGTGCTGTATCTTAATCCTCTGACTTAGTTTGCTGTGTTGCCTCTAATCAAATGCATTACAGGTGCCTATGCACAAGTGTGTAAAATTTTCCTGTTATTGTTTAAGTAGGTAAAACGCTGGTTCTAATGAATTGGGAATGTTGCCATTGACCTCCCTGGGGTCAGAATTTCAGCAGCTGTCTTCATACCAACAAAGTATTAAGAAATCTTGCGAAGTTCTTTGGTTTATTAAGAATAAAGTTTTAGTTAATATATTAACACATGAAGTAAGGGAAAATATATACAAATACTTAGAGAACTATTAACATGTTCTCTTTTGTTATATGAATAAAATGGTTGTTTTAACATTAGGATTTTTTCATAAAGCTGATTATGACTTCTTTTCTCAGGCCTTCCTTGTGTAAGGTCCTCCCTAGTTTACAGGTACTTGATGGTGAAATCTTAAACTATCATGCTTTACCCACAACTGAAAGAATCGCAGGATCAAAATCAAGAACCTTTCTGGAATTTTGTCAAGTTCAAATTGAAGAAAATGTTCTACTGAAAAAAAAGGCTGCTGAACTGGGGTATGTATTTATGTGAATATCAACTGTGTTCAGAAATATGTTTTCATGTATTGTTAGTGTAGTTCTTGGTGCCTTATGAATTTTACTTAGCTTTTTGCCTGGAAATGTATTATGTTAAGAAAGAGATTAGACTTCAATTAGTCATTGACATCAGTGCAAAGAGTATTTCAGACAGATACTCGAATATGTGGGCCTTGACTTTGTTTGTTTAAGTTTGAGAAAGCAGGTGGTTCAAAACCTTCACTTAGTAATAGTTGAATGAATTCATACACACAACATAGTACAGTGATATGCAGGAATAGTAGCTTAAATCCTGAGTGGTATAATCATACTAACATGATTTCCAGCTTTAGCTTAATCAAACCTGGTTTGGCTATTGGTGCAATGTGCTCTATTTTTTTCGTGCATTTGTTTTCCATGTCTGTATTATTCACATTCTAAATGATTGCAAAAGATTTTACCTCTTTTCTCTTAAAGTAGTGGATCAGGTGGCTCTGTTTACAGGTCTTTGATTTTGTCTTACTTACTACCTTTATCATTATTATTCTGGCAAGTTGTCCAATGACTTCAGCTTAGACATTGCAAGTGGTAATTTATCATCTATACCTGCTATCTTTTCATCACTTTGCAATATCTAAATAGCTCAAACTTCTCACGTTTTTGCACTTGGTAATATTGCACATTTTCTTCTTTCTTAGTTTCTTTTCATTTCCTAGCAGGTTCACAATATCCTTGCAGTCCTTTTAATACCAAGCTCGTCTACTACTGTTTGGAAAGATAGTTTCCCTGATCCTACCAGGTACTGAACATTATCCCAGAGTGGGTGAAGCGTGTGACATTTGACAATGCTCTAGTCTGAACTTCTCCTTGTGTACTTTGTTGGTTCAGAAAAAGTTCCCATGTTTTCTTCAGAATCTAGCTGTTTTGCATTTACATGCAAGCCTGTGTATCCATGGTGTCTTGTACTACCTAACGGGTTATTACATTGATGTATTATTGGCTGTTACTAAGCTGCAATAAATCTTCATAGCTCACAAAACAGATTTATTTGAAAAGAGGTTCATATTAAGAATTAGTTTGAAAGTAGTTTGGGAGAAATTATGTAGTGCAGTTTTCTATGACAGATGTAATGTCTAGGTGGCTCCTAGAACTCACATGTTTCTCCATTAAACTCTAAAGACATGTCTTCTCCACTTCTGTGATTTTTGGCTTCTGGTTTGCAGGTGGGAAGCTGATACTTCCTAATCTATTTACCTTTTTGAAATAGTGTTCGTTCTTTTTCTTAAAAGGAAAAAAGGAGAGGAAAAAAAAGTACTCCTCCTTTATGGTAGAGAAAATTTTCTTATGTCTGAGACTTAGGACCTGTTTCATCAGTATCCTTTGCAGAAAAAAAATGCCAATCCGTAATTAGGATATGACTTGTGAAAGAGCTGTAGTAGAATCTAAGGACCTAACCTTCACATTATTTCCTTCTCTTCAGCCTTTATTAGCTCGCATCTAGAATACTGTGCCCTGTATTTTGGGTCACCAATACATAAAAGACATTGATAAAGTGGAACAAGTTTGGCTCATGGCCCCTACGATGGTCGGGGGTTCACACACACGCTCAGGAAGACAAAGACAGGCTGTTTGCAGTGGTGCATGACAGGAGGATGAGCAACCTAAGCTGAATCAAAGAGAGGTTCAGACTGGTGTGGTGGGTTGATTCCAGCCAGTAACTAAGCACCCACCAGCTGCTTGCTCACTACTCCCCCCTGCACCAGCAGGATGGGAGAGAGAATCAGAAGACCAGAAGCAAGAAAAACCTGTGGATTGAGATAAAGACAGTTTAATAAGTGAAGGAAAGAGGGGAAGGAAAAAAAAAAAGTAAAAGAAAAAATCAAGCAACCAAGTGATGCAAAGCAATCACTCACCACATCTCACCAGCAGACTGATGCCCAACCATTCTCTGAGCAATGGCCACCTTGGAAAGACTCCCCCCCCGCCCCAAGTTTTATTGCTGAGCATGTTATATGGCATGGGATATAGTTTTGGTCAGTTCAGGTCAGCTGTCTTGGCTGTGTCCCTTCCCAGCCTCCTGCCCACTCCCAGCCTACCTGCTGAGTGGGACAGAGAAGGCCTTGACTCTGTCCAAGCACTGTTCAGCAAAACATTAGTGTTTTATCAACACAGTTGCAGTCACAAATCTAAAACACAGCACCATATGGGCAGCTATAATGAGAATTAATTCCATCCCAGCCAGACCCAGTACAACTGGATATAAGAAAAAACGTTACAGTAGGACAGTGATGAATGGCAACAGGCTGCCCAGAGAGGTTGTGCAGTCTCTGTTCTTGGAGGTTTTGAAGACCTGACTGCATAAAGCTCTGAGCAACCTGGTCTGATCTTGGAGCTAACCCAGCTTTGAAGCAGGAGGTTGGACTAGATACCTCCTGAGGTTCCTTCAGTTGGGAATTTTTCTATGATTCTGTGTAAGTTTTGTTTAAAAGAGCTTGCAGATGTTTGAGAAGAACAATAGTGGGAAGAAGAAGAAGTTATGTAAATGTCTCTTCTTTCCTGAACGTATGGTTTGGATTTGGGGGGTATGGGGGTGTGGGGTGGGTTGTGGATTTTTTTCAGATTTTGAGAATTCATTCATAATCTTTTAAATTGGTAACTTTGACATGGTTGAACATCTTGTATCAAATTTAGTCTTAAAATTAATTTATTGTGTGTTAGAGTTTATTTTTACTGAAACTACCGTTTATGGATTATTTGAAAACCGTTGAAAACTGCAGGTCTTAAAAGGAACTCTAAACAACTTGCTTGTATATAAGCCTTAACAGCATAGCTATTATATGTACATACAGCAATACTTTGAATTAATGTGATGTTGCTAAAGAACAGGCCAACAATAGAGCAAACTTCTGTCTGTTTCACATCTTACTAAGTTATGAGCCCCTGTAGGTACGACCTCAAGTATGTAAGCTGCCAAAAGTAATCAGTGCTTGCTTCCCTAATCCATGTTTCATACACCACTGCTGCCCAATTAAATTGTCTCTGCTCTTTCTGCCTGAAACTTCACTGTTCTTGCATGCTTAAGACTGAAACATATTTTAAGATTTCTCTATTCTAATAAATGCTTTCTGTCACATAATCTTTAGATGTCTTTTAGTGAGTAATCATATTAAAAATAATATGACACTGTGGCTACAGTAATTTGCTTTCAGTCATCAGATACGCAGATGTCTGGCTAGTGGAACTTGAACTTTATAAATATTGTATGTATAATACAGTGAAAATGACAGGAATTTCATAAATGGTATTGCAGGAAAGAATATGTAAACAGTAACCTCTTTTTAAGGGACTTTTGTAACCTGCAGTTGAACATCAGTAATGATGCTTGTAGAAGTTTCCCCAAAGACAGATTAGATTTTACCACATTATTACAAACAAAAGCTTAGTTAAAATTGGAGCGTACTATTTGAATATTCCATGTATCATGTGATTACGAAAATCACAGTAGAGCTGCAAAGGGAAAAATACGACGTTAAGCGAAATTTTAACTAGCGCATGGACTAGCACAGAAAGGGGTAGAACATTCTTTATGATTTAGCTGCAAGGGCCAGGAGAGAACTGCCATTGCTGATTATAAGCATCTTGTTTGTCCACTGTCCCTTTTGCCTCAGAGGTTTGTTCTGCTGACTTTTCCATACAATTTTTACTGTCTCATTCTGAAAAAATGCTCTTTGAATAACCTGGCAGTCACTGCAGATGCAATTGCAGTAGGAAGTTCTAGATAAAATGTGTCAGCTCTGTAAGCAAGCTTCCACTGCCACCTTAAACTTTCTAAGTGGCAACATTTTGGCTGATTTAAAGTCCACTGAAAGGCCTTTAAGGATAAATAACTTGTCCTCTTCCATATCTGTTAGGTCAGCCTGTGCACAGGTCCTTACACATCCTAGGTGGGGTCAGTGGGAGTTTGCTCCTCCCCACCTCTAGTCTTCCCTCCCCAAACACTGCATGTGAAACCGAGCAGGGTTTCATCTAGATTTACCAAGAAGATAGTGATGGATACTCTTGGTCGATTGTTAGGACTGAAGTTGTAGCAGTCATTAATAAGTGCCTGACTTGAATTTCCAAACAGATTAAAATCTGTTTCTAATGCTTTTATCTTTCCTCAGAGTCTCTGGAAAATCCTAGCACAAGTTGAGAGGTATCTTTTTGGTAAGAAAGCTTAAGGTAGCTTTCTGCTCTTAGCATTTGTTCGTGAAAGTAGTATCTTGGTCTATAGGTACTATCGGGGCTGCTGTTGTAGCACATATGTACGTTGCTGTGAAAGACCCATCCTTTCCTCTTCTGGCTTATTATCCCTTTCTCCCACTGCAAAAGCAATGCATCCTTTGTGGCTATGCTAGAATTTACATATGGCATAAATTACTTTCACTTGTGAAGATCAAAATAAAGCTGTGGGTAGCCATAGGACACGAGGGAAATGCTGGTCAAAGCTGGAAGCCATAAAAATTTTGCTGTAGCAAGACTGCCGTATTCACCTACATTTCATTACATATGAAGGAGCCAGAAAGTATGGATACTGGTGCTTCCATCAGGATAATCCCATTTCTTGTTTTATCTAGATGCCAATTTATGCTTAAAATCTTTGTTGTATCTTAACCAAGAAGCAATTCCAGAAGAGTTAGTGTGAGCAGACTGCTTGACTTAAAATGCAAAAAAAGGTCTGAAAAGCAAACAACCAATTTACATTAACTGAAAAGGAAATATTGTGGTATCAAAAGTCTTAATACTGTCGTATTTCTTACTTTGTCTTCTCTGTTTCCTCTTTTGTGTGATTGTTTTTTTTTTTTTTCCTGTTAAAGATGTAAATCAGTCCTGCATATTTTCTGTTATAGCAGCTTCCTTCCTGTAGTTTGAATAAGCAATCTTCAGGAGCACGTCTCTGGTATCAAGAACGCAGTCCTTTTGAGACAGAGAAAGCTGCAGTGCACTGATGGGATAGCTCTACCCCAAGTCTGTTGATTAGTTCTTTTTTTCTCTAGAGCTGCCTGAAGTCCCTGTTCACCAAAGGGAGCCATCCAGCCGACTGACACCTAGTACTCAGGCCCCATCTTTATATTTGTCATCTGTGCTTTGGAGCTTCACCTTTGTAGGAGAACCCCAAATACAGTTACCAAGCCACTTCATTGCTCATAATTCTCTGAGATGTCACTACAGCTTCCTTCATAGTTTCTTGAATCTTAGGCTGATCTCACTGCCTAAAAGGAAAGCCACTGATACACAGAGGGCAGCCTAAAAATCCTACAAAAGCAGAGTATAGTTGTGGATTGCCAGGGAACGTGTTGGCTAGGAGATAGGGTGCATGCCCATGGCAACAAGACTGTAGTTTGCAACCACTGCTTGGAAAAGCTGCCCAAAAGCAGCTTCTGTGAAAAAAATAGCAGGTGATCACACAGTCAGTCACTGCCTGAATTTTTCAATTGCCTTCACCCTCCCCTGCCATTTCTGCTTGCCCCATTCAGAGCCACTGGAAAGGTGAAACAGCTGTTTGAGATGCCCCTGCAGCTGTCAGGAGAGGATGCACAAGCATCCTACTCTGTTCGCTGTTACGGTGTTTTATTTTTCTTTGTTGCTGGCTTTTGAGAATGAAGAAGTATACTCAGGATATACGTGTCATACAGAAGTTTATTTTGCCCAATATATAAAACATTCTGGGTTTTTTCCACAATATTTAGCCCCCAAATAAACAAACAAACTAAACTAAAACAAACCAAAGGAAAAAAAGGTGAGAATGAATTTTCAAGTTTTCTTCTTTTTTTTTCTTTTTTTGTCTTCTCACCATAGTATGTTTTGCAGAACTTTGGTAATTATTTTGTACCAAATTAATCTTCTTAAATAATTTAACTAATTTAACGTACTTAACTAAAGTATTTAACTAATGCTTTAAGTATTTAATGTTGAAGAAATTGCTATTCTTACTGTGTAGTAGGAGACAGCTAGAATTTGTTAGATCCTTAAGCAAATATATACATTGGTTTAAATATTTTTAGGAATTGTCATGTTTGTGGAATGAACAGGAGTAGGAGTAATGTTGCATAATGGGCAATCAAATGTACAGCTAATGCTCTGTGAGTTGTGTAATTAGGCTCTGTGGTTTTGCCTTCCAGTTTAGCCATTCGTATTTTGTCCAATAGCACTGAGTTGCACTAGCAGAGGAAGAGTTGGAATCTTTTTTACTTTTGTAAGTTCTGATTCTGTATGTTCTTAAAAATCTAAAAAGTTCTTAGTTGAACTTTACTAGAGGAAATAGTTGTATAGGTAAAGAGTCTTTTCACAATAAAACCTTATAAAAGCTTCACCGTTCATGAATGATGAACAGGAAGGAAAATCCTGTTACTCAAACCATAGTCTTAGGACCTGATTTTTCCAGACTCCCTAGAGGATCGATCTTATTTCTACTTTTTCTCTTGGATTGCTGACCTAGAATTAACTTTGTGCTTCTCTGAAAATAGCTCCAGATTACAAATCTCTGCATCTATCTGTGCTATCAAAGGCAAATGTTTTTGTGGTTCCAAAAGCACCTGCTACCTAATACAATGGACAAACACTGTCCAAATACAGCCAGTCTTCTGAATCTGTAACAATTTGTTCATATTTGCTCTTACTCATCCTTGCCATTTAGATGGTGTAACACGAAGAACTAATGAGAGACAGACTTCTTAGATTAATGTTGCTTCAGTCTAGTACTTGCCCTTATATTGATAAAAATATCTATACTTAAAAGTTTCTGTTTCTCTAAATTCTCCCTAGGCATTGTGGTTTGTTGTTTTGAATCGAAGTTTGGGTTTTGTTGCTGTAGTTCTAATCTAAATTTTAAAATTACTGTTATTTTTATATTAGCTTTCATAGTTTCCGGATAAAATTGGATTATTAAGGCTATTACAGGATTTGTAACAAAATTGCCTCAAATCCTTGAAAATTTTCGGCTTCATATGCCTCTAACCACACAGAAAATTAATAGTGAAATGCATGCCCTAGTGCCTATTTCAAACAGACTGAACCCTTTAAAAAAAAAAAAAAGAGTAAAATAAGCAATCTAATATATATGAATATATTTAAAATACTGCCAAAAAAAATGCAAGTAATATTTATAAATACTGAAACTGATTTTCAATCAGAGTAATTACTATTCACTGTAAGACTATGGAAATGTGTAAGGATACTTGAAAATACAAGGTAGTTTAGAAAATAATAGAGGGAATATATTTTTTAAAAAGCATTCTTACAGTCTGAAACACATGTAAAAACATTTTTGTCTTTTTTCAGGATTGCCTCTTCTATTGATTCTGCACAGGGACAATGCTGGTATTTTAATCAGTTGATGAAACTTAGTATTAAACATCGATATGCACATGAGTATGGTGAACTAAGCATTACTGACAGAGACGGACCAGAAGCACTGCAAAATCATTTAAAGCAAACATCTACTGGCTGCCTACAGGAAAATACCCTCTTTATCATGGGTGCGACAGAAAATAAACAGGTCTTGTTGGATCCTTCCAAAAGATGGATTACTACTGGCCATATTCAGGCCACATTCATTAACTCCTCCATACCTGTGCACCAAAAGGAAAATAAAGAAGATCAGAGAGTGAAGCACAAGAGCACTGAATCTTGTGTTAATTACAGTGGGCAGAGCAAAGGCAACGATAACATGTCAGCCCAACTCACGTTGCAGCAGTCAGTGATAGCAACAAGTAATATGGGAAGAGATCTTCAGCATCTTGAGAATGATACAGAAAGGTAAAACAGACATCAGATTGCTTTCAAGTAGATTATATGGGTAGGCAATAGGAGTGAGGATTTCTTGTTTAAAACAGGCACAGAACTTGTACTAAGAAAACAATATTTTCGAGCTTATTAGACAATAAAGAGTTATTTTAAGGTGATGCACACTAGACTTCCATATTAACAACAATCCTTTAGGGTATTCCATCGCTTTATTTATTATTATTAATTAATATAGTTATGTATCTACTTAATTTAGAAATGCTGTATAGTAAGAGAATTTGGTAACTTTCTCTTAGCTTCCTACCTTTTCCTTCTTTTTTTGCAATAAATTTATGACAGCAATTCAATGGCACATACAATGTTAGGGATGAAAATGCTGAATGGTTTGCAAGAATTTGGGGGCAGTTTAAACTACAAACTAGTGTAAAGCTTTTTTGCTATACTATTCATTAGACATTCAAGATTCCTCTGTGTAGAGTTTACAGTCAGTATTGTTTAGAAGGCAAGAGGGAAAAGTTGCTTAAATCTACCATCCTACTCCCTTGACCTTAGGCCAGTCTCCTGCTGTTGTGATGAGTGAAGAGCTAACAGCCTGCCCTGCCCTTGGTACTCCTCCAACATGCCTCAACCTGCTTCTTAAAAGTAGAGGCAGGGGTGAGGGGCCAGTTCAACTTGTTCTGTGCTCCTAAATATTCTCCCGCATGAAACAGACTGGTTTATAACCTCTTGGGAATGCATTTGCTGCTGGTTTGTATGGTTCTAGATGTACAGTCAGGGAAAACAGAAGCTGAAATTTTTCCCTAAAGGTACAAAAATTCAGTTATGATTTCATAAGAATTCAGTTTCAAAAATACATGTCTTGAGAACACTATGAAGAGTAAGCATGGAAAGTGTGCCTCTTTTGCTGTTTAGTCTTATAGTAAATGGGCAGTAGTGCTTAGTAGGTACTTAAGACACTAATAATTTGTCATAAAATTTATTATTCAGGAAGACCATAGAATTCATCATTGCCTCTCAGGAAGTTGAAAGTAAGAGTACAGTAGTCTATTATGGAAGATGAATGCTTCTGAAAAAACTTTTTGAAATAGTTCATTTAGAGTTTTTAGTTAATATCTCTAAATGCATCCTGTAAGTCTGTTGTTGGACAGTTCTCTTCAATACAGAATACAAACCATTAGAAGGGGTTGGTTGGTTTGTTTGGTTTTTTTAACTCAGCTACTGTTTTTTATAGATGCAAAGCTTGTAAATAAACCATGTTTTGGGGTTGGTAAACTTAAACATTTCAGGAAAAAAAAATTCTGGCTTAACCTCTGAAGGGTGCTTTTTTGCTGAAAAGTACTCCTGTATTTAAATAGATGTACTGCACAAGGGAAGAAACTATGTAAAGATTGGGGGAAATTTAGATGTCTTTTCTTAAACCCACTGTCCAATTGAAATGATAATTTTGTGGAAAAAAGGATTCCAAGATAAGTAAAGCCATAATGCAGAGTTGGCATTAAACTTTTTCTCCATCAGTATAAATTGATTGAACAAATATTTAGAAAGCTCAATCACTTGAACAAATCTAAATAGTCTGTAATCAGTGCTTATAAAACAATGAGCAAATTAGAAAATGTACAAATATAACCAGTGGTCACTAGTGTTAAATTGAAGGATAAAGTAGGCAAAAGGTGAAATTGCACTTCTCAGTTTTTCCTGTTTGCTCCATTGGAGATATGTCTCATGCAGTTTTCAGCATTTAGCTCTCTTGGGTAGCTTTTTTTTTTTTTTTTTTTTTGTATGGACAGTGGAGATAAGTGGAGCCCTCCAACAGTTTATTCAGTCATTGTTAAACCACTTCTGCTCCTAATCCTTCCTTTGAGGAGACTCTTCCTCTCCAGTGAATATACAGGGAAGAGAGTCCAGCAGAGATTAGTCCTCTTATATAATTGGATTTCCAAAGTTATGTGATGTGAATATCCTCCAGTGTTTCTGAACATACATGTCACATCTGGTTTTTAATTCCTTAACAGTTTGATGGCAGAGCCTTCCATTTGTCTCGATGCATAGTGCTATGTTTTATGGTTGTAGTTTGGCAGCTATGATAATCCTGTTGTACTGGTGAGGCTGTGTCATTCATAACGGTATTTATTTCCCTATGAGGCTACATACGGCAGCATCAGTGATCCAGTCCCTTTGGCGGCAGTACCATGCCAGGAGGAAAACAGACTGCACCAAAACAGGGAATCATCAGTTTGTAGAAGCTTTGAGACAGAAGCATAAAGCTGCCACGCTAATCCAGGTTGGTTTACAGTATTCTCTTTACTTATTTTGCAAATTTAATAAGAAAAAAGTCTTACTAGTTTTGTGTACTTGTCATCTTCTCTTTGTTTTGTTCATGATTTTATTGTTTCATAATTAAACATTTTTTGTTTTATTTAATCAGCATAAGCTTGATGTTTTTAAGAGAGAGACGCCTTTACAAAAAGTTTTATAGAAGCCTAAAAATATTTTCCCTTTTATGACCAAGTATTTCCCTGAATTAGTTTTGCTTGATTTAATTCCAATATTATGTTTAAGACATATTGTGCCCATGTTCTTACTGGGGTTTGTCTATGCTATTAAACTGACAGATGCTGCATAACTGGTACATCATGTCTGATATCTGTATAACTAACTACTCTTCCCATCTCTTTCTACCTATCCATCTCTTTCCTTTTCTCCCCATCTCCCCAAAACAGGATTGCCTTATCCATCCATACTGCCATTGGGAACAGACCATGGCCTAGGCTGTCTTGTGGTAGATACTCGGCTAACAGTTAAATAGAATGGATTACTATGTGCAAGAATTGTAGTCCATGCCTTGACTCTGTTTAGTTTGCTAACCAGATGCAGTATTTACCTGCCAAGTTGACAGGTTCATGGTTTTTTTCTAAAATTTTAAGCAAATGGACACTATTGATTTCAGATCAAGTTAACTTAAAAACATTTGGTATTGTTAAGTCTTCTATAAAAATGTGAACAGTTCCAGATTAATTCAGGAGCCTAAGTTCCATTTTCATACTGAAAATCCAAGTAATTCACTAGTATCTATTCAACAAATGGGCAGTAGCAAAATGTTTAGTAAATGTGCGTGGTAAGAAAAAGGACAAGTACAGAATCACATTACAGCAGTCAGTTGTCTGGGATGTTGAGCTAAAATTTGTTTCTGGAGTATAGTGTGTAGCTAGTATATTTGCAGTTGATCTCGAAAAACTTATTTAATCCATTTTTTTTAACTTGCTTATATATTTGACCTCTACTGTGTATTAAAGTGATGAGTTTCACAAATTTATATAGTGATTAAAATGTGCTTCCTTTCATTTGTTTCAGACCTGGTAACTTCCAAAGTTTGTACGAAAATAGTCTTTCACTATTTATTTTCTGTGCATTTTATGGATTTTTAGATCTCTCTTATGTCCATCCTTATATTCACTCTTTTGTAAATAAATGTTTAGTCCATTTAGTCTCTTTTCACATTACTCTGTACTTTTTATCTCTCTCTGAACCTTTACCTCATTCTATTATAACCTTTTTTTAAAGAAGTGACCACAACTGAATTCCGTATGCCTATGGATATATCACAAATTTTTACAGTAAGACAGTTTTCATCTTGTTTCTTAAAAGCTAACAGAATTTTTCTTTTTGATCATGACTGAACACTGATCTGATGCTTTCATAGATCTCTGTTAACAGCTGCCTTACAGTTTGTCATTCCGCGTATACCATTAGGATTACTTTTCTCCTTTGCATTTGTAAATACTAATCCTATTTGTTGAATGAAATACATTTCTCGTTTGATCACTCAGTAATATCAGGATATTTCATCTGGATGGTTATGAACATCTGTAGGAAAATAACAATGAAATTATGAGAAAGCATTTCTAATACATTGAATAATTTTTGTAATAATCAGAAATGGTGTGTGTAAAAAGAGTAACATTTTCAATAATTTATGCAGCAAGACAATTATTTCCTAAAAATTAATAAGCTAAACATTAAGCCAAAATATGAGATTCCCTTCCTATTTTAGTGCCTTCATTGCAAAGCCATTAAGTGTGGACAATACTACACCTTTCAGGACAGTGGAGATATTTTGCATGGTGTTTTAAATGCTTAGGGCATCTTGAACTCTAAAGATGTCAAACACTGCTTTGGGGGACAGTTGCTGTCTTGAATTTAGTTTTGGTAATTCCATCTATGTAATTTTGATCTCTGAAGTGTTTTCCCGGATCTGATTCTATGGCTTGGCATGTGTTCCTAACACTTGCTCTTTTTCTAGCGCTTAATTCCTAAAGCGCTCCTTTTTCTTAGATATGATTATGCCCACTGGTAATATTTTTTTTAAATAAAGATCTTAGACAGTTAAGAAAGAGTAATTGACCTGGGTCAATTGCATGAGATGTCTCCAAGAATTGCTACTTGCAAGCTATAAGACATTGAGTACAAGTGTATTTTTATTCTCAGTAATTTGAAAGTTGACACTCAGCTTTTTCTTACGTAGCCTTTCCTTTCAGTTTATAATAGTCCCTGAAGGAATTGTCAAATAATTAATTAGTTGACCCAGGTTTGTAGTTGAGGGAGTTGCAGGATTCCTTTCTGCTTACTTGTGGAGAGCCTCTTGAGTACTCTAAGCTTTAGACATATGCTGGCATTTAATTTGTCTTGTAGTTTTAAATGTCACATAAAGTTCAAAAAACAGATCATTGAGCTATTAAACCAAGGCCCAAGATGTTTTATCTTCCTAATGGGATAACATAGAGAATCTGGTTTTGGGTTTGATCTATGGCTTTGTATAACATGCTTTAAATTTTTTGTTTAGGCATTTTGGAAGGGTTTTCTTTTGCGAAAGAAACTGGCCAGTGCTCTTGCAGCTGTTAAAAGTGGTGAAGTGGAGGATGACTATGAAGAAATAAATGTGGATGATTTCACGTTTTCCGAAGTAAGCACAGTCATTAACATAAAAACTTCATGTAAAAAATAAATATTATTCTTCTTAAGCAGTCATTTAGGTGTTGGAAATAAAAGAAATTGAAAGGACTACCAGGGCTAGAATTAACATGTTGGATGTCCAGAAATAAAGAAGCATTTGGTACATATAGCTTATTTAAATACATTTGTCATGGATTAATTGCCTCCTGCTCTTTGAGATGCTCTGGTAGTTACTGTTCTATTAATGTCACACCCACCGTAGAATCCCATGTATTTCTACAGTTAAAGGACAATCAAATGAGAATAAGGAAACAGCTACTTTTCTTCTAAAATGTTTAGCTTTTTAGTATTTTAGTAACACATTACAATGTCAACAATATTTGAGTGTGTATTTTGTTCACTTCATGATACAATGAGAACAGTAATGTAGCTGAAAATATAGCCGAGATTCAGTATTGCAGTATTCCAATAAAAAAACCACACCCCCAAAACCAAAGCTGAAGACTTATTAGCTCTTCTTTTGTCTTATAGGTAAAGTGCTAAAAAGATCACAAGTCTGAATACCATAGTAAATTATGAAGAGAAACATAGTTAAATCAGAAAAAAAACACGCTTAGAAGGTCTGTGATGCACAAAATCCCGAAAATATTAGTAATAGTTTTTACAAGTTACATGGAGTTAATAATGTCCTTTCATTTTCAAACAATTCAAATTGGCTCAGAAGTTTCCATTCTAAGAAATAAAAGCAGACTCCAAAGGAATTTGAGGAATAACAGCACATTCAAAACTGAATTTAGTGATAATTAAGTAAAAAATAAAAATGTCTACAGGATCAATATTGTCATTCAGTAAGCGAGGAAAAGGATCTTTAAATCAGTTTTATGTTTTAAGCCTGAAAAGGCACAGTCTACATGGGGAGTTCTAGACTCAGTATGTGTAATAAGGTGGCTGTTGATGACTTACCTACATATTTGTCTGGAGCGCTGCTTTCTCTTAATTGTTCACATTCGTTGGCTTTTTTTTTTTTTTTTTTTCCTAAAGGTTTCAGGTAAAGCAAAGAAAACTGATAGCAATGTGGCCATTTGAGACCCAAGAGGATATGACTGAGGCTTTTTTTCATGAACCCTTCTCTCTGAATGTGCTTATTCAGCTGCTGAATCTTTGCAAGAGCCATTTGTCAATATTCCACTGTAATTTTGCAAAGGAGACAGATGGGATAGCCCTGCTACTGGCAGGATTAGATTCTATTTATGATCGCGTATTTGTATGGCTCATAGATAGTTTTGAAACCAAATATGTTGTTAGTTGGAGCACTGCAGTTTGCAGTTGATCAGTCTTGAGTCATCTGAGTATCAGCCTTTTTTTGCCACCTCCCTCCCCTTAGAAAATAGTTGGGCTTTGTGTGAAATTATTACCAATGACTTGATGACTTGGAGTAATTTTATTTTTTTCTTCTCCTTTCAGCAGCTATTTTAAGATACATTTTCAGAATTACTGTCTTATTGTAAGAGCGTGCAAAATGTTTGAGGCAGGAGTCCCAGGAATCATAGACAGGAAATGTGTATGTGTAAACACAGAGATCTGGCTTAAATTTTAGGATTTTTTTCATTTTAATTTGAAATATATATACAAAAAAGAACAGTCTCATTAGTTGATGTTCTCTGATCCCTGGCTTCTTTCTAAAATAATAAAAAGCAGAAAGTTGAAGGATTTATTTCTTCACACAGGAAGGAAGTATCTGTTCATATATTAAAGAAGGAAAATATCCTGTTTTGAATTATTCAGCCAGTAGGCCAGAGTCTTATATACTGTAATTCAATTGAGCTGTCCTTTTTTCACTCTGTACAGCCCAAATAATCCTGTGATTTATTTTAATTATTTTTTTTAATTGCTAAACTGAAAACTACAGTTTTGTTCCACCTGTCTGTCAGCAAGGCAATTGCGTTTGGGCAGGTGCTCCTGAGGCCAGGGAGAAAAGGACGGAGTGGGGAAGGCAGGAGAAAAAGGCCAGCTCATTTCAGAGGCATGCACTGTATCACCCTCTGGCGTTGTCACACATTTCTTCCTTTCTTTTCAAATTGTTATTGAGTTTCTTAGGAAAGAAATAAAACATGGGTTTAGGGAACAATTCTCAGAGAAAGTGTTTAGGTTCTGATCATGACAGGAGAACCACGAGCTGACATTTTAATTTCCACAACAGGCTCAAAGGCTGAACTGGGGACTGATGTCAAATAAGTTACACAAGCCCTTAGCTTCTTGTGATGAAAAGTATAAGGACATCTGTTTTCTACAGAGCAGTGTATGTGATAAATTTACAATGTATACGCCCATGAAGGATATACTTTGTTCAGTGAGCAAGCATTTCAGTGTTCAAGATTGATGGCTGTAACTAGAATTATACCCTGCGATATTTGTCATATTTTTTCCTTTTTTTCTTTCTTTTTTTTTTGTTTTGTTTTGTTTTTTTTCCAAGCATATATCTTGTCTGTGCAGAAGAATTCGGTTGTCAGAAATGTGTGGTTTAACGATAACGGGCCTACACTCTGCTCTACCTAGCCCAGACTATCCATCCTCAGTACTAGGTTGCCTGGTTCCATGTGTCTTTAGCTGTTTCATTCTCTGCAGCTGGACGATACCAAATCACATGGACTTTCTACTTCTGCAGAAACAAGCAGCAGAAGCTTGGAACAGTCTATACTTCCTATTCCCTCCTTTCTGGCCTCAGTGTTTTATAGCAAAGTGCTGAAGCAGAGCCAAATAATGACACATGATATCAGTGGCTATCTGTAGGGCCTCAAACAAGTGTGAAGGGAGGAGTACATATTGCTGGGCTAAGAGATCCCATATGCTAGGGTGTGAAGGAAGAGAAAAATATCTGGACACCATTTTGTACTACAGATTTCACTGTTGGATAGGGTGACTGAAATGAGAGAGAAGGGCAGAAAAACCTTTCCTTATTGCAAACCAATACAAATGTACTAAATCTTGGCCAAAACTTTTTGGAATAGTCCACTATTTTGTGGTGTAGTCACTGTGGTTTTTTTAGCAGTGTTATGTAGATTTCAGTCATAATGATTTTATCAAGTATTATCTAGCATTCCACAAAATCACTGGTATACAAGCACCTATTTAAACCAATTGCAAATATCACAATGCAGTAAGTCATCAGGTACCAGTCTTCGTGAAATTACTGTTTAATATCTTCATTATTATCTTGGTGTACCCAGTGCTCTGGGCAAGATGAGGCTGCGAAACAGCATGGGGAAAAGTAGTCTTTGCCAAAGATCTTCTGTTTACTTCAATTATGCACATTGAGCAGTGGTATATTTTTTAGCACAAGTTTGGCACCATATCATGTGAAAAATGGATTGTGTGTGATTGAGCTGGAGGAAGGGCCTTTATCTTGCTCACAATAGCATGAATAGTAATCATTTCACCTGAGCAATTACTGATATTTTCTTGTATTTGTATCAGCTCCTGTATATTGCCAAAGACATTCAGAGGCAATTGATGGCAGTAGTGTTTTGTGTCTGTTGTGCAATGTCAAACAGGCTATGCCAGATGAGATGAAAGATCTGGCCAACAGATGTCTTGGAAAGTATGAGCCTGGTATTTAGTGATATTTTCATGTCTTTCATGTGGACTTTGGAGAATTCCAGCCTATATGCTCCAGAAGGCTGTTCTTAAGGCAACCTTTCATCAGCAGTCCATCCATGTAGCAAATGATCTACAAGGCAGAGCTCACTTTACCTCTGGTGGACAAAATCTGGTAACTCATTTGCTTGACACAGCTCTTAATTTCTGTACCATGCAACCATCAGCATTGTTGTTTTCTTGATGAGACTATGATGTGAGTCAAATGCAAAATAGCTGAACTTGCTCGTGTGTGAGAAAGCTGAACCAATTGAATATGATCAGTTTTAAGACAACTCTTTACTCAAACAGTGGCCATTGAATAAATAATTGTTTTCCTACACTGAGTCAGCATATGGACATATGTCTTATTCTCATCAAGATGACTACCAATATTGATGGTTGCATGGAACAGAAAATAAGTACTGTATTTTTCAAAACTTCATTTTTTGAATTTAGTTTAACGGCTATCTAGTCATACTTCTTCAAAAAGGAAAGTAACTTTGTAAGTTGCAACCAAGCCAAAAAGAAATCCATCACTGCTTCCTTCATCAAAGGGGATAAATCTGTTGCCCTGAGTCAAAGTGGTGTTCTGCTTCTGAGGTTGATTATGTAGAATTTTAAAATCACAGTCTTTTTGACAGCTTTTAAAATTATGGATCAGGAGTTTCCTTCACATTTTTTTACATATTCATAGCCATTCCAGTTTTTTGCTTGCCTTCCATGGCAACTAGATAGCAGGTTTTTTTCTTTTTTTTTCTTTTTTTTTTTTTTTTTCTTTTTTTGGGGGGTTGGGGGGAGGTGGGGAACAATAAAAACTACCTTATATGTGCTAACTCTTGAAAAGTAAACAGCAATTAGAACAACAATTTCTTTACATCTCCCATCTTTAGTATTCTTATCACATGTCCAAACTAGACACATACAATGTGTTTTGTTTTCTTTTCAGATAGTCCTTCATAATGTGGTTTGTCTCAGGCTGTGAGTTTATGATTATGCGCTTGTGACAGTGATTGCTGTTTTCTGGCTAGTGCCAGGAAATAAGTGTAGCCTATGGATTAGAAGGTTCCCATAACATTTCTTGTATCTTGACGCTCTCATGCATGTCTAGCTCTTGTAATTGCTCATATATGTCAGATCAGAATCTAGCCTTTCTGTATTGTATACTGCAAAGAATATGATGGTTTTTTAATCATATTTCTTATAAAGTTACAGTGCTACAGAAAAGCAAAAAAGTGTATGATGAAAATATAATTAGATCTATCCTATTCTTTTAAAAAGGAGGGGAAAAACTCTCTCCTAAATAACATGTTGGAAGATCAATCTTTTCAATGAGTGTGTATCAACAACCTCTTGATATGATCCTGCTTCTTCAGCTGCTATGTTAACGAATCACATGCCATTCTCAGTCCGTAATGACGCTTATCTTAAGTGCTGAATTGTTTTCTAGTTATCTGATAGATATCCTGGCTTTGGAAGTAGGTTGTTGCAGTCAGTATCTGATAAAATAAACACAAACACAGCTATTAGGAGTTGTGGCCATCACTAACACTCTAGCTTCACAGCTTATGCAAAATGTGCTCTGATTGCTTTCTGGCCTTCCACCGTGAGATCTCAGTTCTTAATGCCACCTGAAATTCTTTTAATTTTTAAATAGAAACTATCTTCATGGCTTGTCTCTATCTAATTCTTGGTTAAATAGCCAGATTCAAACAAATACTTTGCAAAGGAAAGCCCACTAATGATGCATAACACTAAAGATATTATTTGGAACCTGTATTTAGCCAAATGGTATAGTATTATTCTAAATTATATTTAGCTTGTATGACATATCATAGTGATGTCATTAATTATACTTTGTAGTCTTATTTCTCTAAAGACCAAGTCAAACATCGAAACTGAATAAACAGGCCAAGCAATGGAAAAATGTATAAAAGTGAAAAAAGTCTTAGTTCTGTGGCGTTTTAGACTGATTGTTGTAGCCTCAAAGGAAAATTGTTCTAAGCCAAATGCCTCATTGTAAATGGAAGTAATAACAGAGCCATCAATTCTTCTCAGGGAGTACATTTGCATCTGGAGTCTCTTGAAAGCTGAGCTAAGGATCCCAAAACATTGAATAAATCTTCCCTAAGTTCTTTAATTTTTGTGTAATGTTAAAGTGACATTTTAGTGTAGGTATAGATTGTGTTTAAAGGATCTAGTTAAATGTCTGATATTCAGCATGTCCACATGCCTTGATTTCCATTGAAAAAGATTTTTTAGTAATGCCTATTTACAGATTTCAGGAGCAATCCTGACTTCTCTGTGCTTTTTGAGAAGAGGCCATTGATGCAGCCAATATTGTAGTTGAGTTAAATAGCAGTACTTCTGGAGGAACCAAAGAGGAAAGTGAGATGTCAGCTTCCTTTCTCCTCCACACTGAAATCCATACATGTCTCATTGCCTGGAGCCTGAAGTCCTTTTAGTTTAGAACATAGGTATTATCCAACCACAGCGCAGCTTAACTCACCTGAACACATACAAGTCCCAGGGAACAGATAGGATGCATCCAAGGGGGTTGAACAAGCTGCCTGATGTAATTTTGAGGTCACTCTCTATCATCTTTGAAAGCTCATGACAACTGGGGGACATTACTGGTGACTGGAAAAGGGCAGACATCACACTCATCTCCAAGAAACGCAAGAAGAAAGATCCAGGGAACTAGAGACCAATCAACTTTGTCTTGGTTCCTGGGAAGGTTGTGGAGCAAATCTTCCCAGAAGCCATTTCTAAACCCATGAAAGAAGGTGATTGGGAGCAGCCAGCTCTTTACCAAGAGCTGAACAACTTCATTGCTTTCTATCACAAGGTGACTGGCACTATGAATAAGGGGAGGGCAGGGCATATTGCATGCCTTTATTTTAGCAAGGCCATTGACAGTCTCCCACATTCTTATTTTCAAAATTTGTTGAGCTATGGGCTGGACAAGTAAACCATAATGTGAGTGGCAAACTGACTGGACTGCCATGCTCAAATAGTTCTCTGGTACAAAATCCAGCTTGTGGACAGTAGTTAATGGAGCCCATCATGGATGCTAGGGGGACCAAAATAGTTAATATTTTAATTAACAACCTGCATGATGGAACAGAATGCAATCTCAGCAAGTGTGCAGATGATACCAAATCGGGGCAACAGGCAGTATGCGGGAGGACCAGGGTGTTCTGCAGAGCAGCCTGCGCTGGCTGGATAAACAGGCTGAGCAGAGCCTCATGTTCCACAAGAGCAAGTGCAAACTCCCGTACGTGGGCTAGAGTCGTCCCTTGCGACGCTGTTGGCTTGGGGCTGACTGTCCAGGAGGCAGCACCACAGAAAAGGATCTACGGTCCTAATGGACTTTCTTCACCGTGCAGTTCTTGACTTTCTAACAGTGGAAACAGAAGGGAAAAAAATAGCACTCATACCCTATAACACAATTTTAATTTAGCTAAAAAGTGTTTTAACTTCATGTCTAGTTTGTCCTTGAATGGAGTGGGCTAGGGAATCCTAAATGCTACTGTTAAAACCATCTCCTGGTACTCAGTCTTGTCATTTTGTTTGTATGGAAGATACTTCAAATTTTATTTTTATATGGAAACAGCAGTAGCTATTTATCATTTCACAATTCTGAGTTTACAATAGGAAAACATCACAAAGAATCAGTTCCTGAAACTCTTGAAGTTCCCAGAAAGTCGCAGTGCAGGTCCCAAAAGATTTAAGGTGTTGAGACTTATAAATCAACAAATTTAAACTTGCGGATTCATTTGTGCATAATTTGTTTCAAATAGAAAGGTTAGTGCTAGGGACATATAAGGAGGACAGTATAAATGAAGCTAAGAGATGATTAAGATATATCTTCTTTAGAATTAAGCATTTTTAGTGTAATTAGAGATTTGTTATTATCACTTTCAAATAATATATGCTTCCAACTCAATCCTTCTTTGCTCTTTCTTCCAATTACTTTTTTGTTCTTATTTCTGAAATAGGGACTTTTAAACAAAAAGGAAAAGTTGTCTTGAAGTTGAATCAAATTTCATGTGTGACATGAACTTTGAAACATATTAAAGGTTAAATGACTATAAACTTGTGACTAGTCTACTTTTTATTACCCTCTGCTTCTGCCTGACTTCCCTTCCTTTGACAAAATTGCAAGCTGAAGTACAGCTTTTTTTCTATTGTTTTTTTAGTATTCATTCCCCAAACTTGATAGAACGTTTTGGGTTATCTTCCTTTGAAATGCTGTGTTCTTTGAATGTACAGTATTTAAGGAGTGAGGATGAGGCGTCCCTTGGCTGTTTTGTTTGTTGGGTTTTTTAATTCATTGCCCCTTGAAAGTTTTGTTTGTTTGTTTTCACAGAGCTAGAAAAACTTTGAAAAAGGCTTGTAGGGCCATACCAGCTAAAGTTTGTAGTGTGGCAGAGTCAGAGAGGTGAAGACTTGAAGATTCTTGTCATTTTAATGGGGAAAGACTGCATCTGGGGTCTTAGAGCCATTTTGAGGGGTGGCCTGAAGGTGCCAGGAGCCCGATGTTTATTGAGGTGGGTGGGGATATACTCTCAACAGATTTTTGAAGCATGCATTTCTGATGCTTACTTAAACCATGTCTAACCTCTGAAGGTGAGGTTACCATTTATTCATCTGTATTTTTTATTCCAGTATTCAAAAAAAAAAGATGTAGCACCCAGAGCTTCCTTTGGACACTGTCAGGCTTAAGGCAAAAATGCATTTCTAGAAAACTTGGGGTCATTATAGGTCATGAATGACTGACATGAACTCCTATAAGATTCAGACTTTTGGAGAGTTAATTATGTGTGTATATATTCAACCTTTTTTGTGAATGAAAACTTTCAGGGTCCCTGAAGTTTTCATTATTCATTTACTTTTGTATATTCCAAAATAAATTATTTCCATAATTTTAGTCATACATATTTAGAGAAATCACATCAGTATATACATTATATATATATAAATATGTGTATTAGAATTTGAGAGAACAGTTAGTTTTCTGAGCTCATTAAACAGTTTGGAAAAATGACATCTGGAGAAGACATTCCCCAATAAAATTTTCCTGAATGTTTTTCTTAACAGAATGTTGTGATTTTTCCAGTAATTGTCAATATATCATTCTTAAAAATGGACAACTACACAACTATGCTTGTCCTCTAATTTTCCTACAAGAGTGTACTCTAATAATTAACCAGCTTTTGCAAGTCTATAAAATCTCTTGGGGTCAATTAATCGTTGCAATGTTTCTCTGGAATCCATATGATACTCACTACTTTTTTTGGCTTGAAATATTGTTCGGTTTTAGCAGTTGTAAGAATGCAGCCGTGCCCAGCTTTCTTTCCAAATTCTCTTGTCTTATATAAAGACAGGGTTGAAAAAGAAGCATTGCCAAAGGTTAAAATAACCTTTATTAGGGTGCTAACCTATTTATCTTCACCACATAAAATATGTGAAAAAGCATTAAAGACAATCCCAGAGAAAAAGACTATTTTTCCTGCTGCTTGCATTTCAGACATCTATTTTCTATAAAATGTATATCCCTAAACTGTCTAATTAAAAAGAAGTCTATATACAGTTTTTTATAAAATTGTTCAAATCGACACATTTGCATGTAGTTTTAAAATGGCAGAACTTAGACTGAATTTTTGTGGTGTTGGAAGTGGAATAATAATGCAACTAATAGATGATTCAGTTGAGAATGTTCATATTTGGTACTATCTTAGCTCTGGAAGTTTTTTAGAAAGTCTGGGTCTGAATAGATATTCAAGTTCCTAGCGTTGAACTATCCTTTATGCAAAAACTTGAGTTTCTCAGAAAAGCTAGCCCATAGAGTAATCTGATTCCTAAAAAGACTGGATGAAAGAAAAGGCTAAATAACAATATTCCAATCTTTAATTTTAAAGGAAGTTTTCAGTCACAGTCTATCAACAATACATAAATGAGCACAGAAGTGATCTGGCCCTTTTGTATCAGCTATAAGACCTGAAAATTTGTGATTTTTTTAGAAGTTTGTCAAAACTTACTTACGGTTTTAGAGAAGAAATTTCTAGCAAAGAATACTTAGGCCTTGGCAGAAATGAAGTTTAGTTTAAAAAGAAATGAAAGATGTTGCCCTGGAGTAGCATGATGCTTGAATGAAATACCCCACAGAGTGAAATATGTTTGCCAGGAACCAAGAGAGAAAGTTACAGCTCTCTGCCAGACGAAAGGCAGTGCAGAATGGCTGGCTGCGGTACGCCCTTTTCTGTCGTGAGTATCCACAGGGATAACCTTCAGCGTCGGATCCTTCTGCCTGAGCACTGCCCCTCCCAGGCCGAGCAGTTCTTTAACCTACAGGACGTCTAATACTAGGAAAAGTAGTTCTTCGTGTGGCACGTACTGCCCCAAAAGAGATTTTGTCAGCTTTTTTGAAATAGTCGTGCAATGCTGTTGAACGTTCTGCCTTGGATTAAAGTACTGTCTTTCACTTGTCTTTTTGTTTTAACTTTTTGTTTTATTTTCTTGGAGTGAACTGGACTTTAACTGCACTATTCAAATATACTCACTAAAACCTAGGAAAGTAGAAACCAGAGACTTCACCAACCTGAAGAACTTTATTTAAACTTGTATTCTATAGAGAAAACTAGTGGAAAAATTCATTCTGATTTATTTATTTGCTCTTATTACATGTTATTCTTGTTAAAACGAGTTTGAAAGTAGAGAGAGCAGATACTTTGTAAAATCTGGTTGAAAAGGGGCCATTCTGACTGAGAATGACAGTAATGGCCTGCCTCACTGAGGGGAGCAGAAGTCCAGAAAAACGGGTTAGACAAAACCAGGCAGGTGAACTGGGAGGTGAATCTTTTTTTAAAAGCAGAGAATTCCACACACTATTTCTGTGAAATTGTAATGTGGAATTTTTTATATTTTTTTTATTTTTTTTTAATAAAAGATGCTTTTTTTTCCCTCCTGTTCCTCCTATTCTGTTGTAATGCTCAGGAGCCAGTCATGGCTCTGAGTTCAGAGTGAGTTTTGGATATTGATTTTCTTCTGCTCATTTATATTCTGTTGGGTAATTTTTCTATTTTTATCTTAAGATACCATATAAATAAAATCACTACATAAATAACAGTAAAACAATTTTTTCTGGCTAAACCACTGCTGTCCTGCAAACAGTGAGTGAGTCAACGAAGAAGTGAAAGAAGAAAGGAAAGACATATAAAGAGTTAGTTCTCCCTAGTTTTCAAAAATAGTTTCACAATTTTGTCAGATGGCAATTCACCTTGTGATTCTGAGGTCCACCATTTTTGGAAACCTGGGCTACCTTCAGCTCCTGTGACAGCCAACGTGTTGGCCTTTTGGAGTTAATATACACCACTTCAGCAGTTATATGCTCTGAGCGATGTAAATGATCTGCATTCTTCCTGGATTGACACAGAGGTGACCTTGCGAACACACTGACGAGATGGTTATATTTGTCATAAGAAGTTAGATTACTGTTTTAAGTTGAGGAATCTTTTCCTAGATGGTAGCAGAAGGTCCTGAAACCACCAGTTTCCAAGGTCTGAAAGAATATACCAAGGGAAGGATTGTCCTCAACATGTCCAGCTTCTCTCATTCTTTCCAGAAGCCTCTGCTCCTGAGCTCTTCTGGAAGCGGAGTACTGATGTAGGTAGATATCGGTCTGACCCAGAGCAGAGTTGTTGCGTATCAAATGTTGGCCTTCCTTTTCAGCCTGTATTGCTAATGCCTTCTTCCATCCTCTGCTTCTAACCATAGTACGGTTTGGGGGATTGGTTTGGGGTTTATTATACTTTTTTGATCCTCCTTGATCTAAGAGAGATGAAAGGCATTATGTGATAGCATTATTCACAGTTTGGAGAGTTTTACTTGTAGAAGTTCTTCATAGCCGAGTGTAGGTTTGACACTGTGTCCTGAGAGCTGTTTTTTGTTCATGGTTTAAATATGACGTAATAAAAGATGTAACTCCAGAATGTAATCCAGAGCATGTAAAAGATGCCTAGAATTAGATTGTCTGAATAACGCTTGCACTAAAACTCTGCTTTTCAGTAGCTCATTCAGTCCCCATTAAAGTTAGTAGAACCATTCTCACTGACTTTGGTGGTTGTAGGATTGGATTCTGTTTCTGAGACCACAGAACTTTAATCTTTGATGGTAAATAGTCATTACATTTTGCAAAAGAAGGGATAGAATAAATATTTGAAAAAATGAAGGAATAACAAAATGAAAAAGGTTATATACAATATGCCATGAAAAAAAATCCATCAGCCTCCAGAGTTCCTTGATGAGCTACAAAATCAAAGGGGAGAAAAAAACATGTAGGATTAGACTCTCAAAGGGTAAAAAATGCATTGTGAATCAGCGCCAAAAGTTCTTGATCCTAATGGGTAAATGGAAATAGCTAATACTATGGAAGTTTTATTATTAAAATTCAGAAAGAAAACCCCCAACCCAAATATATTCACACCTTGTTGAAGAATGATATCAGGGATAATTATATCATGTTTAATAGTGAATTTGGTGGTCTGTATTCTTTCTAGTCTTGGAAGTATCTTGTTTGTGTCCTGAGCAGGAACTAAATGAAAACAAACATGAAGTCTAGCAAAACAAAAACAACCCGAAACCAAACAAAAGAAGCCCTTGAAAAATTTGCCAAGTATTAAAAATGTGTTTAAAACAGTAAGTTAAAGTGAATTTATTTCTGTGAAGTTTTAACAAACAATTAGAAAGGTCTATGTGGTTTTTTGTGTGCCTGTGAAAACTGAATCTTTTTTAAGGTAATCAATACAGTCTTTGATTTGAAACAAACACTGGAAATAAAGTATGGAGGATACAGAAACGTGAAAGATATCTTTAGATGAACTACTGTGTGTTAAACCAACTGTATGGGATTTACACATATGTGTAAAGCTATGTTATATACCTCAGTATTTATTAAGTCAATTCCTTAATTTGGCTTTAGAAATAAACATAAATATAGTATGCCTATAACTATTTATGTAGACCATACAATCAAACATTATAATTTTATTTGCTTCATAATTCATCTCAGGTTGTTTTGGGTTTTTTCTCTTAGTGGACAATGTCGGTAGAAATGGATCTAGTTTTTAGCCTTAAATATTGGTAAATCTGTAATAAACTTTGCATTAGTTACAATTTAGGACTGTGCTTATGGGAAAGATATGGAAAGAAGTTTCTTGAACTTAGTGCTGTCGGAATCTCTAGGGATAAACATAGTGGAAGACCATATATTTGAAAATCAATTATGTGTTTATTTTTGTTGGCCAAAGAAAACAAGAGGGTGGTATATTGTTATAATATGCTGCACATTCATAGGAGTGCCAAATGTCCTTAATGATAAATCAGTTATCTTTTTGGTTTTTGTCTTGCGTATTTATACCTTTGAATCAGGCTTTTATATTTTCATTGACACTTCTTTTCAACACTTAGAAAACTGAAAGACATTTTATAGGCTATGAAAGAAATAAAAACACTGCGGAGAATATTAAATTAATAAATGGCAAACACCGGGCTAAGAAAATATTTGTGAGAAAAGTTTCAACCTAAATATTAAGAGCGAAGAACTTTAATTGGGTTGTGGTACAACTATAAAGCAAATGGATTCAATCATTGTTTTGCTTAAGTGATTCTTGTTCCAAAAAATTGGCTACAGCTTTGCAGTGTTAGTTTTCATTTGTCATGATTTTATTGATTTCTGTCACAAACAATTTCATCAGAGAGGTAAGAATTCAAATAGCTAGGATGCAAGCTTGCCTTGAAATCTGACAGTAGAGCTTGGACCATATTCACTGCTAATGTAAGATATTCAAATACCTAGGTAATTAATGGACACATCATTGTACACACCAATTAAGTTGATTGGCATTTAAATTGTGCAAGAAGTGGAAATCTACCTCTCTCCCTGGTGTATTGATTCTTTTGCAAATAGAGAAGAAAAAAAATGCTTCCGAAATTTGCCATTTTCCTATACATTTATATACCAGCAAAGTTAACAGAACTTTTGCAGACCTTGAGTTTACCTGTGACTGGATCACACGCCCACACTTAGAAAATAAGTGAAAAACTCTAATCTGAAAAGCTAGAAATATGCTTTGCGTATTGCAGTTGAAGAGTAAATTCAATGAGGACAAGGAGGAATAATACCTAATTTCGCTGACAGTGTTTTGTCAGATTTTCTCCCGTTTTCGTAGTTATTCATTTTGATGATTCTGCCCATAGACCCCAGGCAATTACAAAACTTGAATATGTCATAGCTTTCTCTCTGCTGAGATATGAACTTGTCTTCTGTGTCCAAATTGTACCAATTTCACATCTTTAAATGATTGTCTTTGGGATTTGATTTACTACAATCTGCTTCTGGAATAGATTTTATGAGTCACCTTTTTTTTTTCTTTTTAAATGAAAATTGTTTGAATCAACCACTCAGTGGTTATCAGCGTGAGAGTCGTCACTGAGGAGAGGTAGGTTAATGGGTTGTAGGTAAATGTAACGGTAAAAGAATGTGATACATTATGTTTGTTACCTGCCTCTACAGTTATTTACATAGATTTCTTAACGTACGTAACCACCTGAGCGAGGAGGTGTGGTAAAAAGGATGATGTTTTATATTTGTCATGAATCAAAATGGTAAGAGGGGGAAGAGTGGTAAAGAGACATTATCTGTTAATAATGAGAACATAGAATTTATCCAGATTTTTTATCTGGATTTATTAAATAAAAGAATGAAATCCAAAACATACTGTCATCAATAAATAGGGAATTCCAGAAACAAGGAATCAAAGATGTAAGAATGCATCCCTTCTAAGACATGAAAATAAAGTCAAAATTTATTGAAAATTTATTTTAAAAAGCTGGGTCAGAATGGAAGAATAATGCTGGTTCACAGTTACCTTATAAATTAAAAGAGTGGTCTTAGAGTCACCAAATTATGCAACCAGTACATGAAATAACCTTTTCAAAATAGATCAATATGATCCTTTTGTCTCTCAGAATTTCAAAGGGCTTGGAAAACCGTCTTATTCACCAGTCTAAGGCTGTGCAAAGTCCTATTTACACAAACTCCACAGTAAGGTATCCGAAGTTAGGATAATTTCGCAGGGTCAGAAATCAGTGCAATCTGAAATATTCTATGAATGGGAGAAAGGTAGTGCAGTTTTATAAATGAGACATTTTCAAAAGAATGAACCCCAGGCTGCTGAAGTAAGAACAGCCTGAATGACTGAGCCCTGGGTAAGTGAAGCTGAATCCTTCAGAGGTATTTACTTACTGTGTGGGAGAAATGTACTTCTCTCACTTACCAGAATATATTGAAAGAACCTGTTGTCAAAAAAATCAACAACATATAAGAAAAATAAGTCATAAGTTTGAAACAAAATCTAAATTTTATGAAAGAAAACTGAATTCTGCCTTCAGGTGCTAGAGACACCAGTTAACACTTAATTCTGTCATCCCTCTTCATTCCAAGCTATTATTTTGTTTGCAAATTATTCCATTACATCAAAAATAAAATTAATTGAAGGAATAAGTACATATAGCATTTACTTTTTTAACCCCAGATTTCAACGAAAACTATTCACCAATTTAGTTCAACTCAACAAAAGCAAGTTTGACAGAATCAGGCACCTACATCTGGATATAAAATATTCAATTACTCAAAAACAGCAAACAAAGCTGTTCGTGTTCTTAAGGCTTGTAAGTATCTTAGGTCTGTATTTTTTCAGAGTTTGGCAGTCTTTTTTAATAACTTGGGTTTACTAACAATGCTGGGATAAAATTACAAGAATTTGAGAAGGAGGGGATGCATCTTATTTAAAAAACAAAACAGAAGAAAACCAAAAATAGAAAAAACCCACAACCCACAAATACTGTTAATCTGATTGCTTTAAAGTAAAACAGTACAACACAGCATCTCCAAAGGTGGTTTAAGCGCGATCGCTCTGCAGGTGGCGGTTCTGATATATGACTTGAAAACACTTAAAGCAGTATGTAAGACAATTTAAAAGAGACTTTGCAAAAGTTATCAAAACTAAACTGATTTTATCAGTGCACTATTTGACTTTCCTCATTCATGCAGGCTGCATTAGAGAAGGAATGGCTAACTCTAGATTCCACCCGCTTCCCTTCAAAAACACTCCTGCTCTCAAACCAGCTGCACTGGCCAAAGGTAACATGTCACAGAAACTTCTTACTCTTCAGTCTTTATTCGTTCCTTAAGGATATGCTGTTCTGGGGTGATTAATATGACAATCTATTGACTTGAAAAACACAATTACTTTTAGAAGTCTCAGACTTCCTCCTCATCTCCAGATGCAATTTTTCTTTTAGCTTTTCTTTCATTTGCTTCGTTTTTTCTTTATTTTGGATTTATTTCAACACTTTACTTCACAGTAGCCGAAAAAAAGATGATGTGCTTCATCTGTACATTTGGCAATGGATTAAAAATTGCTAGTTGACACACTACTTTAAAAATACTAAGATCTGCATTATATGACAACAGCTGAATGTTTTCAGAACAGTTAAAGGTCATTGAACTGTAATGTCTGCTAGTTATTTGATAAACTTTGAAGTTGTAGTTTTTTGTTTTGGTAGGGTTTTCTCTTCTTGTTACAAGCGTAGTATTACTAATGTTTTATTTCCTACAATTAAAAGAAAGGAGTCTTATAAATGTTTAATTCATTATATTTGGGGATGTTAAGTGTAACTAAAGTCACCTTTTTGCCCCATTTAGTTAGTTGAAGGTAAGGTCTGTAATGGGCACATCACCACTAAGAATCCTTTCTGTTAAAGTAAAACACTCTGTAAACCCTGGTGCAGGGTACCCTGCACATTTTAAACTAGAATTTGCAGGAATCATCAACTGCATTTTTTTCTTTGTCTTGCTTAGAAGTATTCTAGGCCTTCAAATTCCAGTGAACGTTCAGATAGTTTGCCATTGTCACCACAAGAAGTTTGGCAGTGTGTTAACAGACCACATTCATACTTAGCAGAAAATATCCACTTTCATAGCAGGTAAGTTAAATAATATGTTTTTTCATTATATTTATTTTTTTGCATTATATTTATATTTCATTTGGATTTGACAGAAATGAAAAGGAGGAGAACTTGAGGCTTTTGCCTCAAGTTTTCTGATGCTTTTGCTATTTTTGGTTAATATGGTATTACTGGAGTTAAAAGGTATTTACTTGCTAAAACTGAATATATTAAATTTAGTTGTTATTTTTCATTGGCTACCAGAATTAAAAATATAAGAATATATGTGTGTATTTTTATTTATCTAGCTTTGACTATAAATCATAAAACTTATATTTTTTCACATATAACATAGAAGTTGAAATAGAGATTTGTAAGACTAGATAAAGATTAAAAGGGATTTCTTACACAGCTGCATTCTTTTGGAGAGAAAGGACTGAAATATGCTTCAAGTAATTGAAACGTAAACATTTCAAATTGATGGCAGACTTTTATTACTCTCCAAGATAAAGTCTTCCTGGAGTATTAAAATAGATTTTTTTGTATTATTTCCAAGCTTCAAAAGTGCCTTTAAAAGGCACAAACAACTTGCACAATAACAAAGGCTGCAAAATAGTCACCCAAGACCCTTCCTTATTTATCTACCTTTAACTACCACTCTTATACTTTATTTTCAGGTCAGGGAAAGGAACAACGTCACAGCTCTCTGACTGCAGGGAAAAAAAGAAATTTTCATTCATGTCTGAAAAAGAAGAGAAAATTTTAGAAGAATGGTATGTTAAGCTATTTTGCTTACATAGTGACTTCCAGAAATAGCTACAGTATAGTTGCCTATTGTTGTTTGCTTTTTTTAACTTCCACCTTTCAAGTATCTCTGTTTTCTACCAAAGTAAAAATTATTGTAATTACTTTTACAAGTGTCTGGGAGACCACCTTAATAAGTTGCAATAATGTAATGTTAAGATAAGCATTTCACCTACCTGTAATTCAGAAAATTTCATACCATGCATAAGAAGTACTATACACTTGTATTCTTTTTTGAAAAGTGCGTTACACAATAATATGCAACTGGTGTAAGATAATACATGTGAAATGTTTAGTAAGTTAATACATGTGAAATATTTAGTAAGTTATTCTCTCCCCCTAGGGGTTTTAAGGATATTTCTACTGCACACCTAATGTTGAAGAGGGCCCATAAAATGAAGCCTAGAAAATATAGGAGTAAAAATTTAGGTAAGTCAGCAGTTAAAAAATTGTTATATTGATGTAGTTTTTCTATTCTTAAATCTCAAAATAGTGTCTGTCTTTTAAAAAGTTTTCTTGCACAACATTAAACATTAATTTGAATAAAGGTGGAGTGTGATTCAGTAAAAACAACTCAGTTCAAATCAATTTGTTCCAGTGATAAAATACTCAAATTTTAAAAAACATTCCACTGGATTTTGAAGTTGAATATTTGACAGCTATGCTAAACATAAATTTTGTTTCTTTTTGTTCGTGTATCTCTTTTCTAGATATGGAATTTATATTTCTGCATTTCGTGCTTCTTGTATTTTCCTTTTGGGGAATCCCAGGTTAAAGTTATTGATTTATGGAAGAACTATTTATGAAAATGACAGTTTGATACATATGAAATGAAATTGTGGTTTTTCTATTAAATATTCACTGTGGAAATAGGTAATGCTTATCCAGCTTCTCTGTAATTGTCCTCTGGTTCTTCTCAGATACTTCTAATGGCAATGAACCTTTCTTAGAATCATTAACTGTTAGCATGATATGCTAATACAAACGTATGTTAATAAAAATATTAATAAAATACTGCTAGTATAAGAGACATTCAAATATGTAAGAGCCTGGTTGACAATAGGACCTAACTCTAAGTGGTCTTTGGAAAGTGAACCTTTATTTACATTTAATTTTTTTAAATTGTATCACAAGCTACAGTTAATTTTCTTCTTTTGTGTAACCTTGCAAATCTCTTCTGTGTTAAGTGTTAAAAATATTGAAAGACATTTTGCTCTTGGAAGGGAAAAAATTCAGCCTACAGATAAAGTTGAGTGTTTCTCTGTATAATCTTTTGTACTTTAAATATAATTCCTAAGACTAAATATGACAAAAAAGATCTCTAGTTAAAAAAAAAAGTGGGGGCGGGGGGAAGAAAGAGGTATGTAATCAGCAAACCATGCTTTATCGTTTTGGAAAGGAGAAAAAATGGATAAGAGGTTAAAGTTGTTGTATTTAAATCTTGATAGCTTCCCATGATGCTCTATCATGTTACCTAAAAAAAAAAAAAAGTAGAAAATATCTGGTGTGCAGCTGAGTTTTTTACATGTGTTCCATTTGGTGGCCTCTATCTTTTTGTAATGAATGGAGCTTATTAGGTTATATCATCTTTTCTCCATATGCTCTCTAGTTTATGTTAGTAGTAATTAATCCAGTCATAGATGTCTGATTGAGCATATCAAATTTGCTGTCCTATTTTTGTTGTAGTCCTAATGGATTTTTTTGATATGTTTATATCACTTTGTTCAGATTATTCAATATGGTATATGTATGTTGAGCTTTTTAATGTATCACTTGGAATATTCTCAAAGTATATTACTAGTCTTAAAAAAATTAACAAAACTTTTGCACAATGTTTTTATAGGTTCAAATTTTCTCTTCTTGACACTACCTCATATAGGAATTTTTTGTCTTTCTGACTATTACATCAAGCATGAAAATAGCCTATGTATATACTTTTCCTGTATAGAGTTCTCTGACAGTCACTAAAATCGTCTTTTTTTCAGATAAGCAAAAAGCGTAATTTCCGGAGCCAAGAAATATGACTGAAAATATTGCACACTCAATCCCTTTTCAGTACAAAGATTATGAAGCCAACTGTTCTTTCTCATACAGCACACTGACAAAGTCAGTCCTTCCTTGGTCAATAAGGACCAAATAGACATTATCAATTAAGACAAGTATTTTTATCTGAAACTGATGCTAAAACTCAGCTGTTGCACTAAAAATGATCCTGATGGAATATTCCCCATGTGAGATGTATATAATTATGTTTTACATTAGCTGTCCCCTCTGAAGTGGTGAGAGTCTTGTTTAGGGTCTGGTTGAACAGAGGGACTTTACGGCATTTAAATTAGAGTAGCTATACCTTATCCTGAGGCTAGCCAGCTCCAGATCAGGAAACTGTAACCAGATCCATTAAGCTGCCAGTATCTTTCTTGGATCTCTGTGTGGTACAGCTCATGCTAGTATACTTACAGCAATTCCAGTATAACTAGAGAGAGAAAGTTCACAATCTTAGGCCATTGCTGTGAGTTTAACCCTACTGAAGCAGGAATTCCATAAGAAACTTTATTCCTTCTAATATTTAAAAGCAGATCAAAATTTATCTGAGTAAGTAGACCTCAACATTGTCTTTTATTTTTCCATAGAAATTAGCATCCAATCTCCTTCACCTTCTATGAAATGAGCTGCATATGAAATGTTGCATTATTTTTTTTAGTATTATTATTTCTGTTTCTTTTGAATTTCCAGGTCCTCAGTGTTACAATTGCAACTGTTTCCTTTATTAGCTTTCTGGTTTAAAATAGCTGAAGGTATGCTAATTACAATAAAATAATTATACTAGTGATAAAGATTCCTACTGACTAGAAAAAAAAAATAGCCAGCATCCGCTTGAAAGTGAATTATAAGATGTAAAAAAGGAATTTTCCTTGTTATATCCATTTACTACTACATGTCTGACATAAAAGCAAAACTTTAATTTCTGACAAAAAACAAAGCAGCAACATCTAAAGGTTCCAGATACATATAAGTTATAAGCTATTAACAAATAAACTGAAAGCTTTTACGCTAAGATTTCAGCATCATCCCAAACATTTTTATGTGCTATTGATCATTCCGTGGTAATGATCTTATTAGTTGCAGGTAATGCTAAGGTACCGATGGATTTTGTAGGAACAAATGGCCTGTCAGAGGTTCGCCGTCTGATTCCATATGCTATCAAGCTCCTTTGCCTTAGGCCTGAGATTCACAAAAGCAAAGTGTTAAATCAGCTTCCATTCAGAGGGTTTTCCAATTGCTCTTTAATATAGTCAAGACATCTGCTGGATTGGAACTTGGATTGGACAATCATGAACAGCTTCGATTCTTAACTTCCTCAGGTGTGGGAATTTTTTCCTTTTTATTTTCCATCAAAAGCATTTGTCTTCTCCTAGTGCAACAATGATGGGATTCATTTGGTTCATTACAGAAGTCCACATCTGAGCTAGTCACCCGCATTCTTTCACGGAAGGAAATAGCCACCTTAAATGCGCTTAATTTCCTCCTAAAACATAATTCAAAAACAGGCTACTTGAATCTCACTGTGAAAGCACTTATAGTTCCCCCCTGCCTAGACACAAAACCTAGAGTGACTGGCTGAAGCACAGAGTTAAACTGTAGATATGTAGAAGTAACTGAGAAGTATCTTACCTCATATGTCTGGCCACGTACCTTCTCAGTAGTGAAAAAAGTACGGAAAATACCAGCAAGTGCACTGAATCCTGTGGTTTGTATTACAAGGAAGAGCTTAAAGTAGCATAACCTTATAATAGGGAGTGATTCAGGCAATGCTTATATTGCAGTAGACCAGTCCCACCAACTAATGGCCTTAAGGCCTGTTATGCCCTAATCCACTACAGTTATGTATGCTTGTTTATGTAGTTAAATAAAGTTGTGGCCTGTATTTTAACGATACCAAATGTACGCTGTGTCTGCTTCAACTATTTTTACTCTACAGTAAGATAATACAAAAAGTGTGGGCAAGAAACCAGAAATATTGCAGCCAAGTAAAACTGGCATAATGTCAGAAATATTCCTGTTTACCATGGGTGCATAAAATTCTATAGAAATTCTAATTAAAAATCTAAATACAGCAGACATTAATGCACCTCACTGCGCTTGAAAATTAAGCGTCTGTGACTCATAAGAGTCCTAGCTTCCTAAAGATATCTTGGCACAACAGTACAGAATTTCTTGCTTAACTTTGAATTTCCTTGATTCTGTGGATTTTGTATTAGCCGCTGAAAGTTAACTTCTTTTTCTTTTAAGATGGCTGGAAGCCTTGTCTTGCTTTCAGCTTGTCTCTCCTACACTGCTGTATTACTTCTTATTTAACCATTTCCTCTCCAAAGGAAACCTCTCTTGTCAGTGACTGACAGCATGAGATGGTTGTTCTTGCTGCCGCATAGGCAGAAAAAACCAAAGGTAAAAAGCAGCTGGAGTGGGCCTTGACTCCTAGAACCAGAGCACAATGATAAAGACATTTCATAGAGTTTAGGAAACAGTTTTTGATTCTAGTTTAGAATTTAAGACAGCAATGCAATACTAATTAAAAAAAAAAACAAAACAAACACACCAAAAAACGCAACCCACCCCTTTCAAAACCCACAACCCCAGAACAGATGATCTGACTATACAACATTGATTTGCTGAATTAACAACAGTCGGAATAAAAATCTGGGGGATATTATTCCTTGTTACACGTTACACAAATGACCATTGATCTGTATTTTCTTAGTAGCAGAAAGCAAGCTATTTTTGTTGTTGTGTATTCCATGTAGCAGTATCATCTGGGAACTCCAGCCATGGATGAGTTGGAGTTCTAATTGCTGTTCAATTATGGAACAAAATGTGGTCTTTCTTCCAAATGAATTTACAAATTGAATTGTCTTATAGATAAGCATCTGTCACTGTGTGCTACTTTGATTTATCAACTCTTTAAAGTTGCCACAGATACGTTTTTGTTTTTCTAATTACAGGTATTGCGCAACAAAAATGAATGACAAACATTTAATTTTTTCAGTTTCACATATTATGAAGAAATTGTTTAGTGAATGTGGTGCCAGATCAGGCAGTAACTATTCCTGCCATATTGTTTCTATAACATTTCTTGTGTTTGTCCAACTTATCTTCTATATTTGGAGTCAGCCAAGCAATGTGCATTAAATTACCTCCCTGGTTCCTAGATTGCCAGCGCAGATCATCATCTAATAAGCCACATTTAAATGACTATGCCAGAATCCAGGAAGATATTTGTATGATTTTGAACTATTGGACTCTTTCACAGTTCTCTGTGTGAAATCTAAAACATTTGATTGCTTGTCATCAAAGCATACATGCAGTTCATTTCCCTAGCTCACTCAGAGACTGAAAAGCACTAGTATTATAAAGTAATCTATGTAATATAACCTACATTTGGGACTAGATAAAGAAAAGGACTCATTTTTAATAACAAAAGAGCTGTAGGCAATGGTTGAGGTGATCCAGGTAGGTACAAATTCAAGTAGTCTGGCACTGTGCTAAATCCCTGTAGATTATTTAAATTATTTTGCAAAGACGCAGAGATAAATCTTCTGATAGAAATCCCTTAGAAGAACAATTTCCATCATTTTCTTCTCTTCCGAGTTCATGGACCTTCTTTACTGCTGATATCCTTGTGCACAAATAAACTTTTGAAAAATCTAGGTTGGCACTAACAGCTTCATGTGACTTCACACAAAAGTCCTTGGTATAGCTTAACTTTGGACTGGTTGGAGTTTTCATAGGATTGGGTGGGAGGCTGAACTAAGGAAGATGACATTTTTAAAACATTTTGGAACAATTTCAATAGACCCATATAGGGAAAAAGTGCCTTATTTCAAGAATTATTTTAAGTTAATCAAAAATAGTTTGGAAATCTTCAATCACATTTTGTTTTAAGAGGTTTTCATCAATTTTGTTACTTTGTCTTCGGTCACTTTCTATTGAAGAAAGACACTGTTTATGTAACTAGCATAAAGCTAGAAGAAGTTAGGAATATTTTTATCAACACTATCATATCAACACTGCATGCTGGATGTTGGAAAAATTGTAATTATAAAAAATTTAACTCTGTACATTTCTACCCGTGTATAGTACTCATGTGGCTATGTATCTTACAACTATAGAAACCACAATAATAATTCATACTTTACTTAAAATATTTTTTATAACTTCTATTACTTAAAATTTCAGAAAGAACTTTTGAAATATAATGTATTACTCTTTCAAGATATTTTTATCACAAACCTTACTGTGATCTACTGCCCCAAACATTTGCTACCCTGAAGAACACTAGGTTGCTACAAATTTATTTTTGAGTTGGGAAGCATGCCAAAATAGGGCTACTTCATCCATCTGTGCAAAGTGAAAATATCTACAAACCTGGTAATCCAGTTTGTGAATATAATGATCCCATTATCAGAATCATTCTAATTATCTACCTTTAAAACTAATGGAGCTAATAATTATTTATTGTGCTTCTTGGGTCGTTTAATTGGATTTATACTTTAGTTAGTAAAATTGGGTTAAAATTACTTTAAATCTGACATCCTCTGGGTTAATCTGGAAGCTATAATCATCATACAAAAAGATGAGGGAGGTTCTTCTAGACACTTTGAAACAACAAAGTATAAGGTATCGCTGATTCTGCCTTGGGAAGAAGGCATGGCCTAAATTTACTTCAGCCGTATTTTCCATGATTCCTTCGTTAGTCAAGTTTGCTGCTTTGTGAGACGTTAACACCATTAAGAACATTCTGTCAACCAAATGCTGCTGCAGTGTGGGCTGGCCAAGAATGCCATAACATTTTGACGTGTTTCGTCAATCTGTTATCTCTCAAAGTATCCACACCCCATTAGAGATCTTCTCCGGGCTTATAAGGCAAAGATACAGTATGTCTGCATCATCTTGCTTGAGTCAAGAAAGCATTATCTGAGAAAAAGTGGAGCTCTTAGGATCCCTTTATGTTCCATTAGTTTGTAACTGAAGCGTCTACTGCAAATATAGAGGTCTAGTCAAAACCAACTTTATAAATTGCTGTTAAACTTCACGAGGAATTGCCCACTGACTTAACAGGGCATTCTGATCCTTTATTTCCATAAATAAGGAAACCCCCCAAAAAGCTATTAATTTGCTGCGGTATTATAGATGCTCTTATAAATGCTCTGTTAGTAAACACCAAGGTTATGTAACAAGGTCAAAATGAAGTATCAGACATAAATAGTCATGTAAATTTATTCTGTCTCTTTGAGTCTTTCCATCTCCTCTGTTTCCCTGCTCTGTTCTCTCAGTGTCTCACATATTCATTTTTGCTACACTTGCATTCTTTGTGAAAATTTAGATTCTTTCCTTGCCATATTTACTTTCTTACTAAGTTCTATTGCTGTTTCTGCTCTTTATTCTTATTAATTGCTACCCTTTTCTGACAATTTGTAGTTACCTTTGTAGACAAACCTTTTCTGCCTCATTGTTTCTCAGATATTCCTGAGAGTGCATTTGTGCGCTTGTGCTATTGTCTTCTTTTAACCATGCGAAACATATTTCTTTGATTTTTTTCCTTGGCTTTCTGTTACTCGTGTTATCATACTCAGTGTCATACCTACAAAATCCTATATACTTTTGCTCATGATTATGTATCTGCTTTTGTTTCTACATTCTTCTCAGTCCTTTTTTTTTTTTTTTTTAATAACTGGCTGATTTATTCTGCACTGTGCATAGGATTTTCACATTCTTTCTAACCCACTGTTTCCCTTAAACTCCCGCTTTCCTCCTATGTCAAGCAAACAATTCTTCCTTCACATAAAAAATAATGCATGAAAATCACCTTTCCTGACTTGTGTGGTTTTGCATTGGCTTAGCTTTTGTTAATTAAACTTTTATATTTTTTTCCAGTCTAGGAACATGTATTATCTAGATTTATATACACTTCTGTACTCACCTTTGCTTCTTTGCAAAGTTTTCAAAATAACAGTTATGAGATTTCATCAATCAAGATTTCATACTGTGCCATATAGATGAGTCTATGACTTTTGGAGTATTTTTTATTTCAACAAGGTTAGGACATGGAAGAAGCTTAGCTTGTTATCTTCAAGTTTAGCCTCAAAAAATAAACTGCCTCCTGTTAACATTTTTTAGGTGTAAATGACTTGATTTAGAGTGCTGAATAATTCTGAACCAAAGCTTTTGGAAACAGTGCTTGGAATATATTCTGTTAATATTTCTGCTTTAATTTCAAGCTTTAAAACCATTTTTTTAATATTTTTTGAAAATACATGCTTTAGAATTTATTTTTAATTTGGAGATGAGCTAGCTAAAAGATCAACAGTATTAAAATCCTGCAAAATAGTGACTTTGATTCTCAGTTGCACATGTATTTATGTTGCTTTATTTTAGAAAGTGTAATCCTTTGTGAATATAAAACCTACTTTTAAAGGTATTTTCATTTATTAAGTGGCTAAAAGGTGAAAAACTGCTTGAAGGAATGAATGAGCCGGGTCTGACCTTTGATTTTAACTTGTTCTTGTCATCTAGACCCAGCTGTGCGCCTGGCGTTGTTCAAAAACAATGAAAATAAACATCTCCATGTGAAACCACCAAGGAAGACACAGCCTATAAGTGCTGGTTACTTTGAAGGTATGAACAAGTATTTCACTTTATCTCTATGCATATAAGCCTATATATCTTGTAATGTCTTTCAAGCAAGCCTACATGAAATGTAAAACACTATGCACAAATAGAAGAAGGCAGGAGTTTAAGGTCCTTATCTGTTCCTGGGTCTCTCAAGTTACAGCAGTGAAACGTTTCAATTTCAATTCATTGGGGAGGGTCGGGAGTGCTCTTAGAGATTAATTCGTAATGAACTGGTGCCTATAATATTTATTATTATTATTATTATTATTAAATCTTTATCATAAAAATAATTATCATGAAAAACATCAAAGCATGTCACAGAGGTATAAAATACAAAGCACTAGAATAAAATTTTATGAATGAAATATCACTTCAAATTCTTCATCTCATTGCCTCATTGCCACCTTTTCTCAAGCTAGCCATTAATTCCTGATAATCGTTAACATGCTTTTAGGACTGCTTTCATAAATATTCCCTAAAACCCCACCATTTGACAGAAGACAAGAAAAGAATCTTCAGCATGTAAATATGAAATTGGCTTTCCAAAAATATTTAAGTACTGATGTAGCTCTTTTACTGTTGAAATTCATGTTAAAATTCTCCTTGGTTTCAATACAATTAGAATAAGCCAAGTCTATTTAAAATACCTTTGTTGTAAGAAGCTGAGCATCTCCAGAGGCATTGTTTTTAGACTGTTTTGATTCCTTTTGCAACTCAGTCGTGTGCTCAGAAAGTTGTCACCTCTTTTTATCTTTTTCAAAGACATAGCCATATGCTATCTTATTTATTCCCATTCCCACAAAGTAAAAGCCAAAATAATAATACTATATTAACAGTCACTGAATGAGATTAGAAATTAGAACCTGAGACAAGTGTGCAATCAGTCAGAGTATACCTGAACTGCAATTCAGTCAATTAACCTAGCTATATGAAAGTCCAGATTTGCTTCACATTGATCACCCATGCTGAAATTTGGTTGGAAACAATTCTTGGTGAATTCTGACAAGGAAAAATGTTTGAACTATTACTTGCCTTGGATCCAACCATGAATTTACCTAGAATATGGAGAATCTGTATATGCTGTGCCTGATTTAGCATTCCCAGTTTCTCATATCTGTTCCTATGGCATATGCTTATATGCCAGAATGCATCATACGCTGAAGAAATAGAACATGCAGGCTACCTGCAAAACACTGGATGCCCAAAGCCTACAAGCAGTGGTGTGAATGTTCCAAACCACGTCAAAGAGAGAAGCTTGATCCCAGGCTCAGTACCCTGAAGTCAGTGTAGGTTCAGCCTAGCTTTCCCGCCACCGATTTATCTGTTCCTGCCTGGAAACATCTCCCTTCGTTTTTGAAAGCCAGTGTATGCATTCTGAATATTACTGAACTTACTTTTTCAGTACGTGGAGAGAAGGCGCCATAGCAGATCAGCTATCAAAAGGCAAGCACTGCAGTGGCACTCCTGTTTATCTTTCATTTCAAGGACCATTATACTCCTTTGGCCAGCTAATAAGTTGAGATGGTTTTTTGGCAATCTTTTATTGGTTGCTTACGTGCAATCTGCTGAGCTTTCAAGAAGACAAGCAATACTCTTCTGCTTGACCAGAATATAAAATTGTCCCTCTACCTGAGGCATTGCTACTTCAGATGGTATGGCCAGAAAACACTAGGTTGTGAATTAGAACCCAGAGTGCAGCAAAGACCATTTATTTATGTGTAGGTGAGATACCATCAGACAGAACTAAGAGTTTCTCAATTTACAATTTGGTAACACTTTGCATGTTACCTACTACAAAGCAGAGCACCTGCATGATAATTTCACAGAGGTGTCTTATCAGTCATTTCTTCCCTCACTCACAGAAAAGCTTGTTTCCCATTTCCCCTCTCTCACCTTTGACCATTTTTTTCCTCTTTTGCCTGGAGTAGATTTCTTTGGGTCTGTTGTGTGATAGGAGTTCTTTCTGTAACAAGAAGGTGGAATGTTTTCACTCCGTATCCGTAAATTTTGTGGACACCATATTTTAAGTCAAGAGAGAACACAGACCAGTCCATTGCCTGGTGGAAATAAACTTCCTCCATTCAAACCCTTTTACCTTCACAGACTGGTAGTCAGTGCTCTGGTAGAAAATTTGAACTCCAGTCCATCTCTTTCATAAACCACTAAATAAATCTTAAAAATAACAAAAAACAACCGCATTCTAAATATTCATGCTTTATTTCTTTAAATTGGGAAGTGGGGGGAGAACCCATATCATCAACAGCAAGTACACAAGTGTTATCTGTTAAATAACAGAATCACTACTTTTGAAAGGGGTTGTCCTTGGAAGTGAAACAATTAGAACGGTTTTAGATTTTCAAACTAGAACACATCATGGTAGTGAACATTTAAGAGGTAACCTAGTTAAAATGTACTGTGAATGTCTTTTGTCTTCATTGTGTCTTTAGTTTGTGTTTAAAAATACAAATAAGACAAAAAGGAAAAAAAAATAAGAGATATAAAAATAAAGAGTGAAAAGGAATGAGCTTAATATCTGATGCTTGTGTGTTTCTGAGGTAAAGGTTATATTCTGTCATAATTTGCCTTCTCATCTAAGCTACTGCATCATACTGACAGTGTTATATCATGCAGCATCTGTAAAGGAATATCTAAACATAGTAAGGATATAGCGTTGATGCAATATTCAACTATTTTCCTGTTACAAAAGTTGCAATGAGCTGATATGCAAAATGTTGATATCCAATTTTGAAAACTTGTGCATAACTTTAATCCCATGGGCCAATTCACATATCTCTAATTTGACATACACATTGTAGGAAAATATATTTTCAAAACTTGAGTGACATAAGAAATTTTTATTAAATTTTAGCAGAGTCATCATGCTTTACTCACTGACATAAAAATCCCCACAGGGGACCATCATTTCACATTCGTATCACAATAGCACACAAGTTAGTCAAGAGACAAACCCCTTTGTATTACACTCTTCATCAGCATGAGGACACGTTGTTCCAACACACAAGAACTTACCATTTAAAAATAGAAGCAACATGTGAAGCCATGAACCATGGGAATGTAATTAAATGTGTGTTAGTGTATGTGCGTCTGTGTATATGTGTATGTGTCAGTACATATACATACAAAACATGTATGTATACACACACACAAATAGATATGCATATACCATGAGTATAAGTAGGTGGATTAATTCAATAAGCATAGCAGTTATGCTTTTGCATTTGTATATTTTGAAAGGAAAGTCAATTATGAACAATTACTCTCTGGTGTAATTTGTAGTATCAACTTGTGTTTTGTAATCCTAATGCTTTCTGTCTAGATGCTGTTTCAGTTACTTTAAAATTAATTTAATGCATGTGGTCATTGTATAATACAGATGCATTAAAACTATTATTTATATAAATAATATTTTTGAACCATAATTACATATTGTGATATTAACTTCAGTAGGTTGTAAAGTAAACCGCAGAATATGCAAGTGTAAATATGTGTTTACTGCTTCTCTTAAGAAACTAGAGCCTGATCAGAAACCTGAAGACAGGTGAAAGCCTGACGTGACGTACTTTCACTTTGGATGATTTGCTGGATGTTTCCTGGGATTATGTATATTACACTGCCTTTTTTGGTGTGATAGGGTTATGCTTCCAGCACGGTCGTTGAGTTTCAGTTAGTGCTAGTTAGTTGACAAACAAAATGTGCTTGCTTACTGTTTTGATGAACATTCTTGGAGACTTTTGCGTGTTTTGTAGATGGTGACATTTCAACAATCTCAAAATTTTGGAAATGTTATGAGGAACACAGATAATTTTCATCATTTCCTATTTTGCAGCAAAGCATATTTTTAGACAGCTTTATGACTGCTTCTCCTCTTGTCTGGAGGCTCTTTTAGTTATTGATGTAGTGTAAAATAATCTTGACTATTTTGGATAAAGTAGATCAGGAATTGAATGACAAATCTGTCCTTGACTCCCCTTTTCTTGGGAAGTTCCAATTAGTCCTGGCTGAATGTGTGACAGAGCATCTCTGCCAGCTGTGGCTCTGTAATTACAGGGTCTGTAATTTCATTTACGCAGAGGAAGGATACCTACTTTTCCAACCAACAGTGTGAGTGCTTTGTCCTGGTACCGCAGCTCAGAACTAAAGAAGGAGCCCTGAGGCCTAGCACATTGTTTTGCTACAAGCTTTGGGAACAGTATATATCTTTTGAGGTCCTCTTTAATCCACCTACCTCAAGAATTTTGGTGGGTTATCCAAATAATTTCTGTTCAGTGGAATCGGAAGCTGGATTGCCATCTGTAGAGCAAGTTGGAAGAATTCAGTAAACCAGCTGAGAGTCCAATCAAACTATCCAAATGTTATTTGGAAACGATTCACTTAGTTTCTCTGAATTTCATAGACTGTGCTCTAATTAATTAAGTAGATTAGGTGTTTCATTGGCACATATGGTACATTTATTTTCAATCATATCCATATCCATCAGTGGCACATCTATAGCGTACACTTCAAAGAAGTGGAAGCAATACAGCTTGATGTCACGCAGGAATGTGCACAGTGACCAATGCCAGGAAGTTTAACTATATTAAAAATGCATTGGCCTATGTTGTCAGATATGTTTACCGTAGTTTGGGAACCTGTAATTCTGACTGGCAGTACTGTATTTCCTGTCATTTTATGCTCATTGGTGACTAAAGAAAACGTAATGGGTATAATGTTAAGACAGATTTCACCAATACAAATTTGATAATGAACAGATTATGCTTTCTCAGGTGGCTTTTAATTATGGAAATATTTATTCATTTCTCTTTAAATTGTCAGTAGAAATAACATTTATTTTTCATATTGGAACAAGAATAAGAGGTAAAATGATCTTGTGATTATGTCATATGATTGGAAGATAAACATCAAGGATCCATTTAAAGTCGTCTGTTTTCCAGCTTTCCGATAGATCACAATTATGAAACTCCTTGTAGTTTCAAGTGAAAAATATTGCAAAACATTCTTATAGATTCTTATTACTAGTGCTAATTAAAAATGTGAAATTGAGACTTTGGAAAGTGGTAATTTAAGGTTACCTTTGAGTTAATTATGTGAGCTCATTAAAATGTTGTTACATAATGATCGACATAGTTTCATAGATTTTCCGTATTACAAAATATGAATACATTGCAGAAAAAGTATATGTGGTAATTAAATAGAACTTACATTGATTCAAATCACTGATGCTTTTAAATATCTGCATGAGAGTTAAGAGAAGGTACTGAGAGTAGAATCCTAATATTTATCTTTTTCTGTACTTTAAATATTTTGTTGTTTGTTATTCAAAGAACATTTAAAAAGACATTAAACTATAGCTAATAATTTGTGTTAGCTGTTTTTGTCTTTTAGAAATTAGCTATTTTCAATGGAAAAATATAAATGGCATCAACTCCCAGGAAGCGCATTGTTTGTAAACATCTATTTCTAAATTAAGTTATCTTTTGTTGAGCTGTGGTCTGAAAAGGATTAATAACCACATACTAAATCTGGCCTTGCTGCAAGTCTACTAGCTGAATTGCCATGTTTACAGTAAAATGCAATTATTACATATCTCCCAGGCTTCAAATTTGTATGCCATATTAGAGGTGGTTTCTAAACCATACGGCACTGACAAAAATGACAGGATAATGCACTTCCAGCGAATGTAAGATCTGTCCTGAAATGTGTTGAAAATGTATTACAGAAACCTGTAATGTGGAAGGGGATCTGTCTTTTAAAATCAGAATTCTATGGCTTTGTTTCTTATTATTTAGTTTGAGCTCACACAACAGAACTCTCGCATTGAAATATTTTCTCATTTTAAGGAATTAATGGCTCTCCACCAGCCCTTTAACATGTAAAATGAGTAGGTTACTTGTGTCCAGTACATCCAAAAAGAGCCAGGATAAAATAAACATAAGGAGTTGGATATCTTGGAAAAAATCTGTCATGGGTTTGGGTTAATCATCTCCAGAAGAAATTCAACTTGATGCCTGAAATGTAAGACTTCTTGGAGAAAGCAGTAAAGCCTGAGGCAGTGTTGATCTGAAGGAGTGCTCTCCATGGGTCAGAGCTGCTCTGCTGGCAGAGTGCAAACCCAGTTCACAACAGCGGTACGCTGCAAAGTTGGAAAAGACTGCAGGGGCCTTACGGTGCACGCACTCAAGCTTCAGTTACATAGTTCTAGTGGCCCGGTTTCTTATTATAAAATACAACTAAAAAATAAAAGCTGTGCCTAATTTTCTAGCCTCCTGTCCATCAGTGAGGCTGTAGGATTTTTTCAGTATTTGTGGGATGAAGCAATCCTGAAATTATGGTATATGTTTAAAAATAAATATGTAAAACATCATTTATGTGCATGTATGCAGTGCACTTCGGTGTCTGAATATTTATAAATTATCTAGACATATGATGGTTTTAGTAATATTCTTGCTTTTCACTTTCAACTAAAAAAAAAAAAAAAAAAAAAGATTTTCTATTTGCCTGACGTTCCCAAACACAGGAGGTATTTGCCATAGGTACATACCAACTTAATGTTATGAATTCTCAATGTGGTTCCAGTCTTTACGGTTCCTGTATTCACATGTTAAGGCTTTCTGACCACATATTTCACCTGCCTGTGTATTATCTCCTTGCTCACCTCTCCACTGTTCTGCAGACTGTTGTAATTTGTGGTGGTATCAAGACTTTTAGCGCATGGGACTGAAATGGGGTCTCTGAGCTAGACAAAGTGTTTGCTTGTTCCAACAAACTTCCAAAACTTGGATTTTATACAGCGTGTAGGCTGTCACCTGTGCTTTCATAGCATAGTAGTTAACCAATCTTTGACCTAAAAGGAACTGTGCTTAAAAAAAAAAAAAAAGGTTTTACTGCTTTTTGCTAATAACTACCCAATGATGACTTCAGTGGGAATGAGATTTCACCCGAAATGTCATCAGACAGAGGTCGAAAACTGGTTTTTCTCGTTGTTGAATAAGGTAGCACTATAGTTCAGATAGTTTTATTTGCATCTTCTGAGATTCTACCTCTCTTTTTTCTCCTTCCTTGACATTTTATGTCCAAAAGCAAGGTAGCGTGGATATCTGCATCTCAGCCAATGTACACGTAAACAAGTTGACTCCACGTTCACAGCTTTTGATACTACATAAGGCAATAATTTTGGATGAATAGACCCCTGAGTACCGAAGCATTTCAAATCCTTTTTCATTTGACCATTCAATGACCTGATAACTATTTCCTGTCCCTAAGTAAGGTTGTGACCCAGGTCTTAGAGTGCAAAAGACAGATAATTTTAGCAACAAGTTAAATCCAAATGGATTTGGTTGGAGGGGGTAAGGGAGAATAGGTTTGGCTAAATTCCTCTAAAATAAAGTGTTACAGCACTTGGATTTAGTATGTCTAGTTAAAAGTAATTGTTGAATTTGTTGCCATCTGTTTGGATGTCTGGGGACTGTAGTCAATATTGGGGTGGTTTGTTTATTTGTTTTGCTTTTACTGAACAATACCCAATACTCTTTTTACACTTCAAAAAAAAATTGCTAATGAAGAGGTCATTAAAAGTGCATTTTGAGATATATTCCAAGCATTTTCCAAAGTGAGTATTTCAAGCATTAAAATCATATTGGTATGCAAATGGTGTTTTAACATAGGCCACAGAAAATGTCTGTTCTGTATCCATAAAAATATTTTGACTGTTGCATTGCACAAATGTTCATCCTGCAAAAGAATTTCCATTTGGTATGGAGCTATGAACAAGGAATATAACGTATTCTTAACAATATTTTATAGGTAAAAATCTTGTTTCAGCTGGACAACCTGATACATTTTAAATCACAATAAAAGAAAAGTTTCCTGTAGCTATACATTTTAATAGCAATGCCTCTGCATATTTTGAGTGGTGAATTAAAGGAAGGCCTTCACCCCAGAGCTTTTCATTGATTTGGAAATATAATTGATTGAAGTTTCTCGTAGAGGAATTATTTTTTTCCTATTCTGTAGTGGGAACTATGGTGTTGTGGAGAATTAATGCTGTTAATGAGGTCAGAGATCTACAGCATTCCAAAAAGGCCATTTTCATGTGTTTGATATTAAACACACATTTAAGTCTCTTTCTTTTTTATAACTAATAACCTTGTGGTTCAAATACATAATATATTTTGGTAGTGTGCAACATTTTTCAAGCAAAACATTAAAACGAGACTCTAAAATTGAAATCTAGGTATTAATAATTTTATGCTGTTCAGTACTAACTCTTATAGCAAAGTTCTATACCTTTTACAAGTTTCCTGTAATCTATAAAACAGTATGTGTGCTAGACTTAGATGATTTTACAAGGAATTGCAAATAACTCAAATATTTTAATAGAAATGTAAAATCATGGGGTGATATCTGTGTAACTTCTCTGCTGTGTTATTTCTATAATGTACCTCTTCCAACTTCAAAACTTTACAGTTCAATTCTTACCATGTGCAATACAGAAACATTTTAGCTGTTGTTTGAAATTCGTAGGTTTGTGCTGTTTTGATGTATGCACTGCAAATATTCTACCTGGCTTATGTGTATAAAAAAGGTAGAAATACTGAATTTTCCTCATATTTTTTCTCATATTCTGAAGAAAGGCTGCATACAGAGATAATGTTTTCTAATAAAATTTTGTTTACATGACGGTCTAGAATAGTTCTTCCTATGCAGGTTTATTGTCGGGTTAACTAATCCAACATGGTTGTAGTTTCATAAATTGCTACATTTGTAGAATCTTGTAGATAACCCGGTCCAGGTAATGAGATAAAGAAATCCAAGTAGCCAGACAAAAGAAGAACTTTATTTCACTTTCACAATCATCATTAAGCAAGCAGATTATTAATAACTTCAATTTTTTTAGTGGTTTCTACATGCAGATTGAGTGTCAGAGTTACTAAGAAATTGCCTGTGCAAAGTCATTTCCCTAAAGCTCTTGCATGCTTACTGTTTTGTAAGCAAGCTTAGTAATTCTGAGATAATGAAGAGACCAGGGATATCTGTTGTTAAAGATGGAATTTAACTTCTAAAAAGGGGGAAACACTACTGTGTCTTTCAAAGTTAAATTTACTGAGAATTTGCTTTAGTAGCTGATATATATTTTGCAATTGAGAAATCAGTAGTGAATGTAAAAAGAAAGGAAGCTATGTGCTACTAAGGCAGAAAGGTCTGATTTAACCTACCAATGACCTGACTTTGTTTGTTCAGATGACAGTTCTAAAAGTGTGCAGAGAATATTCCCTTTTAATACAGTTATTTGCCGCAAGCCGTGACCTCACTGCCTGTCAGGGAGCAGGTCTGAATTGGCCCTTTCTCTGATATCGTGACATTGCTTCTGTTGCCTCGATTGTGACCTCTGATTGCATGATACCCCTGAGAGTTCCATTTAATAAGCGTGACTCCTGACTCTTAGCCAGGTCTGCCGCCTTAGGTTTTGTCAGGCTCTACTTGTAGTCTGGTCTACATATGCTAGAACACTGCGTAGGCTGTCGTCGTGCTATGAGAGTTGTGTGCACTGTATTCAAAATTCTTTTTCAAACATCTTTCCTTTATTGCAAATGGAAATATTTATAAAAGCGTGTTTGGAATAAATTTTAAAAGTTGCTTCTTCCACAGTTATGGCTGCTTGGGATTTTGGGGTTTTATACCTTTGTACAAATAGTTACTATTATTTCACTATATTACTAAGCATGTGTGTTATCCATGCATCATACTAATTCCTTACTTTGAAATTAGTTTTATTTCCCCTGTGAAAGTGTTACATATTTCTGTGATTTCCCATCAACAATATGTTTGTTCTTTATAGAAATAGTAGGGGGAAATCCCCTTTTCTCATTGCATAATTAATACAGTTGCACAAGGAGACAGTACTGATGAGCACCCAGAGCACGTGAGACGTAGTTATTCAGGACTAGTCAGGTGAAAGCTGAAGAATCTGTTGGAATCCAGGAGAAGGTGAGTAGAATTAAGACTTTTTAAATACCATTGAAAATTAGATATCTTGACTATTTTGCTACATCACTGCATTCTTTTCTCCTGTTTTCCTCCTCTTCTAGCCAGAATCCTGAAGGAGAGTCTGTTGACCTGGCTGCCTTGAGGATGATGATGCTATTCAGACATTTCTCCAGTTTTAATATCCCTTGATGAATTCACTGAACCAGAATATGGAGAAGTTCAAAGATTTGAAAGAGAGTTTCAGGAACTGTGGTACAAGTTGCAGACAAGTTTCTGTATTTACTTAAATACATTTTTTGTATTCTTATTGCAGATACGTATATCTTTCTCTAGCCTCTGTATCAGTACCTTTAACATACTGTTTCTAACCAATGTATTTAGCTTTTAAAAAATGCAGAAAAATCTTGCTGCACAAAATAATGCTCTGTGCTCACTTTTGTAGTCAAATTAAAATCTCTTCTGTAAATATTACCATTTAATAATTCTCTATTTCTTCAGCTGTTTTAAAGAATTCTGTTCGCCTTTTCACTCAGATTACTTTGTGTTAAAACTGTTATATCTTGTATGAAAAGGAAACTATATTAAAATCTTTCTTATAAAACAAGTTCTGCAATACAAGGCAAAAAGCGGGGATTTCCTTGTTACATTCAGATTTGGCAATGAAATGCTGTTTGTTCATCTTCATGACAGTGACTGTTACAGTAGAAGTAAAATCTCGGTTTAGCCAGTTAAATCGTGGTTCTTTTTATCTTTGAGACAAATTCCCGTGTAAGGTAATACAGTTTTAATAGCCTAATTTAGTCTATAAGGTTGTAAAACTCATAATATAATCATCTGTTCCCTTCTTCTGGAGTAAATAGTATAAGATCAGCTACTGAAGTTCCCTAATCTGAAGTGGGAGTTTGCTTACCTAATTGGAATTTATGGGGTTTCACTCCTTTCTGGATCAGACCTTAATGCTCTGTAAGTTTTTGTACAATTTGCAGGGGCTTAGATAACTGACTGCAAACAAGCAAAGATAGGAATGGACAACTGTTTTACCTGTTATTAGGCAACAGGTAAAACAAATTACACTTTTAAGTTAATTAGTTATGGCTGTCTTGAAAGCTATTGCAAATATAAACAGAATGCACATGAGGCAAATTCACCTATTCAAAATCATCATGGTATTTAACTTATTCCCTCCTTTTCAAATACATTTTATATATATATGTACATAGAAATATATATGTATATGTCAGTGAGTTGGAGAGTTTGGTAGCAAGTTTAGCTGAAAAGTTTAGTAAAAAAGAAACTAATTTAAACACACCTACTCCAAGAGTAAAATATTTACAGTCAAGCTTAAGGGAGATTAAATTATATTCAGTAATAGAACTAGGGTTTTTGTTTTGCTCATTTTGTCATTAAAAGAATTTAAATAAAAGTCTAAACAAAATTCTGTATAAGAACAGGAGGAGTCAGGGCTAATTTATTCCTTTTTCAGCTCGATTTCTTCTTTCAGTGAGGTAAATCATTCAAACCTTCTCTGCATGGATAGAAAAAAACTGTGCCATTGTAACTATAACTGATCCAAAATCAATATAATTAACTCAGTTCAATACCTGTGGGGCTAAATACTCCTGAACATGTGTTGGTTTCTCTAAAATTACATACCATGTTTCAATTATTGCATTTTTCATGTGTTTACAAGCTGAAAATTTCAGTCCAATTAATCAAGAAATCTATAAAAATACTAAACTCTTTGAGCCATATGAATTAAGAATTAACCTGGGGCAACTGTAGGCAAATTGTGGTTTTGTTTTGCTTTTTTTACCTGTCCTTCTTTACAAATGGAATTCCTTCTTTTTTTTTTTTTTAATAGATCCATAAGACACTGGAATTTTGTATTGTTTATTTTCTTCCATGATGTATCAACCAATTAAGTATAACTTAAGAAGAAGAATTAGTACTTTTATGTCTATATTTATTTATAGTCACTCATAAGTTTAGTATTTATGGTTATTTTTAAGCTGGATATAAATATATAAGAATTGTACACGCTTGGGGATTAACTCACTTTAGATGTAGTTTTAAGAAAAAGAACCATGTCTATCTGAGACTTTTTTTTCCATTTAATTCAATGAGCATTAAATCAAGCTTTGTTTATAGAATGTTTGGCATAATGACAGGCCTGATCTTCAGTGGTACCTCTGGGTTTTGCTATAAAGTAAATTAAACAGCAGCCTTGCACTTAGTCTGTGTAGGCTTTGTGCGTGTATTTGACAACGTAGAGCAGTTCTGCTGTTATGTGTTACCGCGCTGCCAAAGCTGTGAATCGTCGTCACCGTACCTTCCTCGAATACCAACAGGTATTTCAAGTCGACATCAGAAAGTAAGCCAGAAATAGTTTCACCCACGCAAAATAAAAGACTTTTAAATTGAAATTTATATGTATATGTGATAGATAGAGCAGATAACCAATCCATAGGTATTCATAACTGAACTACATATTGACATTAATACAATAATTTCGTTATTTCACTTTCAGTGTTACTCTGCATCGATAAGTGCCAACACATATGGTACTTGTGTACATCACGTGTGTTGATTAACATGAGTTCTAAAAAACAAGTTCATGTGTTATTCAGATAAGTATCTAGAAAAAATGTTTATTCCCAAAAGTAAACACAATAGAGTTTTTTAATGTACATTCCCAAGCTGTGTTACAAAATTACATATTTTAATTACTTGTTCATAAAAATTGTGCGGCAGTTATTAGTGTGGTGTAAGTCAGCTTTACTGACTAACTTCATGCTGCTCCTGAGTAATGACTTTTTATTTTTTTTATATACTTGGCATATGCATTTCCTTGTCACATAGAAACCTCAAATCTTTATTTTGGGCAAATCTTTTGTTGGATTTGGATATTTTTGTCCCTTTCATATACTTTTAAGTCCTTCAGTACAAACAAAACCTACCTTAATGGTTGTCACACTGAATAAAATTATTGTATTTTGTATTTCTTGCCCTCTTGATAGGGGACAACATAGTAGTTAGACCTCCTGTGCTATTACAAAATGTTCCTTTGTATTTGTTTTTCCGAGAATTCCTTTGGAAGATCTGATGTCTTAAATCATTTTGCTTGGTTTATTGAATTTAGAGAAAGGTATTCCTCTGGCTTGGACTCCATATGAAGTGATAATCTTTTCTTGCTTGGGAATACTGTTTCATTACTGAGCAACTAAACAGTGCTGTTCAAATTCTTGATTGTTTCTGTCAGTTAACCTTAAGAACTGGGAATGTATAGAAATAAAATCTATCAAAAGATTCAGTAAAAGTATGTTTGATGTTATGCATCTCTTAATTTTCTCCTGAGCAATATAAAATCCATTCCTCTTTTCAGTAGAGAATGTCCATCATTAGGGAGTTTATGAATTCCCAAAGATTATGAGAAAAACTAGAGTTAGGGTCTGTAACAGTCAGATTTAGGGGATGAAACGGAAATTATGTGAGAGTGTAGGTGGTAAGGATAACCAAAATAGGTTCAATCTACTTCCATCTTATTTATTCCTTACACTTACTAATGGATGACTAAGCATGGAAGCACTGAACGTACCATTTCCAAATATTCTTTTACTCCTCCTTGATTTCTTTGGTCCTTCAGGGGCCTTGACTATCCAAATATCTCTAGGTAACTCTTGGCTCTACTCCAGATTTACTTCTGAGCAGCGCTGTTGAAATTTGCCCGTGCTGAGTGGCTGACGCAGGTAGTAAATAGACGACAGAACCCCCTGCTCATAGCAGACTGCAGAAGAGAACAATGTGAAAGTACAGCATAGTGCTGTAAGGTTTTTCGTCTACTTTTTGAACTTGTACAAGCCTGAGCGGATCTTGAAGAGTGCTGATTGCAGGAAGGAGTAGTTTACATCAGGAACTCGTCTCTGTGTGTGCATGTGGCTAGAATATCATCCCTGTAGTTTCTCCAGTTTTGTAGAGTTGGGGCTTGGGTTTGGGGTTTTTTGTTTGTTTTTTCTGAGAAAGAACCAACTTAGTTTTTCAAATATGAAGCTATTTCCTGTTATTTCCCAACCTATACATACAACAAGTCTGCCCTTGGGTGGCTGGACTGAGAAATGTTAGTCTGTGCTTTTTAGTTGTAATGCAACTTCTATCTTAAGTTTTGGGACCCTGAGGAAGCCGTGCCTGTGTGTCTGTGCCTGTGTGTAGGTAGATGCTGAGATACTAAAATTTTCTTTATGTGTACTCTTCATCCTATCTGCTGTCGCTTGCTTTACATTTATTCCTGAGTAAAATAGAATCTATCTTTACTTTCACTACAGCATTAATCCAATATGAGAATTTCCCGCTATCCTAACAGTAATGCTGTTTATTACTCTATTACTACAATGTAAGAGTCCAGCGTACTGGGGCTGAAGAGTTTGATGCTTGGATGCCTTCAATACTTGCCTTACTACGAAAAAAAAATACCCAGAGCAGCTGATCCATTTCAGATGAGTGAAGTCAGTGATTATACAGCACTTAATCAAAAATTTAATAAATGCACAATCATTGACTTAGTCACTAGAGCTTGATATTTGCACATCTAAACTTGGAAGGTTTCAGAGAAATGAGAATCTTAAGATTTCCAAATGCTTGTGCAGTTTATTCTCCTGCTTTTTCTTCTGCTTTTCCATGGCAAAACATTCACATCGACTTTGTCATTCACAGAGGTTAAAATAAATAACCATGTTTCATTCCAGTGTTAAATGACTGTTGTAGCTTTCTGAAGAAATAAACCAATTTTGCTGAATATTTCCTTGATATGAATGTATTTGAACAGTAGTGTACGTAACTCTAAATGTAATCATTTAAATGGTACAAATTAACCAGTTTCATCAAATGGCAAAATATTGTTTAGTTTTCTGGCTTATGTTTTTTGAAGAAATAATTCTTTATTTGGTGGAGAAGGGAATCTCATACAATTCATTAGAGAGTGTGGGTCTATATTAAACTGGTGCACTACTATTCCTTTGTTTTTTCTTCCCATCTCTATAACTTATCTTTAATTGACCCAAGCAACCTATTCTTACATTTTTATTGTTACTAGCCCTCCACTATTCAATCCCTATATCTTTCCCCAAATAGATCTTCAAGTTCTTACCCCAAGATTCACTGAATCAGCCTGAGTCAGATCAGAACAGTCATAAATTAGCAAAAAATGAAATCAGCAATTGCCTGTGGGGGAGCTTCCTATACACACCTCAGGTGAAATATTTCTTTAGGTTTATAGATCAACTCACAAAGGTGTTTTATGTCTAAGGAAATATCACGATATGAAACTGATATTGTTATGAAGGAAGCTATAGAAGGTAAATGAGAAATTGTGTTTAACATAAATGGAGGAGTACAGAAGGTGGTGAATTGGAAGGAGCAGTGTTTAATGCTGCCTTGAAGTCGGTGCCAGGAAAATGAAGCTTATAAAGCAATTCAAAGGGAAATGCACCATGTTCACAAGAAGAGTAAAAGACATAAGCAATATAATATGGAGTAGTAGTTTGCAATATATTTGCATGATCAGAGGGTTGCAATGAAAGATATTAAATAATCAGGAGATACTGGGAGCACTTAACTCCATTGTGGTATGAATAGAGAGAAATAATTTTAATGAGGTGCCTTAGAAGTACACCATTGAAGGGAGGGAAAGGAACAAACTGAGCGTAAACAATAAGCTAGGCATAAATACTAATTACTACTGATAAATAGTGGTGGTGGTACATTTTGCAGAGGCAGGAACAAGTAGCAAAATAAAAAATAATGTGTGGATAGACCCAAGTATGAAATCCTGTTTTCCTCGAATTCAGAAGCTGAAATTTGTTGAGTTTCAGTGGTTTCGGAATCTCAGCGAAAGGGTTCCAGCTTTTGCGTAATCTAATAATGAGACGCCAAAGAGGTAACAGAGGAAGCACAGGCTGAAATGTGGTAACCGCTAAAGCGGAATGAACTAAGTAGGCGAAGCTTTATTACGGGTGTTAATTACCCAGCAAGAGAGCACAGTGTAAGACAGCAACAAATAGAAGCGAAAACGGAGAAGAAGGACAGCCAAAATAAAGACTATGGTCTTAACTGAGAGTGTGGTGAATACCTGGATTCAGTCAAGGAAGAATGGTGTGAAGGTGAGGTCAAGAACAGTCGTGTGGTAAAAAGGAAATTATTACAATAGGTGATGAAGAGGTTGGAGAAGAAGATTTGCAGATGGAATAGTAATATAGTAGACCTTATTTATAGCCTGTAAAAAACCTGAAATACCTGGTAAAAAGAGAAAAAGGGCACAAGTTCTAGAAAAAAACCTCAGAAGTATTTTTTCCCTTCACTATGTGCTTTTATAGTTTTTGGAAGATGTGCTCTTGTGGGTTGGTCAGCACTCCCATGTTCAAAACCACTTGTGGTGTAACTGATAAAGCATTTTTAAACATTTAAGAAATTTTGTAGGTCATAACCCGATGTGGTAGTCTTATGAAAAAAATTCTGTTTCATCTTTTATTCAGCTGTGAACTCACTTGGAGTGCTATAAATATTTTTATTTCATTCATTCTGGTCCTAGAGATGGAAGTTGATTTAGTCAGAAGTTACTCAGATGAAAAAGTAACATCTAAAATTAACTAATCCGTACAGTATAGCTACATCACAAACAAGTTTCAGTGGCTTTTTAGGTAAAATGTATGTGTTTCACTATCTGAAAATTCCAGACCGAGTTGTAGATAAACAAACATTATCTGGAGATACTATAATTTAACATGAAAAGAACCCTGTATCAATTACCGCCACATGATACTACCAACTGTTTTGAAGTCTTACATTTATTGTTAACGTAAATGTATTCACTGAATACCTGTGAGCATGCTACAGACCACTCTAAATACCATTCTTTTTCCAAAACCAGTATTTTGGGCACATAACGGTTGCTATGTAATACTTAGGTGTATTTAGTGACGTCTGACCAATGTGTCAAACTTTTTGTGGAAGAGAAGAAATTCCTCTCGTTTCTCTTTCATTCTA